>JAZDUA010000542.1:712500-1039178 GCA_038098605.1 Gryllus longicercus | reverse complement strand
AACTGCTATGTGGAAAATGCTGAATCTTCATGTAAAGTAGCCCCAAAATAAAAAAAAAAATTAAAAATCCGTTCAACCTCGCGAAGCCTCCTGTTCGGCCACATCTATCGCGGAATGTCAATTTTGGAGAATATCGTCTGAACTGTTTACACACTAGCGTAGGCCACAGGTAGACGGATGTGCTACCGTACACCAATTATCGTTATCAAGAACTCTCAAAACGTCGATTCTGACTACGCAACGTGTTAGAGGAAATGATTTACCACTATTGGAAGATTCATCGAAGTACTCTGTCGAAAAATCACCACTTTCCTCTTTAAAGTTACAATACGCTCTTTACTACCTAGCTACGTAGTTATATGAGCGTAAAAATCAATAAAGGGGGGAGACTTTCTGATTTAGGAGTTTGTTCCATTTATAAAAACAAAATTTCATAAACTGGAAACCAGGAGAAAAACCAAACTAGAAAATACCTTACACTTAACATGGGTATAGGTATAGGTTCAACTATTCTCAGACTGACCTTGAGATTTCCATTACCAAATTACTATTTAACGACTCTAGTGTTAGATTTGTAGTTATATTTCTATATCACGTACAAATCACAGTATGTGCTGAAATACTTAGATTCAGTTAAATTGTTACCTGTATATTAATGATAAATAAAATTTGCAAAAATTTTGGATGATTTCTGTAGATATTATAGAAATAACTTAGCGTTTTGTGTCCAAAGGAGTTGAATAGACCCTTTATGGTCCGTTTTGTTCTTAGAGAGAGAAACTCGAGAAAAAGAACTTTACACTTTAAAAAGCAGCGATCAACAAATTTAGTTTTCCCCTTGTTAACAATACTTTCTCTGGAGTATATGCATTCGCAAACCGGTAATTCCAATGAAGATTGGCACTTTACGTTAGCAGGTTATGGTACCGTTTATATTTCGAATTTTTCAAAAAGAGATTTAAAAATATTATTAGATTTAAAAATACAATTAGTGAATACGCTATCTTTAAACATGTTTTCAATTACTGAAAAGCAAATTATTTTAATAATTTCCCCGCATAATGGTTGGACTGCATTCAGATATTAAACTTAAAATAGTTTTTTACTGCACAAAATCTGTCAATACACAGTACCTTGTCAGCCATAATTTTCAAGTTCCGCCATTTTCAACAGCAAAATCTTCGGTCTCTTAAATGCTTAGCATATTCGACTTATGCATCTTGTATTTGATCTGAAACAAAATTGTAATGATTAATTAATAAAGGAATGAACAGAAATAATGACAATGAAAAGAATGATCAACAGTTGTTATGAACAAGAACTGTGTGGCACCGACATCAGAACAGACACCACTGGGAATTTTGTGAAGGGAAATGCGATGAAGAAACCTCAAGCTATTAAAATCAAAAACATTCAGTTCCTTATACCTGACGTTTCGATCCTAAATATTGAATCATTTGCAAATAACAGAGTCTAGGCATTCCCATCTGAAGGCCTGAAACGCGTGGCAGGTTGGCGCTCCCTATGCGAATCAATGAACGGGCGAAGTTTCGTAACGTGGCGCTCTGAGGAAACACCCAGGACCGGTGCAGTAGCTCCACGGGAGCGCCTATCTTAACATTAACACTACCGAATAAAACAATTCAATTCTCCGTGCAACAAAAATAACTTCTTTCTGAGCATTTGAATCGGAAGTAAATACATTTTTTATTAGTTTTAAAAGTAAAACATCCAGATCCTGGAGGAAGTGGCCCCAGCTGCCCCTAGTCTGGGCGTCCGTGATGTGCAGAGCTGGTCGCTGGTCGTACAGTCCACTCCCGCGGCACGGGGGTTGATTTAACTAGCGAGGCGTACATTTCCTGAATGTTGTTAGTGCCAAAATATTCAATGTTGACTTTTTCCGCAACAAGAAGTTTTAAGTAACTTAATGTATCATTGCAAGTACGATGGCAGGCATTACTTTCCTATGACACAAACAGATTCTACAAGTTGTTGTGCAAGGCATAACTATGTAAGTGATCAGAGGCATTTACCAGCTGCTGCGTACTGTTGAGTGCTACTTTGCAATTAGACAGTTTCTAATTGTGGTTTGGAAGCCAGAGTACAATAATGGTAGGAATAATTCCAGTGAAATTCAATGCTTCGGAGAAACAAAAGCAATGGGGAATACAGTAAAAAATACGCCCACATTAACTAGAAACATGGCAGCGAATGCTGCTTTAATAGATCACGATAGATAAGTGAACGATTCGGTTATAGTGGCTAGTCTCAAGTTTCTTTTTTTTTTCCGAGAATTGCTGATGTATTCACTATAGATCTTCGGCCATAAAATTCAAAATCAGATTTTCCCAAACATTTTTTGGACGAGATGTTTGTTTCTGAAACTACTACTTATGAATTTCAAGAGTTGTTTCGTGACGGTAGCAAATTTATCACTAAGTTTCGAAAATTACATTATCATCACATGAAGGAATAGCATTGCACACGTAGGCTTCCGCGGCTCGAGTCCATTACTTCTAGGCTGTCCGGGTGACGCCGCGTCGTTGGCAGAGAGGCCGACGTTTCGCCTGTCATGTCGCAGGATTTTTCAGGGCCCCTGCGATACGACGGGCGAAACGTCGGGCTCGCAGCCAACGACACGTCACCCGGACAGCCAATATGTCAAAGAATAGCATTATCACACAAAAGTTTAACGAAAAAATAGGTCTTCATGTAATTCAGAAAAAGATAAATTGTCCAATGAAAAAGATTATTAGTGTACAGTAAGGCATTTCGGACTCCAAATTGTAATGTTTGGTCAGATATTCTTAGATTAGACTGTCTTTTCATAATTTTCGTAATAGATGTTTGGAAACAAATCAACAGCAAATTTTACTGCTTTCATCTGAAAAATTACTCTGCTTTAGTATGAAGCGATACCTTTACATTCTGTATCAATCTCATGCGTCAGAGGAATAGACTTGATATGCCGGCATTTACCTTCCAAACTAAGTATTTACACAGTTCATGGCATGAACACCGGTGAAAAACCGCAAACAATTGTGACTTTTGGGGGATGATAACTAAAATGCTGTGTGTCACAGTTTTACATACATTGGAAATATTATAGAAGTTTTGTGAAAGGCAACGAGAAGAAACGCCTGGAAAATGTAGCCATGAACCACGCATAAGGATTGGAAGCAGGTGCTAATCGAACGTATGTAGAATGTACAAGCCATTACAGTTTTAGATCTACAACTACAATATTTATACTGTTTATGTCTAGTAAGCTAGATGTAGAAACGAAATGCAATGAAAACCTGAACAAGAACTAATGCCATTTGAAATATGGAATTTAATTTATTTTAGAACGCCGTCCTCTAACACGCATAAAGTTCCTATCGGTGTGAAACAAACATATCTAAAATATTTGAAATAAATTTGTCACATTACGGGTAGATAGTATGGGAAATGCATTTAAAAAAATATATTTTGAAGCCACAAACGAATATTTATTTTTTAACAAAAACCTTTGCTTGTTTACTCGCGGATTCCGGTGAACACGTTTCTTCAACTTCAATTTCACGGGATAGTAATGACAATAGATGTTAAATATATATTTACGTTATGGCATAATACTTCTATTATACACTAAATGATTTTTTTATACTGTCATGGTGACGTAGATAAACATTTTCGCAATATTTCCGTTTAAGTAGCGAAGGCGCGGATTCAAAACTACTTCGCTGGGGCGTTCTAGTGTTAGAAATTTAAAATAGACATTTAAATTAGCACTATAAATTTTTCTTATTCTTGTTTTTGTAGTACTTGTTTAGAAAGGTTCCGAAGAAAACATAATATAGTTACATTCATGGAATGTTTGCTTCCTGATCTGACAAATCCTCGTAGAAATAATTTCAATCATTTTCCGGGTAATTTGGACAAAAAAGGCTGAATCGCAGTAGCTACCTTTTTTTAAGCTTTTCATTAAATGCAAGTCGATGCTTACATGCTGCACATAAGGTTTTTTTTCTCACGTTTAATTTAAACAATTTAAAACCTTGCATAACGCAAGTAAGTAATGGAGCTCCAACATTACATACTTTCTTGCATTATTTCTTTAAAAAAATCAACATACGCAATTTTCAAAAATTCAGTGTTCAACGAAAATTAAACCTGCACCGTTCTTTTAACCCTCCCTTTTTCTATTCGTAGAAAAAAATTGTAGCGGTTTTTGAGAATTATTTTTGTAATTAAATTAACCTCAAGCAGAAACATCCAAAACACTACTTTTTAAAAATAATTATCAATCACTTTTTTTAAATCTTATTTTGGAGAATAGATTTCATTTCAAAACAAAACAAAAAATAACCGCATTCAATATTGTACCTTTAGAATGTTAACGTTTTGCAATTTTCAAAAATAGAGTTCCAATTTTGGACCGGCAGCAATTTCTGCACCACCCTTTGGTACATACTAAGAGAAAATTTTAGAAAAAACTTGGAGCGGTTTTAGAGGGGGGAAAATGTTTAAAATTCGAAGTAAAAAATAACTCCAACACAAACCAGAATTTTTGCACGTATTCATAATACAAGGTATCTTCGAAGTAAAATGAAGCATACATTTATTTATAGTTATTATATTTCTCTGTACGCTGCTGGATAAAACGAGAAAACCTACAATTAATTATTATTATTATTATTATTATTATTATTATTATTATTATTATTTTGTTAAGGATAATTGGATTTTGATCAATAAATACGAGAAACATTTAGCCCTAAAAAAACGACTTATTGATAAAATAGTCATTCTTAGGCACTATAAAATTCGCATATAATGCCTCAAAATAAGTATTACGAAAGATTGCATTTTCCATTAAAAAATAGGCAAATATCCGCAGCTTAATGATGACAAAAGTCACTTAAATTTTCAGATGAGTAGGCTCTGTTCCGAATATACTTTTAATAGCACTGTATCCAAACGTCCAACAATTCTCCAACCAGCTATTGTCGCTGCAATTCAACCAGTCAAGCGTGCGTGGAAGAAAGTAGTGCCAACATGGCGTCGAGAACATCCTTCGAGGCTCTGACTATAAAAGACTTCGATCCGATGTTGGAGAAGGTAGTGCGCGCAATAAAGTCAGAAACTTGGAAAAACAGTAAAATGTAATAAAAAAAATACTGTTACATAGTAATAATGGGGGGAAATTATTCAAGTTAGGTGCGCCAAAGTGCACATATAATAACTCTAGAATTTGATTAAACTAAAATTAAGATACTTTTAGCTGAGAAAAACATTCTAATTGTAAGGAAGCTTCACATAATGTGATGGATAAATTGCAAGGCGTCTTACAATTTATAGAAACAAATGACCGCCTCTTCAGGGGACTGTGAAGGGGAAAACACAAACGAATTAAGTTTGTATCAGAGATAGAAACTGCATGTAGCCTTTTTAAACCTATTAAAATCGAATATGAAAGATACCTAAAAAACTTCGAAATTTTGTAAACCATTACGGAAGAAACGCTACGATTAGTTATCTAAATCTTTTGCAAGCGAACCCTAGTACTAATGTTGAGTGATAATTGTTTTTTTTTTTTTGGATCTGAGCTAGATCTCGCCATCAAACGGGAGACCTCGCGATAAAAAAACATACACTACACTTACGAGGTTAATGATCATAGCAGATGAAACAAGTATCTATCATTTTTGACATCTGAATGCAAAGATTTACGGTAGTACCCAGATAATCTGTACACCGCAATTCCGAATTTTCGGATAATCCAAACAAAATTTCGGACGGAGGAAAAAATAATCTGAAATAGCACTTGAATTAACTAAATTTATGAGCGAAAAAGCATGAACATGACGTAATCAGCCCCATTCTGAATACTGTACGTAAAATTATAACAGCAGCGACAAAAACCGTACTAACTCTTCTAAACAATGTAGCACCTACTACCGCTTGCGATCGGTTATGTACGTATTGTATTACTTTGTTCACAGCATTGCCACTTCATGTCGGTACGCTATGTTGCTAGGCTGAAATGTAGTATATGGTACAACCTAAGGAAGTCTTTTAAACCGGTAGTTCGCGCCGTTCCAGCGTTAACTAGGCAGCTAGAATTCTGGAGGCTTTCTTGAAAAGTGATATCTTGTAAAAGTGAATTGGTAATTATGCGTTGGATAGCCTCAAGGATGTTTATAGTGAACGCGAGGGCCGTGGCCCGAGCCTCGCCGTGACTTGGATCCGGGCGAGCGAAGCGAGAAAACTTGCCCTTGGAAGTAAATTGGCGTTACAATGCGGCGGGGACAAAGCATATGAAGGGCGAACCATGAAAATCGCCTATCCGTAAGTGTTATTCATTTCTATTAGAGCACGTATAGTAATTACGGCTTAAGCCCCGCCGCCACACTTCTCTAAGGGTGTACCGCATACTAAATTTCAACCCGTTGCTATTTTATCACATCGCACGATGCATTGTGTCGGGTAATTCAAAGACGTATTTGTATAAGTACAGTACTTTTTTTTTATAATCCGACTATTTCCGAATCCGAACAGACGACACCTCCAATTAGTTCGGAATATGGGGGTTCTACTGTATTAAATAATTAATTGGTTAAAAAACATCTACCATGCAAACCAAATCCACACAATTTTGCCAAAAGTTCATGTTCTTCGATCTACAAGCTCAATTCCGATCGACTGGCTCAATTATTAGGCTCTTCCAATGTCAAGTTGACCTTTTAATTTGTTTGGCTTCTTTGTACATAAAAGCCGCATTATCAATTTTTTCCCAAATACTGCTACTAATAGTTTCTTTAAATTTTTTGCCCGGATGAAAAAGTGTATTAAGGTGCGATAGCTGTACGATTTTCAGCATAACTTTGTTTTTCAATAATCATCAAACTCCGCCTTTTTGAACATCTACATATTTACTGAAGCATTTGAATCTTCATAGGGTACTTTCGCCATCAATATTAGAGCTTCAAATGATTTGATATACAATTTTTCATAATGGTAGTTTTTCGGAATTTTTTAAAGAAATCCTACTTTCTATAAATACCAGAACGAGATTTTCTCCAAAACTGTGCCACATTTTTCCTTTACGCTGTTTATAAGGATAGACAAAAATGTCTTGAATCATTTTTCGTAAAATCTATTCAGATTAAAAAATTAAAATTTTCGAATATTACACAAACTTTTACATAACCTGGGGCTGAAGAGAGACGTTGCAAGGAGTGAATAAAGTTTATTTTTCTACCAAAGCCACTAAAGCTGAAATAAAATAAAATTTTAGAAATATAAAACCATCTTCGTAACAAAAAGCAGACACTATTTAGGAGAATTTATTTAAAGAACTTGGAATATATTTAGTCTTTCCAGTTGGCAATGATTTTATTTAACAAAAATAATTCCCTCTAAGTGGTTGCGATCCCGAACGATGAATGTTCAAAATTATTTTAGTTTCAAATGCAGTTTTTTATTATGAAATGTTTAACATTTTTTCAAACATAGTATTTTATCAACTTTTTTCGAGTTGTTCACTATCCAAGGTATGGCACTACCCACGACCTTCTGCAGAGTGCGAATTTATTAATTTGAAATAGCACACCATGTACCGTTGCGTCATTCCTGAAAACCCCAAATAACCAAAATTTGCGCGTACTAAAAATAACTGTTTGGTTTCGTATTTCCTAAATGATTTTTGTAATTACAGAATAACATTACTGAAATGTTAGGGCGAGAATCCGATTTTATTACGAGAGTTAAACATTTTAACGAATTCTTTGATAACTTTTCATCAGAAACATGAACGCGACCACGTCACTGATAGAGAATTTTCATCTAGTTTTTAACAGACAGAAACTAATTACCAGCGTGTCTTTTTGTTTCCCTTAATCATAAATACATTAAAAAACCGTTAGGTGAGATACACGACAAAAAAGGGGGAAATTTCAAGGCCTGTTAGTCATCATTGACAATGTATCTCACTGACCAATCCTAGTTTCTCTAGGAGCACGAGCAACAAACTATACGAGTTTTGTCATTCATCTCCACAGAAAGGGCTTTCATATATTACGCATAATACACTTCGACGACGCCATTTTTTCCAATTACACACACACTTTCACATCTCAAAACAAATGTTCTCGCAAATTACACAGCATGAAGGCTAACTTACCCTCGAACCGTCGATTTCAGTAGCGCGACGAAGCACGCTCGCCGTTACAGCCGTGCTGGTCCGCAATGCTCTGGAAGTCTGAAATGATCCAGAGAGAAGCGCTCCCACATCCGCTCGCAGACCGCACTCGATTCGAATGATCCGAATCCATTCGAACATGTACTACGATTTATTTAACCGTGCACTTGACGTAAATGAGCTGTTCACGGTTTCATCCAATCAAAAGCTTGAACCTCCCTATAGTTACGTCGCTGTAGCGGTACATGCTCCCGATTGGGTGAATCCGCAACGGCTGATTTACGTCAATTGCACGACTACATAAATCGTACTGTAGCAAGCCGACTGCAAAGCCGTTGTCAGAGGCCGCCGCCGCCACCCCTCGGCGCTGATTCCCAGCCCGAAGCGTCATGGAGGGGTCGGGAGGGGAGGAGGGAGTTTGGCGGGAAGGCGGCAGGATGGGCAAGGCGCAGGAACTGCGAAAAGGGCTGAGAACCGAAGGTCACGGGAGGACAGTAGTAGAGCTAAAAAGAATTACGCGTCGTTTATAACACTAGCGTTGCTAACAAAAACAGTTTCCCTTCTTACCTAGTGTGGACTCCCGAACCTGTAACTGGAGAATAGAAAGGTCTAGCCCTCGGCATAGGCTCCCATGTTCCAGTCAACGGCTTTTCGTACATCTATAGTTAGTGCAGAAAGTTATCGTACACCTACTACGAAGCCATTGTAAAAACGTCGATATAGTATGAACAGAGTATTTTAAAAATATTTAGATACCACAATTAATGTAGGCTAGCAGTAGAACCTTCGGTTGCAAAAGCTCAAAATCCATCAAACTATCAAATTCAAAAACAACACCCAATATTGTACGAACGAAAATTTCGTACGTTTGTTGTTAAAAAAGCACCTTTACGTACTTTTATTGTGTAGTTTGAATGATGTTGATTTTTGGCTCCAGTCATCGCTCCATGAATTTCGCCACCGTTGCTGCAGTCGCTTGGGTCAATTTCTTTCTCTTAAGTTAGCATGTTTTGGATCTTGTTAATTAGATAAATTGTATTTCTTTTTTCAAGAAACTGTAAAGGTTAAAGTCTGGAAATGAAAGACTTGTCAATTTGGTTTTTTGGTGTTGAAGAGCAGGCACACACGAGTAATGAAATATTTATATTTTTGGTCATGGTGATGTTGAAGAACAAACCTATTAATTACCAATATCCACGTCCAGAGGATTAACGTGGAGATGACATACAGATGACATACTACATAAATGGAGAAGAAATTTACGACGATATGGAAACGGCTTCCAGCAACGACTAAAATGAAGCAGGGATTAGTATATTTAATATTTATTAGCATATATATTTTAAAAAACGCAAATTATCTTTTGCAAACGACGGAAATCTCCGCAGGTTAGTCAAATAAAATAGTCTCCAAAGCTAGGTCAATATGATTTTGATCCTAAAGAAGAAGTATTCATTACTAGATTAAAAACTAAACACTGCAAACTCTTCTACACTTGGTAGATGGAAAACTCGCTCACAAATGTGATCATTGTAATGTGCGACATATCTTCTTTCACTGCTGTTTATACAAACGCAAGTACCAATTGGGATATGGACATGAAAAAGGAGAATAATAAGTTTCGCCAAATACATGAACATCTATAAATGCTTATAATTTAGAAACTTAAGCACAGCAAATACAAGGAAGTCAGTTATAGGAATATGCAACAACAATTAAATCATGTACTATTCATTACTGAACGTATCCCTTTTTGGAATGTTTGCACAATTACAAGTGTACATCTTAATATTGTTATTGTAATCATTTTGTTTATGTACTGTGCATTAGGTTATTTGCTGGTGATTGTTATTGTATGGTGATTGTTATTAATACCCTTTTACTGAGTTCACAATCTCTGTGCCACCCCGTAAATAATTTTGAAGCAAAAAAATGTTCCCTTGAAATTTAAAATATATTTGTTCACAATTGTAGTACTGCATTGGATGTGATCCAATAAATGTTGTACAAATTGTATTGAATAAATTGAAATCATTTTAAATAAATGTTGGTTGACGGGGTGGAGACATGGCTCTTGAGGTTTCCCCCTTCCCCTACAACAAAGATACTAGATTGCCTCTGTCTATGCCGTGTACGTTGTCAACGCGTTGTTTGCGAGTAGACGTGGACTGTGTGTACTTTGCGGTATGCGCCCACAGAAGATCACCGCCGCGTGGTTTCCCAGCGAACGCCGCGGAAGCGGGGCTGCGGGTGCGGGGCAGAGGCCGGGCGGTGGCGGTGCACGTCGGGGCGGCAGCGGAAGAGGCCCGCGCTGGCTGGAGAGGGGCGGGAAGGGCAGGCGGGCTCGGTGTGAAGTACTTGCAGGGAGGGGAGGAGAGGAGAGGAGAGGCTGGCCAGGCCCAGCGCCGCCGAAACACGTGCGCCTCGTGGGGCGCGGACCAAGGTCAGGCGAAGGCACGGGACACGGCGATGGCGAGGACGCGCCGATCAAAGTTAGGGTACGTTTATGTTGGAGCAGCGATAAACGATGAAAGCGAGGAAAGAGAATGTGTTGCGAAATCGCAGTGCTGATGCGTTCATGACGGAGCAACGCGAAGCAGCTCCGCTCCGAATCTGCCAGAGACATCTAGAGGACATTTCGGCTAAACTAACTCGTCCCTTCCATACCAACCGTTTTTAAATCACCCGCTATACTTACTTAATTGGCTTAGAGACTTTTGGTTACGGTTTAAGTGGAACCGCAGTATGAGTCAACCTCAAATTCATTCCCACAAGCAATGGAAGCATTACAGCCTACGAGACTCATAGGTCTTATTTTTTGCGCTTGATGTTGGCATCTCACTCATTTTCCCTGCAACATGCGAATCGACAAGGAGTTTGGGATTAATGAAATTTTCTGAATCAATATGTTACCAAATAGCTCCAACAATACCCCTGTTCACAAAGACGCATAATCAGTGCAGCGGCATACACAGGGCCGGATTTAAGTAGTGCGGGGCCCCAAGCACAAAATTGTGTTGCCCAGGAATTGAATTGGATTGCCGCAAGAAATAAATAAATAAATGGTGCCCAGGATTGCTGTGTTTATCATATATTTCGCAACATAAAATTACATAAAGTTTCAGTACACTTCATATTGCTTCAATTATAAAATTAACAACCAGGAAAACAATTTGTCCCCATTTCTTAATTATTTCACCAATTATATAAATAAGTTTCCTAATAGTATTAAAATCAAAACGGCATCGCATCGACATAATGTTAATTTTTACTACTTCATTTTCCGGAGCGGTTTCATGTGTGGGTTATGATTCGGGTACGGGTATGGGTACGGGTGCGGGTGCGGGTGCAGAAACGAGATCGGGCTAAGAGAGCGGAGAACGGAAGTGGAGCACGGGAGGGAGTACGGGAACGGGTACGGGAGCGGGTACGGGAGCGGGTACAGGGGCGGGTACGCGAGTGGGTAGGGGTGCCGGTACGGGAGCGGGTAGGGGAGCGGGTAGTGGAGTGGGTACGGTTGCGAGTACGGGTGCGGGTTCCGGTGCTGACGCGGGAGCGGATGCGGGAGCGGGAGCTGACATGGGAGTGGTCGTGGGAGCGGACGCGGATATGGGAGGGAACGCAGAAGAAGGTGCTCGTAGGGGAGCAGGTACGGAAACGAGATCGGCTAAGGAAGATGAGCACGGGAAAGGGGCACGAGAAGGGGCGTGGGTACGTGAGCCGGTACGGGTACGGCTGCGAGCAAGGGAGTCGACACGAAAACGTGCACGGGAGCGGTAACGGGAGGTTGAACGGGAGTAGATACGGGAGCGGATACGGGAGCGGGCACGGGAGCGTATAGTGAAGCGGTTAGGGAGGCGAGTAGAGGAGCGGGTTCCGGAGCGGGTATGGAATCTGGTACTGGAGCTGGAACGGGAGCGGAAATGGGAGCGGGTACGGGAGCGAGAACGGGATCGGGAGCGGGTGCGGGTACGGGAGCGGGCACAGGTACGGAAAATAGTACGCAAGACGGCACTAAAGCGGCTGTACAAATGGGAGTGTGAACGGGAGAAATAATACGTGCGGAAAGGAGAACGGGGACGACTCGAGAGACGGGAAAGGGGAAAGTAGATTCTGTAGCGGCAGCGAGAGCATAGGGGGGCGGTTGCGAGTGCGGGTGCGGTTGCGCGTCGGGTAGCGGATGCGAGACGCGGAGCGAGAGCGAGAAGGCGAGTGAGAGAGGGAGTGGGAACAAGAGCGAGCGCGAGAAAGAGATCGAGAGCGACGGAGGGAGCGGGAGTGAGAGCGATAGTGCGAGCTGGTGTTAGGGAGAGGGAGCGGGCCCGAGAGAAAAATCGGGAGCGTGAGAGAAAGGAGCGGGGAGGGGAGCGGGAGCGCGAGTGAGGAGGAGGTGCAAGGGGAGGTGGAGGGGTGGAGCCACCGTTGTTTTATACAGTTTCTCTGGGCAACATGAGGTAAACGACTGCGGCCAGATGAGTTCCTGGGACCCGACATCTCGACGTTCCTTGTGCCAACTAGGAACACTGCAATTTCACGATATTGGCACTACAACGCGCACAAAACTGATTGATATTGCCCTAAAGAATCCTACAAATGCACACATATAACCGTTAATTGTCATATTTCAGCATGAAGAAACTCTGTCTGTGATCTATAAATATTGTGTTTTATCTTAGAATTGTCTCACCCTCCAGATTTTTCTTTATTTACATTAAACACATCATCATACTTGTTAAAACAGAGCTATATTAGCTGAAATATGAGGTGCCTCAGAATGATTTAATATTTTTATGCAAAAATTGAGGTAAAAAGTTCCAATATTGGGTTTACATATTTCCTGTCTTGAAACAACATTTAAGTGCATGTTCTGAATTGTAAAGTGTGGCTACACTAAGGTTCTGAATTGTATTTATATTTTCTGTTGAATTTCAGGCATGAACATTGAATAACATTCTTTAACATAATGAATTAATTTTGACACTTAAATTATGTGTCCTATATTTCTTTATTTGCCAAGAATTCATTCAATGTTCAATTCTGGATTGTACTGTATCATCTGTTCTATTTTTAAATTGTTCTTTACATTTTATTTTGGACTTTAGGGGTGATTTCATTAAATTTATTCAACACCTATTCAATTATTTATTGTAAGTTAAATACAAGCTATGTGTAATCCTTGTCTTGTTAAAACTAATCAGTAATCACTCCTGAATCATTCTATAGCTGGTATTTCACTTGTAACATAGCCCAACTCACTGTTTTACTTCAAAATTGAATATTTTCTTCTGTGATGGTTCTGTGGGCCTAGTACGGCCATTGGCACCTAGAGAGCAGGGTTGTTGCTCTCAACATCGATACTTTGCATTATTCACTTGTTTTTCTGTAAATTCACTCCGTGTCCACAGGTTCACTGGTTGTCCGTGTCCACTGGTTGTAAAAACAATTCGCCGCAGCAATCAGACTGCCGCGGAAGAATATTAAGTTGTGTAACATTTGCGAGCGAAACGACATACGAGCGAAAAAGGTTCGCTCCAGGTTCGCTCATTGCTACGCGATTAATTGGGCAAAATATGTCAAATATTTAAGAGTCACATTAGACAGCTCACTAACATTTAATCTGCACATCGAAAATGTGCGACAGAAAGCGCGGCAGACCCGAGGCAGAGTGCGAAGCTTGTGTCACAAGCAGAGCAAACTGTCAACGGCAAACTGCCTCGCGCTTTATAAAGCAATAATTAGGCCGCAAATGGACTACGCGTGCCCAAGTTGGGCAATTGCAGCAACTTCTCATCTGAACCAACTGCAAGTAGTTCAAAACGAGTGTCTCAGGGCTGCCCTCTGCGCCCCTAGAAACACTCGTATAGAAACTCTGCTCTACATCGCGAATGATCAATGCCACTGCTCATAAAACATATTAAAAATATAGTTTTTTTGAAAAAGCAGCTGACTCGGAGAACGCACTCATTTCGGAGATCGCCTCATACCAACCCGATCAAAGGGCGAAGTATAGGCGACCGAAGCACTTCCGGGAGTAGGAGTAACCTGAAACAGAAATGAGACTTGAAACATAAACATAGTTTTTCAAAACACGCAATGCGCGCGCCGGTAGGCCTAAATCATTTTTTGACCTTCTGTTTTCCTTCATGTTGCAGGACTGACCATAGATGCCCGTAAGGGTAGGAATGGTCCCACCGCAGTGGCGTGATCGTACACTGCACTTTCCATGCGTTCACAAAACTGCACGAAAGGTACCGACGCTCATCGCCTAGCTGTATGATGTTAGGCGTTGTCAGAGTGTGAGCATCTAACTGCGCCTAGCTGTGTAGGGGTTAAACCGGGGTCATGACGCGGGAGCCCGTGCTATTGCATATTCTGCTGTGATCAATTCTGCCTAATTCTGCCTTGCTCCGCTCTGACTCCGTTTGACATCGCTGGCCCGTAGCAACGTGCTACGTTAAACAAATATTTCGTGATATGTAATAAGCACCATTAGTTAGTAGTATGTTCTCGTAGTGGCTCACTGCCACTCTAATTATTGAGTACCTGAGATTTTTGTACTTTTATTGAAAATAGAAGACTGTTTTTAAGAGTATTTTTTCACCATTTTTTAATTAGATTCGCTAAAGCGTTCCGCCTATGTATTAATAATTTGTTTGTTCCAGATTTATGAGACATTCCCAGTTTGAAAGGGCTCTGTCTCATTGTTAATTATCACTCTAATATTGGCAATTGTATTTGTTACAGTGTTTTTGTATTGTAGCTTCGTCAGCGACCTGGAGGTCGGGGCCATTTCTCTACGTGTCTCTGGCCTGGCAAGCGTATCTTCTGAAACTTAAGCGTTTCCAGAACGTAGCCGCAACTTTTACTTACTGGTCATCAAATTCAACCTATGTTTTCCAAGATGACTCATTGATCCGATACCTGTGTTTCCTATATCAAATAGGTACTTATTCTTCGGAAACGATCCTGTTAGTCATTGATGGTTATTCATATGTTGGCCTGTGCTCGGCCAGTGGATAGCGCTGCAGTCATTTCCTTGCCTTAATAGGTTGGCGACCGTGTTGAAACTTGGTTTGTATTTCGAATCACGATCGAATCACAACATTAATAGATTTAAAGTAAAGGTTGTTTATTTGTATAATAAATATTGTTAAAGTTGTTTCCCTGATTTAAATGACTTATATTTGATAAAAATTCCAATTTGGTAACCGTTCTACACTGTGGCGAGTCAATTTAAAGAGTTTACTCGTAATACTTTTTCAGTGAAATCATATAAAAAATATATATTTTTTCTTTATTAATTATTCACTGAGATTCAATGAGAGACACCATTCGTACCAATTTGTTGTTCGTATAACTAACTTAATATAGTATACTAATTTGGGATCACTCAGATAAAATATTCGCAGCTTCTGTATTCTACGATAAAAGTGGAGTATGTTATCGCAGGAACTTTAATGTGACGTACCAACAATTTTTAATTTACTTCATTAGTTGCGTCAGCTCCCTCGCTATCCCAATTACCACTAAATTCTTGCCGCAAAGCAGAAATTTTCTTCTCTTCTCTGGAGGAAATGGATGATCGGCCTTTGTTGTCACCCTTACAGTAATCTCATAGCAACAACGAAAGTCGCCATGTGCAAATCTCTTCCTTCATAAATTTGTCTGAAACAAATAATTTTCTTACATGTTAAATCAGATGGTTAACGGATGTCACTACAAGACTAAATTGAAAATAATGAATAAACATTGTTGCAGGAGAATTACATTCATTAACATAAAAGGAAATTTAATACTGAAATAGAAATTGTTATCAGTAATGGGGAAATTTCAAAGCCACTGCGACTTAATAGAATGCAATAAACAATTATGTAATTAAATAATATACCTTGGTACTACCTCATTAATATTCATACAATCGCACGCATTTATAGCCCTTATATATTACCCTTAGGAGTGATCTTGTGGAAAAACTTCCCATGGAAGTAATTAACTTTTCTGCTTTGAATATTGCGAATCTTCGTCAAGGTATATTGTATTTACTATTTCTGTCATATCTCAACTACATTTGAAACGAAAATTTACAAATATGAAATATATCAAATTGTACGAAATTCATTCCCAACTGATAATGTAAAACAAAAAAATTAAATTTATAACCAAGATCGTGTAAAAATACCCCTTCATTAGTTTAGCATTAGCATGAATTGTTAGAAGGAATTAATATTGCCATCAAATGCCTGTGCAGCTAATGTCCCAAAGAACAAGGGGTTGCAGTTCCATGGAATAATAGAATGTAATTACTAAATTTCATAACACTATTATATAATGAAACTTACGAAATTCACATAAATTAATTAAAACTAAGTTTAATAAGTCTGTATTCAAATATTACATAATTTGTATGCGTAGTATCCGTTTCAGGTATATTCATCACCCGCGCACACGGTTCTGGGTTTCATTTTGAGTGTGCATTCGAGTTTTTGTATTAGTCCTGCATTGAGAAATTGTTGGTAATAATATTAATTCAAAACAAAGTAGAACTAGTTTTCGAAAATACGGTTGTAATACCTCAGAACTTCGCAACAAGCAACAATCTTTGAAGACGTTTTACACTTGTTTTCATGAACTTAAATGTTCTTTCTGTTACTAGTAGAGATTATATCGAAATAAAATTATTTTATTTCTGAAATTACATTAGTCTAGTATCCTTTGGAATAATAAGCTACAATAAGATATGGCATAATATTGAAGAGAAGCTCATCCTCTAGTATGCAGACGTTTAGATAACTGGGAAAATTGCAGTAAACATGAGGCAAATGCCATCCACGTGATTCCTGCATGCCTCTGTTCATTGAGTTTAGAATCTTACCATTACCTTGCCTTGTTTATAAACGAATCTGTCAAACGAATTATGTCAAAACTGACAAACGAAACAATGGGAACATATTTGTATGCAATATGGATATTTATAATTACAACACACGTCGTAGAAATCACATTCATCAGGTGTCACCACTGGCGGATCCAGAGGAGGGTATGCCTCCCTCCCGCATGCCTAGAAGTTTCCGTTTAGCATCCTTTATTTGGCAAATTTGATTTAAATATTTATGTTCGAATTATGTAATTATTTAAACAATAATATTCTATAGTATCGTATCTACATTACATAAATAATATAAAATATAATAAAAATTATGTTTACTATTTAACAGAAATCTACGATGGCCCAACTCAAAATCATCACCTGGATCTGCCACTGGAGGGTCACTATCACGAGATCGCTACATGAAATTCACATATAATACATGCACGTTACTTTACAACAGATAGCAGGATGACAGTAGTATTTTCTATACCACTACTCTAGAGTGTATGCATTTCCGCGCGTTATCGGATACAGCAAAGATGATTTCACAAGCCGTGCGAGAATATTATTCTCGTACGGCTGTCAATCAATCAGATTCGTCTAGTTCTTTGTACACGAGAGAGAGAGAGAGTAGTCGCAGTCGCCAACAGAGGCCAACAGCTCTACGCGCTCTGCCGCGGAAGGTCGCAGCTGTCGTAAGACATGTGAACCACGAAACAGTATGCGAGTTGATGATTGTTAGGAAGGATATGAGGATGATTTTATTTCAAACAAAATGTCTATCGCAAACACTCTACTGCAATCAGTAGAATATAATACAGCTACCATTCGGAATACTGGTCTACAAGAAATATCTTGTTCTACTAGTAATTCTATATATTTGAAGTGAAATCGGTACAAATCAAGAGACAATAATACCAATTGCTCTAATTTCACAATATTTTTTTCCAAAAAGTAAATGCAGATTATTTATATTTGTGATATTTGTTTTGTTTACTTGTTTGTAGTTAATGTTATAAAATATTGAAGTAATGAAGTAAAAAGTAGAATGAATGTAACATTATTTGAACAAATAGTATTTTTCAAAAGTTTTCATTTAGTTTTTTTATAACATCAATTTCAAAGTCGTAGGAAAAGTCTACGGCATGGTCTTCTACTGGTTTAGAATGACTATTATTCAGTCGTAGAAAATCTGACACTGGCTCCTACTTTGCACGTGTCGTAAACATCAACTCGTGAATATCAACTATCAGTCTACGGTCGTTCAAAAATATACTATTCCAAATAATTCAGCTTTCTGAACGGTCCGCACATACCTTTCAGGAATCATTTCTTTGCGATCTCTTGCAATTCCTTCGTTACCAATCCATTTGCTGACTCCACCAATTGGAAACACTTCACTGCACAAAATCCATGAATGTTCAATTTTGTTGATTGATTTATTAGTGAATCCGGGCGCGTCAACTGATAAGGTCATTAGTCCGTAATGTTAGTGTATGTTTTTGCTCCGGAGGTGGCGCTGAACTTCCCCCGCTGAATGGCGAGAACCGGAACTGATCTAATACCGGAAGCGAGATTTTCTCAACCAGGTATCACCCACCAGCGGGGCACAGACTCAGTCGGGGCAAACTCTAAGCTCCCATCCGTTCCAAGGCATGTGTGGTAGTGCAGTGCATGTAACTGTAATTGTGTGTAAGTTATGGGTAGAACGAGGAATGGGAAGGAAAGACAGCGCGCGGTCCGTGGCCCGTTTGTTAGGGTACTGCTCCGACATTCGCCTGGTATTGATTGGAGAAACCACAGAAAACTATCGATCAGAGCAACAGGACGCTATAATTCTCCCCCAGACAGCGACAGACCTTGACCGAACTATTTAGTCAGTTTCGAAAATCCTGCCATTCTCGAGACTCAAATCTAGGACCTCCCGGTCAGAGGCACCGTTGTGACATCAATTAATGCCCAGAGGTACCTTCCCGGTCGATCAATTCAACAGCCAGTGGTTGGTTTTTCCAATTCTTCTCAGCAGCAGTTGTTGACGTAGGAAATGATTGATAATTCTAAAACTTTTATTGAAAACCATTTAAAGTAATTCTAATCGCAAATAGTATGAATAAAGGTAAAGGTGGCTAAATTGGTGGGTAAGGGCCGAGCTCTTCGGAGAGAATGTTGGCTGTTTCGAGACTTGGCAGAGAATTATTATTTAGGACAATTCTGTGTTGCTTCAGAAAGTAATTGACGATTTCACAAAGTTTATTGAAAACCATTTTAATAAAGCACATGGACACGTTGCGCCTCCGTGAGCCTCGTCACCGCCGTCCAAGAACGCTGCTGCTGAGGCGGCCGCCGAGCACGCGCCGCCGCCGACACGGCCGCCGACACGGCCGCCGACTCGGCCGCCTGAGCGTCCAACTGAAGCTCTTTCCTGTGTCTGGTGCCCTGCTAGGTATTAGCACCATCCTCTTGGCTGTATTACTGGGTTTACTGCATTTATTTTTTGGCCCTTCGATTTAACATGCTGCCTTTGGTCGCGCTACCACGTCGCCCGCTGTTCAGCGGTGCGCGGCGACCGAAGGCGCCTGAGGGAAATATCAATATTGTGTCTTCGTCTGACGAGCTGCAACTTAATAAATTATGAATTTCGCGTTTTATTGAAAGTACACAAGTTCAGTCAATTATTGACGGCATTTAAACCATTATTCATGATGTTTACAGATTTTTTTTTCATTTGATATTAATTTATTGATTACACCCTAGAATGAATTCTTTGTGTAAAGTTGGCCGTTCCGTAAGGAAGTCCCTTTCTGCCCCTCACGGTCACTTTCCGCCCCCACATTTCCACTTGCAGTTACAGTCAAAGATAGCTGGTGGAAAAACGAGCGTGCGTGCGTGCGTGCGTGCGTGTGCGAGCGCGCGTGTGTGTGTGTGTAAGGTTCTTTATTACAAAGTATACTAGGATAGTGAAAGTTTCGGAATAAAATAATTGTGTGAAACGTGTCGAAGCAGTAGTGATTGTTGCAATGTTATGGATTCGAACTTAAGTGCCCAGTGGAAATCAAAGCCAGAACCACATTTCACACAGCAATGAGACGAATGCACTCCACGTATTTTTAAAATTCAGTTATGTTTGTGTGTAATTTGTAGATATTGTTTATATTTTTGTTTTATTTAGTTTTCTAGATATAACAGTTGTACTTGATGAGGGACACAGAACAGCCTCGAAAAGCCGTAAGAATAGTACCCAAATAAATAAAATTATCTAAAAATTTTTGGAAGTGTTTATTGTGGTGTTCCAAAATTAAAAAGGGACTGAACAACAATCAAACAGAATTATAGTGTGACAACCAATTTAAAACTTAATCTTAATAAACATTATTTTTACTCAGTTTTTTGGCGAGACGATATTGTTAATTTGTACTTAGTCACACCTAATCAGAGAGCTGACAAATTAGTATTACGATACGTTTAATATTTTCTTTAAGTACTTTGAAATTCCAAATCTTATCAGAAACAAAAACGGAAAATCGGGAAAAGTCAGAAAAATGTGTTCTAGGACCAGGATTGATGGTTCATTTCAGAAGGAACACGTAAGTGACATGTTTGAATCAATTTAGAATTATGATGCACCGTTAAATGACATTATACCAAATGGAGTACAGTGAAGTTGATCTCATAAGGAAGAACATTGTGCAATCCTATAGATTTCTCAGAACAACAGAAAATTTAATTGTAAGATAAGGACCCGTAGTCTCATGAAATGGGTTAATGTTTTTAAAAGTGGAAAATTATCTATGAATTACAATTAGGAATATTGATG
Organism: Gryllus longicercus; assembly: GCA_038098605.1. Classification (NCBI taxonomy): domain Eukaryota; kingdom Metazoa; phylum Arthropoda; class Insecta; order Orthoptera; family Gryllidae; genus Gryllus; species Gryllus longicercus. Next base: position 1,018,310 of record JAZDUA010000542.1, on the reverse strand, counting down.
TAGTATAAAAAAGTGTGACACTTGTTGAATAAAAGCAAGTATTATTGAGGCCTGATGTGCACAATTTGTTCTTCTGTAGGAAACAGGCCTTTGATAGCAGGATATTAAGGACGGCAGAAGAGAATAGTGAAATGAGGTTGAATAAACTTCCAGCGAGGATGAAGGAGCATGACGGGAGGTGGGCCATTTGCAGATCGAGAAGAAGACTGTACGTTGCAACATGTTACTTGCGAAAGCCAAGATGAGGGAGACAAATATCAATGTAGATTAAATTGTCTTAGCATTGATATTGTTTTACATTTTTAGATATAATTCGTTTAAAATGTTTTATGTACTATATAAGTATTTCATTTGTAAGTTGATTGGCATTTAAGTTTCTGTATTGGTTGGTTATTAAGGTTAATAAGTTAGATAATATTAAGAAAGTTAGTAAAATAATACATTTGTAAAGCAATTATGGATATTAATTAATTATATTGTTAACCAATATTGTTAGTGATATACTGGAAATTATTATTATTATTATTACTATTATTAATAATAGTAATAATAATAATAGTAATAATAATAATGAATTGCGATTGGAAGCATGAGCGTGTCTGCACGCGAAGGCCTAATGGCTTAAGCTACTTTCGTGCTACCGGAGATTTCCAATCTGCAGGTGCAGAGGGGTCTGTGTAGCTGTTTGTTTCTGCTGGTGAAGACTCTGAGGGTCTACCGCAGAAGTAATCTCAAATTGCAGTCTGAAGGTTTTTGACTGATACATTAGGAGGAGGGATTTTTCCTTCAGGGAAAAGAGGAGGCAAGAATGGGTGGTTGTCGCCATTATTCTGACTACCTTCTGGAGTGAATGCCAGATTGCTCTCGCGAAGTTGCACACGTGTTTTAGGTGAGTAGGAAACAATGCTTTGAATCAAATTTTAGTCTGATCGTATTCGCACAAGAGGACGTTTTCAATGTGATGTGAAGTCTATTGACACCACCTTCGTTAGACTTAACTGAAAAATATGGACTTGTTTGCAGGCCCTCCAGAGTTTTCTTACATTTTTCAGAAAAGATTGATGAATTATAAAAGGACATTTAATATTTCCCTGAGCTGTTACATTAAGACTTCAGATTTGAACATAGTTTTTAATGTATTTATAAACTGTGTTCATATTAGCTCTTCCCTTCCCTTTTGTTCAGGGTCAAAATAAAAAAAAACAAATATATTTTTATTAAATTTTACTGTCTGTCAAAGAAATAATCAATGTGTGTATTGACAATCTGTTCATTAAACTCGCCACTCAAATCGTTATATTATAAGCATACCATTTCACAAAAAACTGAAAAAAGTTTAACTATACCAATACAATTCATTTAATTTCTTAAAACTTTTACTTTCCATTCTGGTACTAATTTTGTTTTTATTTTTTAGACTACTTCAACAATTTTTGCTGTGTATTTTTGCCTGTAAGAAAACGCTGATTAATTAAATAAAACAAGTGTTATTATGAAAATGATTTACAATTATTATTCTTCGGCACACCACCCCAGCTTCTCATCCCTGGCATTTTTTACATTATTCTCCTCGTCTTCCTCCATGATGGAATTAACTTCTTCCTCCCTCCCTCTTACATCAATATTGTGTAGTACAGCAGTTATCTCTTCCAGCTTCCAAAAACCCTCTCAATAATGCTTCCAGCTCGTTTGTGAGCAGCATCGTATCTTTACTTCTGCCGAAGTCCTTTCACGAAGAACTGGGATCGGAAGGTAGCCCCCCCATGAATACCCACTGTCGCCAATAAGGTGGGCATTATATGTGCCAGTCTCAAGCTCATCTTTTATTTTCAGATCCGGCTGTCATGGGCGGAGACTGGCCATCTTGCGACAATATTAGTGATGTTCATCTCATGCTCGCAAATCTGAAGTTTAATACATTTATTTTGGAGCATATTCACTTTTTAAAGGAACTTTGGAATGTTTGGAAAGAATTATCAAATACCTGGCAGTTAATGGAGTAACAACATTTACGATTGTAAAGTCGTTCTGTTGCCTGTGGCTCGAAATATGTGGAAACATCGTTTTCGGAAGCGAAATCGGCGGTTTAAGCTACGGCTCCGAGAAGCCGCGTCTCAGACATCGTTTTAGCAATCGACCCCTAGTGCTTAGCCGTTTAGGCGCTTTAAGCAAAGTCGGCGCCATGGCACAACATGAAGTGTAGTATATAGTGTTGCTTCGGAGACGGTCGCATTACAATACTAAATAAAAAAAGGTGTTTTCACCGAATAACGTTTTCGATATCTTACAAAAACCTACGCCCACCAAAGTTTCTTCATAAGTGCCTGTACTTATTAACGTATTTTATTCAAACATTAGGATGGCAAGGGCCTAATTTATTCTCACCAACTTGAAGCACAGAGATTTTACTTTCATTTAAGGTACTGGGGGATATTTGGGGGTAAGGTACTTGGGGGATACTTTACTTTGGTCGATATAACGAACATACCACCTACGTGATTCCTGTGCACAGGCACCAACGCAACTGACATCATCAGTATTAAGTGATGCGCGTCAAGGCAACGCTCGTGTGACAATAATCCTTAATGTCCTTCTCTCCTATATTATCATCTACTTTATCTACTTTTTATATATTCTCGTACTTTACGGAGACTTCTCAACAGGACTGGGACAAACGAAGAGACGGTGTTTCACTTTTCCAAAGTGTTACTATCGCCAAACTACGAGTACTATTTTACTATTATCTTATAGTTCTGAACGTCAGTCAACCATTAATTATTTGAGTGCAGAAATCCAGCCTTCTGTGGACGTGCAAAGAACGATAAGAATCGAAGGTTAATTCTCTCTAAATTAACACTCTAAATTAATATTTGAGGCAATTCAAAAATGTTGCTATTGGTTTAATCAAAATCTGTGTCCATGGCCAAAACACTATATAGCAAGTAGCAATATAGCAGTTAGATTTGGATTAACGTTAAAACAATTTACTTGCAAAAGCTTTTTTAGAAGGAAAAGGGGCAAAGAGAAACACACTGTTCCAATATCTCCATAATTTATTGCAAACCGTTTAATTAAAGCTGGAACTTTTCAGTTCTTTGATATTTGGCCAGCGTTACAGAATTGTGTTCAATAATACAAAAAGCAGCTCGTCCCAAAAACACAATGATTTGTTCAGCAAGACAATATATTTTGTACTGTGCATAAATATTTACTAAACAAATTATACTTAAATTATGCACGGTTGTTTTCCAATGTTTCGGAAAATATATTTCCATCATCAGGGCTATAAAATAATTATAAAAAAGCAAGAAAAATATCATTAGGCCACAAAAAGCGTGTTACATATCTGAAAACCAACTATCTTGATACAGTTAAGGTGAAATCAATTTAGAAGGAAATATAATATAATTACCATACCAAGCCGATCAGATGGCCGAGATCGCTAAGGCAGTAGTGCCAGAGTGGTTTCTGACCAGAAGATCGCGGGTTCGAGTCCCGCCTCGGGCATGGGTGTATTTGTGTGTTTGTGTATGTCTGTATGTGTTGTCCTTTCACCCCCATTATCATCATATCATCTTCCATACCCCCAGGGCTAACAACCGTGGGGGGATAAAAATCGGATCCAGCTAAAAATGCTGCCCCCCCAAAAAAATTGTCGCAAGAACCTGCCACCGTGATAATAAATAAAAACTGAGCCACGGTAAATGCAGGATGCTTGCATGCGTGGTCCTAGTCGGCCGATTAACGAAAAAAAAAAAAATTACCATACCTAGGAACATGTTCTTCAAGATGGGACACCTCATGGGATGTGAGGAACATTAGTACACACACCATTGTGTGTGTGTGTGTGTGTGTGTGTGCGCGCGTGTGTGTGCGTATGTAATTATGCTCCCCACATCTCGTAAAGTGTCCCACCTTCAAGAACATGTTGCCAGATATGATAATTGAATTGCATTATTTCCCCTCAAAATTGATTTCACATAAACTGTATTAAGATAGAGTAGGGTTTTGTTATCTAACACTTTGTGACCTTATGTGATTTGTCTTGTTTTTTTTTATCTTGTGTAGCCCTGATAATGGAAATATATTTTCCGAAACGTTAGCAAACCACCATTTAATAAAGATGTTTCTCTACAACTGACTAAGACCCTTAAACTTCCACGTAAACGAATTATCATTGTGTGTGTGTGTGTGTGTGCGCGCGTACGCGCGCAAGTTGAGAGCACAATACACTTTTCTTGCCTAATTTTCTACCAAATCTTATATGTAGATAACAATAAATGTATTTTCTAATTGGACATTCTACGTTTCTAATAAATTTACACGTTAAACTGACTAGAAAATACATATTTTTCGAATATGTATGCGTGCATGCGCGGGTGCTCGCGCGTGCCGTGAGTGTGTGAGATGAGAAGTTCCAGTCCGAGGGAGGGAGCGTAGGAGAGTGCAAGACAGTAAGGTGGTGAGGCAAAATGAATGCAGGGACACGAAAGGAGGCGGGCTGACGCCTGGAGCGGAGTGGAGGCAAACACGCGGAGGCGGGGCTGACGCCAAGGTGTGTGTGTGTGTAAAGGCAGGGATACGGAGGCGGGCTGACGCCTGGGGAGGAGTGGAAGCAGAGACGAGAAGGCGGAGTCGAGGCTGTGAGGACAAGTGAATGCAGGCTCTCCGATTGAGGCGGGGTCGAGGTGGTGAGGCAAAATGAATGCAGGGACACGAAAGGAGGCGGGCTGACGCATGGGGCGGAGTGGAGGCAAACACGCGGAGGCGGGGCTGACGCCGGGGGAGGTGTAAAGGCAGGGATACGGAGGCGGGCTGACGCCTGGGGAGGAGTGGAAGCAGAGACGAGAAGGCGGAGTCGAGGCTGTGAGGACAAGTGAATGCAGGCTCTCCGATTGAGGCGGGGTCGAGGTGGTGAGGCAAAATGAATGCAGGGACACGAAAGGAGGCGGGCTGACGCATGGGGCGGAGTGGAGGCAAACACGCGGAGGCGGGGCTGACGCCGGGGGAGGTGTAAAGGCAGGGATACGGAGGCGGGCTGACGCCTGGGGAGGAGTGGAAGCAGAGACGAGAAGGCGGAGTCGAGGCTGTGAGGACAAGTGAATGCAGGCTCTCCGATTGAGGCGGGGTCGAGGTGGTGAGGCAAAATGAATGCAGGGACACGAAAGGAGGCGGGCTGACGCATGGGGCGGAGTGGAGGCAAACACGCGGAGGCGGGGCTGACGCCGGGGGAGGTGTAAAGGCAGGGATACGGAGGCGGGCTGACGCCTGGGGAGGAGTGGAAGCAGAGACGAGAAGGCGGAGTCGAGGCTGTGAGGACAAGTGAATGCAGGCTCTCCGATTGAGGCGGGGTCGAGGTGGTGAGGCAAAATGAATGCAGGGACACGAAAGGAGGCGGGCTGACGCCTGGAGCGGAGTGGAGGCAAACACGCGGAGGCGGGGCTGACGCCAAGGTGTGTGTGTGTGTAAAGGCAGGGATACGGAGGCGGGCTGACGCCTGGGGAGGAGTGGAAGCAGAGACGAGAAGGCGGAGTCGAGGCTGTGAGGACAAGTGAATGCAGGCTCTCCGATTGAGGCGGGGTCGAGGTGGTGAGGCAAAATGAATGCAGGGACACGAAAGGAGGCGGGCTGACGCATGGGGCGGAGTGGAGGCAAACACGCGGAGGCGGGGCTGACGCCGGGGGAGGTGTAAAGGCAGGGATACGGAGGCGGGCTGACGCCTGGGGAGGAGTGGAAGCAGAGACGAGAAGGCGGAGTCGAGGCTGTGAGGACAAGTGAATGCAGGCTCTCCGATTGAGGCGGGGTCGAGGTGGTGAGGCAAAATGAATGCAGGGACACGAAAGGAGGCGGGCTGACGCATGGGGCGGAGTGGAGGCAAACACGCGGAGGCGGGGCTGACGCCGGGGGAGGTGTAAAGGCAGGGATACGGAGGCGGGCTGACGCCTGGGGAGGAGTGGAAGCAGAGACGAGAAGGCGGAGTCGAGGCTGTGAGGACAAGTGAATGCAGGCTCTCCGATTGAGGCGGGGTCGAGGTGGTGAGGCAAAATGAATGCAGGGACACGAAAGGAGGCGGGCTGACGCATGGGGCGGAGTGGAGGCAAACACGCGGAGGCGGGGCTGACGCCGGGGGAGGTGTAAAGGCAGGGATACGGAGGCGGGCTGACGCCTGGGGAGGAGTGGAAGCAGAGACGAGAAGGCGGAGTCGAGGCTGTGAGGACAAGTGAATGCAGGCTCTCCGATTGAGGCGGGGTCGAGGTGGTGAGGCAAAATGAATGCAGGGACACGAAAGGAGGCGGGCTGACGCATGGGGCGGAGTGGAGGCAAACACGCGGAGGCGGGGCTGACGCCAAGGTGTGTGTGTGTGTAAAGGCAGGGATACGGAGGCGGGGCTGACGCCAGGGGTGGAGTGGAAGCAGAGACGAGAAGGCGGAGTCGAGGCTGTGAGGACAAGTGAATGCAGGCTCTCCGATTGAGGCGGGGTCGAGGTGGTGAGGCAAAATGAATGCAGGGACACGAAAGGAGGCGGGCTGACGCATGGGGCGGAGTGGAGGCAAACACGCGGAGGCGGGGCTGACGCCAAGGTGTGTGTGTGTGTAAAGGCAGGGATACGGAGGCGGGGCTGACGCCAGGGGTGGAGTGGAAGCAGAGACGAGAAGGCGGAGTCGAGGCTGTGAGGACAAGTGAATGCAGGCTCTCCGATTGAGGCGGGGTCGAGGTGGTGAGGCAAAATGAATGCAGGGACACGAAAGGAGGCGGGCTGACGCATGGGGCGGAGTGGAGGCAAACACGCGGAGGCGGGGCTGACGCCAAGGTGTGTGTGTGTGTAAAGGCAGGGATACGGAGGCGGGGCTGACGCCAGGGGTGGAGTGGAAGCAGAGACGAGAAGGCGGAGTCGAGGCTGTGAGGACAAGTGAATGCAGGCTCTCCGATTGAGGCGGGGTCGAGGTGGTGAGGCAAAATGAATGCAGGGACACGAAAGGAGGCGGGCTGACGCCTGGAGCGGAGTGGAGGCAAACACGCGGAGGCGGGGCTGACGCCAAGGTGTGTGTGTGTGTAAAGGCAGGGATACGGAGGCGGGGCTGACGCCAGGGGTGGAGTGGAAGCAGAGACGAGAAGGCGGAGTCGAGGCTGTGAGGACAAGTGAATGCAGGCTCTCCGATTGAGGCGGGGTCGAGGTGGTGAGGCAAAATGAATGCAGGGACACGAAAGGAGGCGGGCTGACGCATGGGGCGGAGTGGAGGCAAACACGCGGAGGCGGGGCTGACGCCGGGGGAGGTGTAAAGGCAGGGATACGGAGGCGGGCTGACGCCTGGGGAGGAGTGGAAGCAGAGACGAGAAGGCGGAGTCGAGGCTGTGAGGACAAGTGAATGCAGGCTCTCCGATTGAGGCGGGGTCGAGGTGGTGAGGCAAAATGAATGCAGGGACACGAAAGGAGGCGGGCTGACGCCTGGAGCGGAGTGGAGGCAAACACGCGGAGGCGGGGCTGACGCCGGGGGAGGTGTGAAGGCTGGGATACGGAGGCGGGGCTGACGCCAGGGGTGGAGTGGAAGCAGAGACGAGAAGGCGGAGTCGAGGCTGTGAGGACAAGTGAATGCAGGCTCTCCGATTGAGGCGGGGTCGAGGTGGTGAGGCAAAATGAATGCAGGGACACGAAAGGAGGCGGGCTGACGCATGGGGCGGAGTGGAGGCAAACACGCGGAGGCGGGGCTGACGCCGGGGGAGGTGTAAAGGCAGGGATACGGAGGCGGGCTGACGCCTGGGGAGGAGTGGAAGCAGAGACGAGAAGGCGGAGTCGAGGCTGTGAGGACAAGTGAATGCAGGCTCTCCGATTGAGGCGGGGTCGAGGTGGTGAGGCAAAATGAATGCAGGGACACGAAAGGAGGCGGGCTGACGCCTGGAGCGGAGTGGAGGCAAACACGCGGAGGCGGGGCTGACGCCGGGGGAGGTGTAAAGGCAGGGATACGGAGGCGGGCTGACGCCTGGGGAGGAGTGGAAGCAGAGACGAGAAGGCGGAGTCGAGGCTGTGAGGACAAGTGAATGCAGGCTCTCCGATTGAGGCGGGGTCGAGGTGGTGAGGCAAAATAATGCAGGAACACGAAAGGAGGCGTGCTGACGCCTGGAGCGGAGTGGAGGCAAACACGCGGAGGCGGGGCTGACGCCGGGGGAGGTGTGAAGGCTGGGATACGGAGGCGGGGCTGACGCCAGGGGTGGAGTGGAAGCAGAGACGAGAAGGCGGAGTCGAGGCTGTGAGGACAAGTGAATGCAGGCTCTCCGATTGAGGCGGGGTCGAGGTGGTGAGGCAAAATGAATGCAGGGACACGAAAGGAGGCGGGCTGACGCATGGGGCGGAGTGGAGGCAAACACGCGGAGGCGGGGCTGACGCCGGGGGAGGTGTAAAGGCAGGGATACGGAGGCGGGCTGACGCCTGGGGAGGAGTGGAAGCAGAGACGAGAAGGCGGAGTCGAGGCTGTGAGGACAAGTGAATGCAGGCTCTCCGATTGAGGCGGGGTCGAGGTGGTGAGGCAAAATAATGCAGGAACACGAAAGGAGGCGTGCTGACGCCTGGAGCGGAGTGGAGGCAAACACGCGGAGGCGGGGCTGACGCCGGGGGAGGTGTGAAGGCTGGGATACGGAGGCGGGGCTGACGCCAGGGGTGGAGTGGAAGCAGAGACGAGAAGGCGGAGTCGAGGCTGTGAGGACAAGTGAATGCAGGCTCTCCGATTGAGGCGGGGTCGAGGTGGTGAGGCAAAATGAATGCAGGGACACGAAAGGAGGCGGGCTGACGCCTGGAGCGGAGTGGAAACAGAGACGAGAAGGCGGAGTCGAGGCTGTGAGGACAAGTGAATGTAGGCTCTCCGATTGAGGCGGGGTCGAGGTGGTGAGGCAAAATAATGCAGGAACACGAAAGGAGGCGTGCTGACGCCTGGAGCGGAGTGGAGGCAAACACGCGGAGGCGGGGCTGACGCCGGGGGAGGTGTGAAGGCTGGGATACGGAGGCGGGGCTGACGCCAGGGGTGGAGTGGAAGCAGAGACGAGAAGGCGGAGTCGAGGCTGTGAGGACAAGTGAATGCAGGCTCTCCGATTGAGGCGGGGTCGAGGTGGTGAGGCAAAATGAATGCAGGGACACGAAAGGAGGCGGGCTGACGCCTGGAGCGGAGTGGAGGCAAACACGCGGAGGCGGGGCTGACGCCCAGGTGTGTGTGTGTGTAAAGGCAGGGATACGGAGGCGGGCTGACGCCTGGGGAGGAGTGGAAGCAGAGACGAGAAGGGGGAGTCGAGGCTGTGAGGACAAGTGAATGCAGGCTCTCCGATTGAGGCGGGGTCGAGGTGGTGAGGCAAAATGAATGCAGGGACACGAAAGGAGGCGGGCTGACGCCTGGAGCGGAGTGGAGGCAAACACGCGGAGGCGGGGCTGACGCCAAGGTGTGTGTGTGTGTAAAGGCAGGGATACGGAGGCGGGGCTGACGCCTGGCGAGGAGTGGAAGCAGAGACGCGAAGGCGGAGTCGAGGCTGTGAGGACAAGTGAATGCAGGCTCTCCGATTGAGGCGGGGTCGAGGTGGTGAGGCAAAATGAACGCGGGGACGCAGATGGAGGCGGGAGTGGAATGAAGGCAAGGACGCGGACGTGGAGCTGCCGCCCGGGCGGAGTGAAGAAAGTTCCGCGGATGGAGGCGGGGACGAGTCTCTGAGGGCAGGAACGCGTATGGAGGCGGTTCTGACGCGGCCGGTCTGCTGCCAGGCATCCCTACAGTTGGAGCCTGATCGTTATTGCAAGTCGTGGTACAGCCGCCGGAATGAGTCTGTCCGCCTTTGCAATGAGCTCTTCAGCGCGAGATGGACTGGAATTTAAAGGGCAAGAGCGCGGGTAGAAGAGCAGGCGAGCGTCTAGCTGATTGATCGGAGGCGGCCCAGCAGTTCAACGTGGGCGGAGGTCGTTGGAGATCCTGGGTCACCGCCTTCCCGCTTGGCTGCCCCGGCGCGGGACCGGCTCCTGCAGGAGTCTGCGCGTCGTGTGCTGAAGGCCCTCGAGGCAGCGCTGACGCCTCTGGGCGGCGGTGGCGGGAAGGTGGAGGCGGCGCGGCCTGACAGCCTCCCAACTGCGTGACGACACTGGCATTATACCGCACGACCGACTGGCCCCGGGCGTGAGCGAGGGCCTGGGCGTGGTTGTGGGCTCTGGCGTGTGTTTCGGCGAGCGCTGCGAAGGTGGCGTGGTTGAAGTGAAGGGGCACGACGTACACGTGAAAGGCGGGGGAGACGGAGGGAAGGGAGTAGACCGACGACGGGACGAAGCCGAGAGTGGTGGGGACGAAGGCGATGCCCGGAGGCGGTGAGAAGGAAATGTTGGGGGCGACGTCGAATACGGGGAGGTAGGAATCTGCGGGGCTGAGGCTGGAACCTTCAGAAGGTCTTGCGGTGGCGGGAGAGGAGGTGGGTGCAAAAGCTGCCGGGTCAGCCGCGGAAGCGGGAATGGAGGTGAACGCAAGAAGTGGGGCAGGGGCGGAGGCGGAAGCGCCAGAAGAGATTGAGGCAAAAGCTCCCCACGCAGGGGTGGAAGCGGGTGTGGATGTGAATGGAAGAGCTGGGGCAGGGGCAGTGGTGGAAGTGGGAGAGGAGGTGGATGCGAAAGCTCCCCAGGCAGTGGCGGAATCGGCAGTGCAGGTGAATGCAGGAGCTGGGGCTGAGGCTGGGACAGGGGCAGGGGCAGACAGAAGGGCGGCAGCAGGAGTACTGACAGGGGCAGTCGAATCGTTTCTTAGATAATTGTTGTAGTCATCGACAAAGTCTCTCAGATAAGCGTCGACAATATCACTGGTAAAATGTCTGCCGTGGACTTTAAAATACTCAGTGGCGAAGTTGGTAACATTGGCATAGGCAAATGTTTGAATATATGCAGAGCTAAAGGCAGAACTGTAAGCCATTGTGTATGCAGAAATATATGCATTCAAGTAAGCAGGGCCATGGAGAGAAGTATAGGCAGCCCAATCATCTGTGTCGGGAGGCACAGGGGATCGCCTCTCACTACGAGGTGAACGATAGCCACCTCTTTCACTACCGTTTTCAGACATCGCTAAGCCCCTTGCGCCAATTGATAACACGACAACTGCAAGAACTTACAGCTAATTTCTATTCCCTATAGTTTTACAGTAAACAATAATTAATGTCAATGTCCTCGTGGCAAGATAATGAAATATTTTGGGTGGAGTCACGTGACCCACGCCCTCCAGGTCACGTGACCCACGCCCTCCAGGCCACGTGACCCACGCCCTCCAGGTCACGTGACCCACGCCACCCGAGGTCACGTGACCCACGCCCTCCAAGTCACGTGACCCGCGCCCTTCGAGGTCACGTGACCCACGCCCTCCGGGTCACGTGACCCACGCCCTCCGGGTCACGTGACCCACGCCCTCCGGGTCACGTGACCCACGCCCTCCAGGTCACGTGACCCACGCCCTCCAGGTCACGTGACGCACGCCCTCCAGGTCACGTGACCCACGCCCTCCAGGTCACGTGACCCACGCCCTCCAGGTCACGTGACCCACGCCCTCCAGGTCACGTGCAAAGCTCCTACGTCATAGGGGTGGGGGCGAACGCGCGGGAAACTCGTAACTCCGAAACCGTCGGTCCGAAGGAGACGCGGTTTGCGGCGCCGTGTAGGGAATCGAGAGGAGACTTTACGAGCGAAGCGAAATTTTCCGACGAATTTTAGCCGTCTTGCATTGCCCGGGGCTCGAACCGGAGGGTCGCACGGCGCCGCCGACCAGCCCCTCGCGTCGGGCGCCCTCGGTATAGTGAGAAACCAGAATCTCGCGTCTCTGCGTGCAAAAGCCTAGCGTCTAGAAATTTCGCAAAAATGCCTTCGGAAAGGGGGCGTGGCCGCTTTTTCGAAATAGGCCACCGTCGCTCCAAAACGTCGCAGCTCGTCGCGGCGGGCGGCGTCAGACGCGGATTCACTCCGGCTGTCTAGGAAAAAATCGGCGTTCGAATTGCGCGGTAAACAAAAGAAATTGTTTAAACAATTGTTATAAACAATTGACCTAGAATTTTTTCGATAATTTTTTCGAGTTCTCCGTTCCATTTACGTGAAGTTTTGAGAAAACGGCACGATTCCGACGCGCGGCCAGACCTCGTCGTCCGAAAAACGTACTAACCTCTATACACTAGAACCCTGCCACGATTGAGGCGAAAAACTTGAGTCTCTAAAGAATAATATAAAAGTTATCAACTTTAACAACTAATAACTCCTAGGTTTTGTAGGGGTAGGGTCTCGATACTCCGGAATCCTATAGAGCGGAAGCTCGTCTGTCGATCGGTGGCGGTGCCGACTCGCTCCGAGCCGCGGAGCGGCGTGTAGGTCGTCGCGAAATCGGCTTCCGCAGAGTACTTTGCGATTTTTTTGCGGGCGAACGAATAAAGATAGAGACACGCGGCTTGCGGATTCGTTTTCAGCTCGCCAAGGTGCGTAAAGGTAAATTTTTGGAGTTCTTCTTCAGAGGGAAAAAAGCAAAGAACGCGCCCGGGCTTTGAACCCGGAGCCCCGACGGGGTCGGGGATTTTCCCCAAGACGCGCCCGCGCGGGTAGAACAGAAAAGTATTTAAAGTGCCAAACCGTAGGAGGCGCCGTTCGGCCGCGAAAATACTAAAACCTCGGAAACCACGTGGCGTGACCGTTACAACAAAGCGTGCTTTCTTTGGAATAATACAGCGGCCGAACGGATCGAGATAGCGACGTGCGGTTTCCATCATTGCATTCTACCGCGTCCCTAGAGTTGCGCTTCGCGCAGGACGACAAATCGTCGTCGCGTTTTCGGGAAATTGTTTAAACAAATTCTCGAAATAACAAACGGAGAAATTTCGACACGCGCGTCGGGTTCCGCGCCGCCTGTTGCGTAGGAAGCGACCCTTCGGCAGGGGGGGGGGTGTTGTGCGTGGGCGGTACAAGGCGGGCGAAAGTTCGACTTTGGCGATTTTATTGCGGCGAAAGTAAATTTCGTAGATTTTTTCCGCTTGCGGGGTAGGAACGTGGAATCGCGATAGGTATCGGAGGGAATTTTCTCGAAGCGGGAAAACGAAAACGAAAAAAGTGCACTCCCCGGGCGTCGAACCGAGCGGTTGTACGTGTTCGCCGACGAGCGCGTCGTGTCGGGCGCCCTCGGTCGCGTCGGTAGCCGAGGTTTCGCGTTTCTGCTACGATTCCCCGATTTTTGGCGAATTTTTTTTTTACCTTCGCGCCGGAACAAAGGCGTTGCGTCATCGTGGTGGGGGTGAACGGGGAGGGGGGTGAAACTTTAAAAATCCGCCGCTCCGCTCCCAGCTGTCCATTCGCGACCTTGGTGTCGAGGTAGAAGCACCGCCCGCTCCCTCCACCCTGGTCTTGCGCGTCGAGAGGTTTGAGCGCCCGCTCCCTCCGCGCCGCGAAGAGCTGCGCCGCGCAGCTACGTTTTATCTTCGCAGCCGCGTACTTAATTTTATCTTTCATGCCACGCGGTGCCTCCTCCCCTAACAGCGCACATTAAAAAAGAGCATCAAATCAAAAAGAGCAAAACCGTGCACTGCTGTTTTGGTGGAGGGCGAGCGCCACTGGCCGTAGAAAAAAGTGCGTAAGAAGAAGAAACCGAACCGCCGGTCCGCGGACGCCGTCGCTGATGCCGTCGGCCGCGTAAGTGGCCGCCCATCCGGACGACGCCTCACGGGAAAACTGGCAGGCAACGGCTCAACACCAGCGCGCAGGAAACTGCCGCTCTCCTCCTTCCTCGGCCTCGCAGAAGAAGAAGACAGCACATGCAACGCTGAGAGCTCTACAGTTAACTCTCCAACGTATGGTGAGACACGCCGGCGCATGCGCTTAGTTGCGGAGGTAAAAAATACCTCTGATCCTTCTCCCCCCTCTCTATGTTCTCTGAACATCCAAAATTCTAATCCCAAAAGTGCAATTATGACTAGCCCAGCCCAAACGAAAACTCCGGAAAATCCCCCGTCGCCCGGGGCGCACGTTATGGCTAATGTTACTGTAATCACGCGCCTCGATGACAGCTCAGACTCTGAGCAACAAAGCAGCAAAGCCCAGTCATTAGGAAATTGCGAAGACGTAGGCGAAGGCCCCCGAAAACCTGAAACAGAGGAACCGTTCATTATGCCCAAGAAATTCTTTCGCGCGCCGAAGAATCCAGTGGCATCCGAGGCCACACTCCCAATCTCCAATAAGTTCGCCCCTTACCCGTCGACCCTCCAGCACACAGGAATCCAGAGGAAAAGCAGACTGAAGAAGCAGAAAAAACTACTGACGCAACAATAAAGACTACTAAAAAGACCAACCCCAATCCTAATTTGCCCCGACAAACGAAAATCTCCTCAATTGGCAGCTTCTATATAGAAAAAGCCACCCTCCAAGACCCAGTAGGCCTCTCCAACTACCTGAGGGGCTACTGCAAAAAAGCGTTGTACGCACAAATTAACGCACATGCGTTAATCCTAAAACCCAGCTGCATCGAAGACCATAAAACACTAGACGACATACTCAAAAAGACAAAGACCGACACCGAACTTAACTATTACTTTCACAGAGCTACAACAGAAAGACGTAAAAGACTAATTATCAGGGGACTAGACACTAACTTGAGCTGCGAAGAATTAAAAAACGAAATCACAAATCAGGGAATAACTGTGCACCACTTGAGTGAATTGAAACGGAAAATAGCTCCTAACAGTTTCGAAGGCTTCGGGCTCTATGCCATAGAGTTCAATCAGTCGCAAATTAACGAGCTCAAGAAAATTAGGCATTTAATGTACATCAGAATCAACTTCGAAGAACCAAGAGACAAAGACAGAATCCCGCTCTGTCTAAACTGCTGTGCTTGGGGGCATACGAAAAACGGGTGCCGACGCCAACCACGCTGCATGGGTTGCGCGGGATTCCACAACTCGGCCCAATGTCCGGTACAAGACAAGATTAATACTCAACCAAAATGTGCGAATTGCACAGGCGCCCACCCCGCCAACTATCGTGAATGCAGCTTTCACTTGGAGGCATTACGAGTGCGGAATCAGCAACTCGCAAGGCTCCGCGCCGCCCGCGAGCAGCGCAGCAGCAATACACCCGCCCCGAACAACGCGCAGCAGCGCACTGACTTCCCGTCGCTCGCAACCCCCGCCGCAAGCGCGCCAGCATGGTGGGGACAAGCCGCCCAACCACCGCAGAGCCCGCAGAACCCGTAGCCAATCGGAGGCCAGCATGCTCTAGGCGCGCTCTCCGAATTAAAAGAACTCTTCGACATAGTTAAAGGCCTCAATATTACTAAACTAATAACCGCTGCTAAAACAGCAATAAATATTCTCAAAGGCCCAGGCGACCTATTAACAAAATTCCTCACAGCCTTTCAATCAGTTGCCGAAATTTTCTAAATGGCCCACATAATAAATAGACTATACAACATCGCGTCATGGAACGCTAACGGCACCTGCATCAAAACAAAAACATTAATCGAAAAATTCTGCGACGATTACGGCATAGCAATTCTTCTAATTCAAGAAACACATCTATCCAGCAACCGCAACTTCAACCTAAGAGGCTACCACATCTACAGGAACGATAGGACTATCAGGCAAGGCGGCGGCACGGCAGTTGCGATTAGACGCACCCTCCCGCACACGAGAATAACTACGCCCCAACTAGAAAACCTAGAAGCAACAATAGTTGAAGTAGGAACGGCCACCGGCCCGATAACTTTCATATCCGTGTATAGAAGCCCAGGTTTACGTCTACTCACGGAAGACTTAGACGCAATCACAGCCAACTGCGCCACAGTAGTCATAGGTGGCGACTTAAATGCGAAACGAATAGAATGGGGTTGCCGTAACAACTCAACCGCCGGAAACGTTCTCCAAAATTATATTGACTCCCATCCTTCACTGGCCCTACACCCCCCTAATGGACCCACCCACCTCCTCAATCAACTACCGCACGACATCCTCGATTTATTCATTCACTCGCACTCCATCCAACCAACAGTTCCGCGCCCGCTTAACGAGCTTCACTCCGACCATCTCCCAATAATTTCGGCAATTTTCATAGGAGCATCCCCATTCACGTTTCGCAAAAAAGGCACTGAAAACACGGACTGGAAGAAATATCGCGACCGCGTGGCCCGCAAGCTCCACGCCTCAAGCAAAACGCCCGAAACGCCCCAAGAAATTGACGAGGCCATAGACAAAATTGAATATCACATTAGGACAGCTTATAACATCCATACGACCAGAACTCCCTACAAAGGAGGCCGCGAACCTCTTCCACCTCACATTATTACCCTAATCCAAGAACGACGCCGGGCACAAAGACGATTTTACTACTCACGAGACGCAATAGACAAAGCAATATTCCAGACAACAAGACGCACAGTAGCAAAAATTTTAGCAAAACACAGAGAAAACCAATGGAACGAGTACATAGCAAAAGCAGACCTAAAAGACCGCACCGACCTATGGAAAATCCAAAAGACATTAAAAAACCCAACAGCGCCCATCACGGCCCTTAAAGACCCGACCACTACAAACAAAACATACGACCCAGCGCGCAAAGCAGAAATCTTCGCCGCAGTACTAGAAAAAAGATTTATGCCAATTCCGACGAACGCCTACCACATAAGAAACGGCCTCTACCACCCAGTGACAGAAACATTGCCTCCTACGTACGAAGAATGCCTACTTACGGACCAAGACGGAAGACAAACGGAGGAGAGCATAATACAACTAACAGAAGAAGAATTGACAGAAAAAATAAAACAACTGAGCGACAGAAAAGCGAGCGGACCAGACCACATAAGTGGAAAGATGCTCAAACAATTGCCCAAAAGCGCCGTCCTTGCCTTAGTCCAAATTATGAACGCATGCCTAACAGTTAGCTACTTCCCGAAAAACTGGAAGAAAGCGCAAATTATCATGCTGCAAAAGCCGAATAAAAATCAAACAGACCCAGAAAACTTTCGTCCTATTAGCCTGCTATCACAAATTTCGAAGATATTCGAAAAACTACTCCTCCCCGCCATTAACCAAAAATTACGCGAAGCACAAGCCATCAGAACTTCGCAATTCGTGTTCCGCAAAGGCCACTCGTCAGCGATGCAAACTTTCCGACTGGCAATGGAAGTTGCTTCTACACTTTCCCACAGATGCGAAATCCCAGCCATATTCTTTGACTTCTCTTACGCCTTCGACAAAGTAAACCACCATATTCTCCTCCAAAAATGCCTCAAATTCCTACCATCACATCTATGCCGCCTCCTATTTAGTTACCTTCAAAACAGAACCTTTCTCGTCAAATATCAGGCCCACAAATCCGCTCTTAAAAGCATTCTAGCCGGCGTCCCACAGGGCGCCGTGCTCTCTCCTCTCCTATTCTCCCTTTACATCCACGGCCTCCCACAATCCCCGCACGTCTCAGAATACCTTTTCGCTGACGATGTGGCCCTTGCATCAAAATACAGGAAAACCGAAACCGCTGTCAGAAGATTGCAAGAAGCAACCGATAGCCTTGTAACTTGGTGCAAGCTTAACGGAATCACGATGAACCCGAACAAATGCCAGGCAATTCTATTCAGTTGGCGCCGAGAACAACGCCTCACGCCCCTAAACATCAACGGCACGCGGCTCCCTTGGCAGAAAGACATAAAATACCTGGGAGTAACTTTCGACCGGAAACTGCTGTGGAAACAACACTGCACACAGGCAGCCAAAAAAATGGGCTCGTACATTGCGAGATTAACCCCAATTCTACGAGCAAAGAACGTTTCTCACAAAACAAAAGCTCTCCTGTATAAAACTTGTATCCGCAGCGCGGGCACATACGCGTGTGCAACCTGGGCGACGGCCTCCAAAGATAATATCCGCCACCTTACAAAAGCCGAGAACCGCTTTATTAGAATCTCGTGCCGACCGGAACTGGGCCAGCAATACGCGCACTACCTAAAAAAGCTTGAACTTACTCCAATCCACTTCCACATCATAAAAACAGCCCAGAAAGAAATAGAAACCATCTTTTCTAACCCGGAGCTAAAGAACGCATTTCAAAAATTCGAACAATACTACAACAAATTGCCAGCAGTAGGGCGAAAACAATTTCCCACAGACGCCCGCTGCATCCAACCCCCGTAATTACACCATCTTAAATTCATAATTGCACTAACCATCTACGCAAATATCAACTATTTCAAAATATCCCCGCATCCTACTTTTCCCAAAACCAAAAAACCAAAAACCAACTCAATCCAAAAAACCCTTTCCGCCAATTCTTCTCCATCTCCTTCCGACGCACTAAGCAATACGCCGCGAGTCAAATCGCACATCAAATTATAAAATAATTGAGAGTTTTCCCAAGGCCCCGTATTCTCGAATGCGGAGCAGGGCTCTCCCTCCAGCAGCTCCACAACATTAACACCCCGGCGGAAGAGCGCCAAACAAGGCGTAGGCCGCCCTGAAAACTTATTACTCCACAGAGAGAGGTCCCAGCTGTCCGAGCGCTTCGCGGTCGACTGCGTCGGACGCAGGAGACGAGCGCCTTTCGGGAAAAAAATACGCCGCGAATTTGTTATTGGAAATTCGCGAAATTGTTTAAACAATTTCCGGAAATAACGGGTTTGGAGCGATTCCGACGCGCGGGTCGGATCGCGCGCCGCCACAAACGACCGGAGCCGAGTTTTCGCGACTCTGCGGCGCACGGCCGATTTTTGGCGAATTTTTTTCTCTTCCCTCCCAAACAATGGCGTGACGTCACGGGAGAGGGGGGTACCGCAGAGACGCAAAGTTCCCCTCTTTGGGGAATCGCCCCCCAACCCCCCCATTTTAATAATATAAAATCAATCAGACTATTTTTTCAAACAAATACTATATGTCAAAGATAGCAGTATTTTATTAGAAAAAATATAAAAAATTAACTCACATAATCAATTTTCTGTACGAAAGGATTCTTGGTTTGAGAGGAGACTTATTAATTTACTGAACTTTAGTTCATAAGAAGTAAAGAGTGTGTATTTTTTCAGATATAAGCAGATTTGGTGATACGTTGATGAATCATTGAAGTTTTTCGTGTTATAAGGATGTTCTACGTAATTAGTGCAGATATGTTACACTCATTTTACTACCATAGTATTTTTAATACTCTAAAAATTCTATAATTTCAGCGATTATGTGAGTTAATTTTTTATATTTTTTCTAATAAAATACTGCTATCTTTGACATATAGTATTTGTTTGAAAAAATAGTCTGGTTGATTTTATATTATTAAAATGGGGGGTTTGGGGGGCGATAGCCCCCCAATAATAAAAATGTTTAAATAGAAAGTGTTAGTGAAATATACTGTGAATTCTAGAGCATATAAAAAAGTGTTAAGTAGATAAGATGCTTTTTTTTGGTAATTAAATTTTGGCTTTGAGTAGTAATGAAAGTTGAGTGTTAAATAGAAATTATAATTATTGCGATAACATGGTGAACATTACAACACGCGCATAGTAAACAAGGATTCAGTTCAGTGAGTCGATTCCCCTCTAGTGAACCGGATCAGTGAACAAAAGGAACCGAAGGAACCGTTGACACCATAAACTTTTGGTACTACAGGATGCCATTTTGCACACACTCGACAACAGCATTTTTGCTGCAGAAGGGCAGTAGTAATCTGCTATTCCTCGTCACTGCAACATACTTCATCCAGCCTAGCCACTTCATGTAATGTGAACGTTATTCTGCTAAAGTCTCAAGTGAGTTTCAAAACTGTGTAAACTTTGATCTTTATCTACCCACTTAGTGTAATGTTTACATTACACTAAGTTCGCTAATTAGCCAGATTGGGATGTTAGCGGTAACATGTATTTTAATGAGGACTATATTGCTAGAAGTGATAACGAAGACAATTTTTTAAACGCAAACGTTTTGGTGCTAACATAATTTCATGTTCGTGAGGAACCTGAAATACTTATAGAACTGAGGTGAGCTTAATAAAAGCAGAAACGTTTGCATTTTAGTTGATGTTTTCATTGTGCTCTGTTTTAAATATACTATTCCCCATTAATTAAGGATGATAGTCAGGGGCGGATTAATATTTTTGCCGCCTGTAGGCACATCAAATTTGCCGCCCCGTTTAAAATTAATGTTACATTTCTAATTGTAACGTTTCAGTAACAATTCCTCATTAATTTTAACGTTTTAACTTTAAAAGTAACATTACATTTTGCACATTTTTTTCATAAATTAAATAATTTTTTTGGATTAGCTAATTTTGGATATAAACTGTATCTTCATAGCAAGAAACGTTCAACATTATTAACGTTTCAACACTGAAACGTTAACATTAAAAGGAAACTAAAACATGACAACTAGAATTGCTACATGTTTTCTTTCGTCAACGGGCCTTAGTTTCAGATTCATATATTTCTGAAATCATAAGGTATACTCTAATGAAGTAGACAAATAAATAGCTTGCATTAAATATTAATATGATAATTTTTAAAATAAAAATATGATTTATGCTGTTATAGTTTTTAGAGAACCTAAATTTGTTTTAGATAATATCAAGAAAATTTTGCGCCTTTGAAAACTTGCCGCCCTTGAAAATTTGCCGCCGTAGGCACGTGCCTACTGTGCCTATGCGTAAATCCACCTCTGATGATAGTGAAGAAAGCTAGCACCGCCGAGGGATCAGATCTAGTGCAGTGCTCACATGCAAAGCTCACAGTGCTGAATACTCGAATTCTCATGAAATTTCGCCAGTTGGTTCAACACCATGCCAGTCGGTACACAACCCACATATATAAATTTTGAAGTGCTATGGAGTATTAGAAATAGTGTTTTAGAGGAGTTTTACATCAAGACCTGTCGTGACCTCCCGTTGTGACCAAACCGTTGCATTAGCAGCGCCAGGAACATTTTGTGTCATCTATCAACCGGTGTCAGACTCCTAGCGCGTTATTTTTTTCACGTCTGGTATCGAAGGCCATATCGTTGATCTCTTTCTGTTTGAAGTGCAGAGTGACACGCGTTGTTAATAATTTACCGACGTGTGTACAAAAGATATCGTAAACCAATGCTATTATTAAGAAAACTGAAACAGAAATTTTCAAGCTATGTACTTAACTTTACTAATTTTTTTTGTATCTTTATTAGACCCCCATTATTGTGAAAATTTTGTTACTAACTGAAAAGTGAAAATAAGTATTTATTTATGCATTTTTTATACATTTATTTATTTTTAATGTACTTATCGCGTATCGCGGTAAGTTTCAGATACCCATCTTTGCAATAATTATTTTTGGATTATTATTCATGCACGTGTTCGACACTTCCGTATTTCCGAATCTGCAAGTAACACCCGTTTTTGTCACCTCGCCTGCCCTCCTTGGGGCAACACTGCCGACGGGCTGATAGCGCACGAGTAGAGGCGCAGGGCCGGTGGCGGGCGGCTGTTTCCGCGCTTTGACAGGCAGAAAGGTCGTGAAAGGTCTCAATGCAATTGTCGCAATGCTTCTTATCACATAAAAATTTGTTTGTACAAGTTTTGAAAGGGGTTGAAGAAGCTAGTATAATTCCGAGTATTCAGCAGTGGCGAATTCGGGGGGGGGGGACAATCATGCGGGCCATGCCCCCCCTTAGAGACCTAATGTTTTTTGTTACCTTGCTTTTTTTGTTTTTTATTTGGTAGAATTGATTTAAATATTTATGTTAAAATTAAGTAACTTAAAAAGTAACATTGTACAGTATCGTATATACACACACCACAAAAATAAACAATGCAACGACAAATATTATTATTTAATAAAAATGTATGAGGACCCTCCAAAATGATCGGCTGGATCCGCCCTCACAAGTACCGGCAGCGTCTAAGCGACTTTGACAGTTCAGTGCGCTGTTGCTACACATTACTACGCCCATGGTACCACCTACACGACAGGTAAATGAAATATCAAAACATCAACATTTACTGACAGGCGATTACACTTACTGACATTTATAGTACGATTTATTTAGTTGTGTACTTGACGTAAATCAGGTGTTGCGGTTTCATCCAATCGGGAGCTTATAAGTCGCCAGTGACGTCACTATGAGGATGTTCTAGCTCCCGATTGGATGAAACCGTGAACAGCTGATTTACGTCAAGTGCACAACTAAATAAAACCCAGTACCTGACACTGTCATGATATCATGTTCATGAACCTTATCGATGACTTCGTGTGAGATAGCTAAGTGGCAACGCTGAACACTGATTTAGATTTAGATTTATTCAGTCAAAAAAACAGTAAAAACTGTACGTGACGTTTTAGAATGGAAATATGGAGGCCAGTGGGCTAACAATGGAAGTTTAGATTTACATTTAGATTTCTTCAGTCAAAAGAAAGTAAAAAACTGTATGTGACGTATGGGGGGAAAGATTATCTGCGTACGTTTTCTTGAGTTCCAGAATCACTTCCCGTCATTTTAACTATAAATAGCTGAAAGATGAGTAAAGATTTAATCCAAATAAAAAAATAAAATAAATTTTAAAAAATCGCGAGATTAGCAATATTTGAAAAAAAAATAGGCATTTTCGTTCTCGAGTTATAGAAAATTTATTTGCATCGGTAAACGAATTGCAGGTACCAGATTTTCTGCATTGTTAACAAAAAGGAACTTGCCGTTACCTCTACTTCGACCATTAGAAGCAAAAGGGGAGATTAGCAAAACGTGCCCATAGTGAAGCTACGTTTACGTTCAGAAGCGAAGCAAGGGGCCATCTCAGCATTTGCTCAATGGATCAGGGAAACTGGACAAAAACCTGTTGGAGATGGGCTGTGAGAAAGTAAACAAATCCTGGCAAGCTGATTGCTTGAGAGCCGGTCACCTGACGTACCACAGCACGTGGCGAGAGAACTGTCAGAGTCGGCTACACGCCACCGGTACCCAGCAGGGCTGCGCGTCAGACGGGCATGGCCATGTAGACGAAGGCGTGGCCGTCGGCGTGCGCGAGCGCCGGGCGGCCGAGGGCGTCGCGGTGCTCTGCGTAGCGGATCTGCGCGAGCGGCTCGAAGCCCGCGCGCTGCGCCTGCTGCTGCGCGGCGGCGCCGGTGAAGACGGTGGCGGTGAGGCGCAGGCGCAGCCCCACGCCGCGGCCGCGGAAGCGCGGCGCCACCGACAGCCCCAGCGCCGTCAGGCACGCGTCCACGCCGTAGCGCGCGAACACGTCCGCGCGCGCCTCCGCGCTGCGCGTCGCCTCCAGGATGACGCGCAGCGGCGCGCTGCGCACCTGCGCACGCGCAGTTCGCCGATGTTCACAGAGCTCAGACGCCAGAGACATTTCAAGTGTCCTTTACGCTATGCTGGGAAAAGTGTAATTAACAAAGTGTGGAGCCATTTTTTAGAAAAGTTCCACGGACGGAGGGACAGAGAGAGGGACAGAGAGAGACAGAGAGAGGGACAGAGAGAGAGACAGAGGGAGGGAGGGACCGCAGAGTGCGAGACGGACGGTCTGCGGGTCGGAAAGATAGAGGGAGGGTGAGACGGAAGGAGGGACGGACTAAGTGAGAGACGGACAGGCAGAGAGAGAACGGACGAAGGGAGGGACGGCAGAGTGCGAGACGGTCAGAGGAAAGGAGGGAGGGAGGGAGGGACGGACGGACGGTTGAATGTACTTCAGTCGTCGAAGAGAAAAGGAAACTATCTACAATACAAGCCATACAATACAATGCCATTCTCCAGCACCACTAGTTACATGAGCATTTATTAAGTTACTTGATCTAGTTCGGAGGTCTCGAGTTTGGTCCCTGCCTGGTGTCACAATTTACCCTTCCGGAGGACCCATCACTCACCCTACAATGGCCTATGCCCCAGGGTCTAGGGTCGGAGACAGGCCAAGGCAAAACCGCTGGTATTGCAGAAAGAAGAAAATATGATATAGTTTTTATATATATATATATATATATATATATATATATATATATATAAGGAGTGGTTTCGGACCAGAAGATCGCGGGTTCGAATCCCGCCTCGGGCATGGGTGTATTTGTGTGTTTGTGTATGTCTGTATGTGTTGTCCTTTCACCCCCATCATCATCATATCATCATTTCATCTTCCATACCCCCAGGGCTAACAACCTTGGGGGGGATAAAAATAAAATCGGATCCAGCTTAAATGCTGGTCCCCCCAAAAGAATTGTTCGCAAGCACCTGACACCGTGATATTAAATGAAAAACTGAGCCACGGTAAATGCAGGTTGCTTGCCCTGCGTGGTCCTAGTCGGCCGAAACGAAAATAATAATTATATATATATATATATATATATATATATATATATATATATATATATATATGTTGATTAACATGCAAACAACGTATTGCTGATCACTACCTAAATTATTAAATTCATAATTAATTATTCATCGTCCATTCTTACAAAATTACAGTCCACACTAGTTGACTGGAAGGCAATAAAAATTCATTCCGAAGGCTGGTTGGACCACGAATGCAAGGCCAGAATGTAACCGTACTGAAGTAAGAAATGTAGAGGAAAAGAGGAAATTTGTCATGACTTTCCTCTTCCTTGAAGCACGTTCTATTGCGCCCCTCGGCCTCACGACTCACCTTTCACGAATACCATTCCTCAACGCCATCCACACCGCTTACTTCTTCCTTTCCTTGTCGTAAAGACTACGGCTGTCTTAGAATATGTTTGTTCCAACCGGGAATAGAAACCGACTCCTTAAGCGTTCAAGGAAGTGACCTTTTCAATACAATATTTCAATATTCTACATAATAGGGCCCTAACTCAATGTAGGCATTTTACAAGCTTAATATCGGGCCTATTTGGACCGAAATTAGTGGTGATATAACATCACATAGGATTGTCGCATTACTTCTAACTTTTGCAGTTTTCAACAAATTTAGAGTTAAACGAAAATGAAACCTTCGGCCTTTGCACTATCCGCGGAAAAGATGAAAGAAAAACTTCAAGGCGTTTTAATGCATTTTTGAAAATAATTGCATTAAGCGAAGTGGAAATTACGCGAAAACTACCCGTTTTCCAAAAAAAGTACAATACCTTATTTAAAGATGTTGATGAAGTCAACCTTTTGCAAATTTTTGAAAATACGGACTTCGTAAAAAAATTGTACTATTGCTTAGCGTTTTTTTTGTTGGAACTGAGGAAACATAAAGACAAAATTGGAGTCTTTTTTTGAAAAGATAATTTTAAAAAAACTTCATTTCATGCAAGATTTCGCGAAAACTACTCGTATTTTCGAACAATTTTATTTACAAAAAATATCTGTATTCTATTTTGTAGTTGTACGAGTTCGTAGAAAGATGGGGAAATCATTTTGAACTTTCGCAATTTCTGAGCAATGTTTTCACTTTTCTGTGTCGGGAAACATTTTCGCCTACGCCAGTTAATAATGATTAATTTCTTGTACAGTTTTTTAAAAATAATTTCCTGAGTTATTTCATACGTTTCGTTAACGTTCTCTTAAAATTAATTAATCACTCAATGCCGGTTAATTTAGCTGCAAGTACCTGAATAGGTTCATCTAACCGCCTCTTGATGCTGAGGATGTTGCAGCCGACGATCACAGGCTTCCCACCTTCGCCGATGGTCAGCGCCACCAGCGAGACTCGCTGGCTCAGCATGTGGCGCCATATGGCGAGGGCCTCTTGAACTGCGTCCGGGTGCTCGAGCAGGCGGGTCGCGCGGCAGAGCACGGCATCCCGCAGGAAGTGCTCTTGCAGGTGCTGCAGCACTTCCTCGTCCAACTCTTCCGTTAGGTCTTGAATCCAGATGTCAGTGTCAGGCACCTGCTATTATTAGCGGAATGTCATTACACAGCATGAGGGCCGAAATGACAATATTAACAGTTTAATCCAGAGGTCGGATTCAAGGGGGCGGGGGGGGGGGCAAGAGAGGAAATTGCGCATCCCCCCCTCCAACGTTCCGAAATTTAAATATATATATATATATATATATATATATATATATATATATATATATCATAAAAAAATAACTTTTTTATATATGAAAGAAAGTGAAAGTTGTGAAGAAATGTAATAATAATTAAGCGAGCAATAATTTTATTATGGTGAGATAACATTCATTAATAAATTGGTGAACTTAAGTTCAGTATTATAAAACGGCGCGGAATAATGTTTAACGTTACTGTGAATATCCCTTATTAATAAATCCTCATTCAATTATATTATTATATTTTGCTTTTAAACGTTATCTTAATATATATAAATCTCGTGTCACAATGTTTGTCCTCAATGGACTCCTAAACCACTTAACCAATTATAATAAAATTCGCACACCATGTGCAGTTCGATCCAACTTGAAAGATAGGATAGTTTAAATCTCAAATTATAGTCGCAATTTTAATTTATTGCTAATTATTTGTCTGCAACATACATACAACAATACATACAATCTTAATATATATAAATCTCGTGTCACAATGTTTGTCCTCAATGGACTCCTAAACCACTTAACCGATTATAATAAAATTCGCACACCATGTGCAGTTCGATCCAACTTGAAAGATAGGATAGTTTAAATCTCAAATTATAGTCGCAATTTTAATTTATTGCTAATTATTTGTCTGCAACATACATACAACAATACATACAATCTTAATATATATAAATCTCGTGTCACAATGTTTGTCCTCAATGGACTCCTAAACCACTTAACCGATTATAATAAAATTCGCACACCATGTGCAGTTCGATCCAACTTGAAAGATAGGATAGTTTAAATCTCAAATTATAGTCGCAATTTTAATTTATTGCTAATTATTTGTCTGCAACATACATACAACAATACATACAAGATGCGATGACTTACGTACGTCATTACGGCCGACCGGATTTATTTATTACATTCACATGTAATCCGAATTGGGAAGAGATACAAACTTTACTATTGCCAGGACAACAAGCCATTCATCGTCATGATTTAACTGCACGTGTGTTTAAACAAAAATTGAAATCCTTAATTGATTTTATTGTTAAATATTCAATTTTTGGTATCACACGTTGTTGGCTGTATACGATAGAGTGGCAAAAGCGAGGTTTGCCTCATGCCCACATTTTGGTTTGGCTTAAAGATAGAATCCGTCCTGAAGAAATCGATCAAATAATTTCAGCCGAAATTCCAGACCCATTAATTGATCAAGAATTATTTGATATTGTCACCAAACACATGATCCATGGGCCATGCGGTGCTTTCAACATGACGTCACCGTGCATGGAAAATGGAAAATGTAAAAAAAAATTCCCAAAGCCGTATACGAATGACACGATCACGGATATTGATGGTTATCCAATGTATCGCCGCAGAAGTACTGAGAATGGTGGCCACACATTTACAATGCGACTGCCGAACTTTCCAAATCAAGTTGAGTTTGATAATCAGTGGGTGGTACCATACTCACCACTACTTTCAAAAACTTACAAAGCTCATATCAATGTTGAGCTTTGCAGTTCTGTTAAATCAATTAAGTATATTTGTAAATATGTAAACAAAGGCAGTGATTTGGCCATATTTGAAGTACAAAACATAAATAAAAATGACGAAATAGCACGATACCAAATGGGCAGATACATTAGCAGCAATGAAGCTATTTGGCATATTCTCAGCTTTCCCATCCACGAAAGAGATCCTGCTGTCCAACATCTGGCAATACATCTTGAAAACGGTCAACGTGTATACTTCACTGAAAAAAAATGTTCTCCAAAGAGCGTTCGAAGCTCCGAAAACGACTCTAACTGAATTTTTTACATTGTGTCAAAAACCTGATGTTTTTGGCCAATTCGCGAAGACATTGGTGTTTGGTGATGTTCCACGTTATTTCACATGGAACAAATCCAGTAAAAAATGGGAGCCACGGAAACAAGGAAAACCACATCCTTCCATTACAGGCATATTCAAAGCTAAGACATTGGGGAGACTTTACACGGTACATCCAAAGCAACGTGAGTGCTTCTATTTACGTTTGTTATTGGTGAATGTTCCCGGACCAACGTCTTTTGAATTTTTACGAACAGTTAATGGTCGAGTATTCAATACATACCAGGATGCATGTCGTGAACTGCAATTGCTAGAAGACGATAACCATTGGGACTTAACGCTTGCTGATGCTGCGTTGACATCAACACCGAATAACATTCGTCAGTTGTTTGCAATTATTTTGACGACATGTTATCCCTCGCAAGCACAAACTTTGTGGGAAAAATATAAAAATTGTATGACAGAAGACATATTGCACCGAATTAGACAAACAAATCAATGCCAAAACATAGATTATACACCAGAGATGTACAATGAAGCATTGGTCTTGATCGAGGATTTATGTGTTCTTATTTCAAATTTACCACTTAATCATTATGGTATGCCATCACCTAATCGTCCAGCCACCGACTTAGTCAATACCGATTTACAACGAGAAAATCAATATGACCATGAAAGTTTAGCAACAATTATCATGAACAGTGAACCATTACTGACAGCAGAACAAAAAATTATTTATGATCGGATTATGCTGGCTGTTGCTGCTGAACAAGGCGGGTTTTTTTTCTTGGATGCACCCGGTGGAACCGGTAAGACATTTTTAATATCGTTGATTCTTGCCAAAATACGGTCGCAACAAAAAATCGCATTAGCAGTAGCATCGTCAGGCATTGCGGCTACTTTACTGGATGGTGGGCGAACAGCACATTCAACATTCAAGCTGCCATTGGACGTTCATAATAAACCAGATGCAATGTGTAACATCAAAAAGAATAGTGGAATAGCTGCAGTGTTGCGGAAGAGTTCTATAATAATTTGGGATGAGTGCACAATGGCACACAAATATTCACTTGAAGCATTAAACAGAACTATGCAAGATTTAAACAGCAATAATAAACTTTTCGGTGGTGCTATCTTACTTTTGTCTGGTGACTTCCGGCAGACCTTACCGGTTATACCTCGCTCTACTTTCGCGGATGAGATTAATGCATGTTTGAAACAATCATTCTTATGGCGAAGTGTTGAAACACTTCGATTGACCATAAATATGCGAGTACAATTGCAAAATGATCCATCAGCACAAATATTTTCCGAACAACTACTAGATATTGGGAACGGTAAAATAGAACTGCAACCAAATACGCAATGCATTAAACTACCAGACAATTTTTGCACTGTTGTTCAGGATAAAAATGAATTGATTCAGAGTATTTTCCCGGATATACAGAATAATTATTTGAATCATGAATGGCTTAGTCAACGGGCGATTTTGGCAGCCAAAAACGTTGATGTTGACGAAATTAACTTCCAGATACAACAGTTATTACCAGGCGATATGATGTCTTTTAAATCAATCGATACTGTTGTTGATGAAAATGAAAGTGTAAATTTTCCGATTGAATTTTTAAATTCATTAGATATCCCTGGAATGCCACCACATAATCTTCGATTAAAGATTGGTTCCACTATTATTCTCCTCCGTAATTTGAATCCACCTCAATTATGTAACGGTACGCGTTTGGTCATCAAAAAGATCACCGGAAACATTCTTGAAGCAACCATTTTGGCTGGGAAGTTTAAAGGAAAAGTGGTCCTGCTGCTACGTATTCCGATGATACCATCAGATTCTACCATACCCTTCAAAAGGCTACAGTTTCCAATTCGTTTAGCTTTCGCCATTTCTATAAATAAATCTCAAGGTCAAACAATGTCCATTTGTGGTTTAGATTTGGAAAATCCATGTTTTTCTCATGGGCAACTATATGTTGCGTGTTCACGTGTTGGGAAACCGTCTAATATATTTGTGTTAGCTAAAGACAGGTTAACCAAAAACATTGTGCACCGATTGGTGTTAAATTAAATTGAATTTGAAAGTATTTATAATTGAATAGTACTTATATTTGTTATACAAATTAAATGGAAATAATAAATCTGATAAATTTTTATTTTGTACCTATTGATTTCTGCTTAATATCAAGTGTAAGAACATTTTAATTAATTGTGTTCAACGTACTTCCCCTTCAAATCTCAATCCAGTGAATTTGTATACCAACATCAATATTTTCGTCTTTATTGGTAAATAATTTCATTGTACTAAAAGGTTATAGTAGTAGAAAGTCAAATAAGGAGATCACCATATTTTTTTACAAATACCATCTGTGTGAAAAAGCATAGTGGACTCCGTGACTGATGTTCTCTTATTGTTCCTCTTAGATTGTTTACTATAATGTAATATAACAAAAACTTTAGCCACAGCAACGCGTGGCCGGGTCAGCTAGTTTACTTATAAATTAAAGTTTCATGCCTAAAAGCAGAGCGATAAAACTGGCATTAACTGTTAAAACGAAAGAGCATTTCCCATTTATTATACACGTATAAAACAAAATCCAAGCAGCTACAGTATATTTTATTCAGGTACATGTATTTTATTTATAATTATGCATCAAATACATATTGTGGGCAATACAGACGATAAATATGGAAATTGTTTAATACAAGCATACTGCATACTGTTTTTCGTACATTTTTATTAAAACTAATATTATTTAAACAAACAATTATTACCATTAAACTGTAATTTGAATGTTTATAAAAAATACTAACCCCCCCATAATTATCTCCCCCCAATAAAAGATCCGAAATTCTGTCTCTGGTCGCATATCAATGCCATTAGAGGGCGGGGTTTCGAAGGAGCAAAACCGGTGCTGCTAAAAAGCACGTAATTTTTCGCACGTGCTTTGACGCAAAATTACGCCAAAAGTAATCAAATTTTCAAAATATTGCACAAGACCATATTTGAAAATCTACCTTTAAGGAACAGATTTAATTAGGGAAATAATCTCTATCTTCGTAATTGTAGTTGTAGGTTGTAATTTTGCAAATTATCGAAAATGCAGTTTCGAATTTTATGCTCTTCATTTACTAGAATCTTTCAGGAGTTACCATGTTGAATTGGAACAATTGAAACGCAGAGACACAGCAATTGAAAATTGTCAGAATAACGTCTCATTGTGGGCAGGTGTTTCTGCATGAATGGGAATATGTTGAATCGGAAGAGAGGGAGGTTACAAATATGTCATAATGTATACTTTATTTCTAAAATTTAATGTTAATTATGTTCAATGAAATAATCGTTTTTTACATTATATAAGTAAATTGTTACTTAGCAATAATCTTCTTGGCCGTAGAATGTAGGAATAAATATAATAATATGTATATTCATATAGCAATAATCGCACCTCAGACAAACTTCATTGGTGCATTGCGCAATGGCAATATCGTAAGTGCGCTGGTATTATTATTTTACGTCACTGTTGGTGAGGCGGGAAAGAACGTACTGATGTAGCACCACTAAAACATCTAAAAGGCGTTGTTTGAGAAACCTATCACTTAAGGAAGATTCTAATAAGGAAAGTCCTAAATTAGAAAACAGAAATCGAAACGGAGAGACGAAAACAATACAGTGGAGTCGCTCCTCACCGTTGGTTTGTGACGTTTACGAGCGAATTAAATATAATTTTAAAGATTTTTGGCAGAACGTAAACAACAACTTTTGATTAATCTTATAAAATCATTTCTTTCTATAAATTACTTCGCTACTATTTTTAAATTAATCGATATGGGGAATCGAAACAATTGAAGAAATTTGAGAGATTTGAAAAATGCCACTTTCTCCCTCGAGAAAATTGGGAATCTCTCCCTCCATTGTGTCCAGCGTATCTTACCTCACCGTCGATGAGGGGTTCAGTTCCATTGAAGCGATCCCACACGGTCGCGCCATCGATCGTGCCGTGACCATCTGCCATCTGTCAAGAGCAAAACGTCTCTTAATGGGCGAACATGGTACACACCGCACAATGCCGACTGCTATCTTCACAGTAGCTTGCACTACAAAACTATGCGTAGGGAGGGTGTGTAGGGCGGCGTTAAATCTCTCACGTTCCTGCGAGGGAAAAACTCCGCCTCATCTCGATTGTCTGATTCAGGGTACGGCAACTGATAAGGTCATTAATGAAGCAAGTCCATCATATCGTAGGAAGAGGCGGTGATCTTCACTCGCTGGATGGGAATATCCGGCGCAGACCTACTAGCGGGTTTTCCCACAACCAGGTATCTCCGCTCAGCGGGGCACCGCCCCAGTTGGGACAAGCTCTAAACTCCTGTCCGGTCTTCCGGCATGTGTGGTAGTATACTGCATGGTAGCATACTACATGTGAATGTGTATAAGGACATGGGGATAAGGCAAGGAAGATTGATTGTTAGTGGTTCCGGGTACGTCAAATACTAAGGTCATTAGTCCCATAAGCGTAGTGCATGTGTGCTCGGGAGGTGGCGGTGATCTTCCTCCGCTGGCTGCCGAGATCCGGCGCCGACCTTCGTCGGCTTTCGGGGGTTTTCCTCAACCAGGTATCTCCCACCAGCAGGGTACCCCCCAGCCGGAACAACCTCCAAGCTCCCAAGAGGTCTCCCGATATTTGTGGTATTCGTAGTGTAGTGGGAGTAAGTGTAAGTGGGTGTAAGTAAGGGGGGAGGATATGACAAGGAATAGGAAGGAAAGATCGCGGTCCATGGCCCGTTTGTTGGGATACTGCTCCGGCATTCGCCTCTTAGTGATTGGAGAAACCACGGTAAACTACCGATCGGGGCAGCCGGCCGATGGAATTGTTCTCCAGACAGTAATTGAACTCGCCACCTTTGCCGGGAAAGGTTATCGAAAATGATTTAATGCGAGAAAGTCTGTACCATTCTGCAACTAAACGACTGTCTACAAGATGTATACAAGTATATTTGAAAAACTGACAAAATGTAGGGAAGGGTGTAAGTAAGGGGGGAGGATATGACAAGGAATAGGAAGGAAAGATCGCGGTCCATGGCCCGTTTGTTGGGATACTGCTCCGGCATTCGCCTCTTAGTGATTGGAGAAACCACGGTAAACTACCGATCGGGGCAGCCGGCCGATGGAATTGTTCTCCAGACAGTAATTGAACTCGCCACCTTTGCCGGGAAAGGTTATCGAAAATGATTTAATGCGAGAAAGTCTGTACCATTCTGCAACTAAACGACTGTCTACAAGATGTATACAAGTATATTTGAAAAACTGACAAAATGTAGGGAAGGGTGTGAGTAAGGGGGGAGGATATGACAAGGAATAGGAAGGAAATATCGCGAGTGGTTCGTGGTCCGCCGCTAGAATGCACTTCCAGACAACGGCTGAATTCAACCTGTCGAGCTGATATTGAAAATATTGCTACCTCTGGGACTCGAACCCTAGGACCTCCCATTCAGAGGCACCGCAACGGCATCAGTTGATGCGCTGAGTCACCTTTGCCCGTCCTCCTCTCGAGAAAAAACATATTCTGTACGTAAGGGACTAATGAACAAATCAGTTTGTGCCCTTGGGAAAACGGACCTATTAACAATCTATCAGTCAAGCCATAATAGTCGTCGAACGCGAAATTTCGCTCAGACCGAAAAATCACAACGCTTGACAGAAGAACGTTTCTTCAGCTTTTATTTCTTTCCAACTACCCACTCATTAAAAAATAAATTTCTCAAATTTCACTAACCCTACAGCAATTGTAGTGGAATATAATACGTAGTATTTTTAATTAACCCGGTGGTTTACTGCTTTACCTGTAATATTAATATTGTAGATACCGTCTGTATTTGTGCTGCGATAAAATAACAAGAATAATTATAATAATTCTATTTTAAGAATGTTAAACCGAATTGGAATTGTGTATACTTAAGTGGTAATTCTTTCTAAGAACGTAATAATTTAATAAGTAGGTTAATTACTAACTGGATAATTACCTTACTTTCTTAAAGTGTTCTACTTGTATACAGAATTTCAGATAGCTGCGCTAAAATTAATATTTTTCGAAATTTGGCACGTAATGAGGGGGTATTCTGTAACTTGATCAGTTGAGGTTCCTTTCGTTTCTCGTTATCTCGTAAACTATTCGTCTGACTGAAGTTTTCTTTGCAGCTATGAATTTCTCTTAAAGTGTGTTTTTGTGAGGGGATCTTTTCCTATTCCCCTCTCCATTGTCTGCGTGCAGTTGTTAATCCCTGTTTCGACAGGCTGAGAAGCGATCGAGCAATGTGAACGACTCACAAAAGAGTTTTCAATCATTTCATCTAGAACATTTTCCTCCTGTCTTTTAATTTACATTGGAAACTAGATTTTTAGTTTGTTTCTAACAAATGAATAAAACGCAGATAATACGTCATATTACGTACACAAATCCAAACATTTCTGTTTTGAGACGCTTCAAAACCAAATTTAAAGTTTTAACTACCTTGCAAAATGCAACACGAACCCATTTGCCTTACTTTGTCGCATAAATTAAATGCACACTTTTACAAGGCGCGAAATTTAATTCAATTTCATAGTACGATGTTCGAAGGACATAAAACATTATTGTAAAGTGGCACTAATTAGTTTCATTACTTACCTTAAGCTGCGAAACTAAAGCAGACAGGAGGCTAAACAAATCTCTTGTCAATCACTCCCTCGCCTCTATCTGAGTTGTGGATTCTTCCGTTCACAGATGTTGACCTTGACACTGGAGTAAATATTTATCACGATACTCTGCTCCCGGAAGTGTGTGTATCACGTGTAAACGTATTTATGGCTGAGCTCTGCAGCGCCACGAACAGCGCCACGTACCTTGAATGTTTTACATTACCGCTACTAGGTAGCAGCACTATCGAAGACTTGTTGAAAGCGGGGGAAGGGGGGCTTATGCGAATCGTATCCTACTTCAGCCAATGAGCTTCAGGCACCAGTTTGCGTCACAATATTAGCGGAAATTTTAAATCAAGCCAGATACCAAAACAATCTAGTTACAAGCCATTTTTTAAATAATGAAACTTTTATTACAATTACACTGTAATCGTGACGGGAACTGGTGCTGCACAGAACGAGCAAAAATCGGTGCGCCGGAGTAGCCCACCCATATGTTCCCGCCGTGGAAGGAGGTGCCCGAATATTTTGCGCCCGAAATTGAGCGTCGTCATTAGTCAGATCCGTCCCCAGTAGCTGAGCGTCGAACACTGGAAGCCGCGCATAAACGATTGAGCTTGCAAGGCACGCCCTCGTGAACCTTCTTTCGAAACACTCTTAGGACCTGCGGACCCGTTGTTGCGCGTGCATTTTCTGTAGCTGGCAGCCACGATCAGCGACTTCGACATTACGTTGCAAATCGGCAATGCTGGAGCAAGACAATTTTGGGTCCAAGGCAATGCTGAAACCCACCCCCTCCGAAAAAAATAAAACTGTAAAAGTTGTGTCAAGAAACTATAAGTTGTTTATTTCAACAAATAACATAAAAAATATGTTTAAGTTAGAAACAAGATTATGGAAATATATTTTAAATAATTGTTTTAAGTAAAAGTATTAAGTGATCAAATAACACAATTTCCTTTGTGATATTAAAACGCTCAAAAATGTGTTTAATTAGCGTTTAATAAAATCACTTGCTGTTAAACACATGAAATAATAATATGAACTTCAATGGAACCTATTTTAATGCTAGCGTCATTTGATTCATTTCAAAGAGTCCTACCGTACAATTAATGACTATAATTAAATTTTTAAGGTAAAAAATTAATTGAATATTTTATGAAATATCAGACTACTGTATCGCAACTTGTACAATGACAATAACGATTTTCTGGAGTTCTAATTTCTTTTTTAATTTGCTGCTAATTTTTTCTCATCAGTGCCATCATCGAGGTCCTTGCGGGGCCCCGGGCGATCGCCCTGTCTTTCCATGCCTAGCACCGGCTCTGCCACTCGGAACAACGTGAGGGTTCCCGAAGCTGCTGTGAATTTTCTTGTCACTGCCTCAAGCCTTTCGAACTTGTCAAACTTGTTTGTTGAGCGATTGGTTGATTGAATGACTGAACTACTCCGGTAGTTTCTTTATTTTAAATGTTGAGAATCATAGCAGGAGTAACTGAGTGTTGGAGCACTGCGACCTTACTTCGATTCATGAGTACACCCGCCAAAGAAGTGTATCACGTCCTTAAAGGGTAAATACTTATCTTATTAACGTAGTAGGAAGATATGAATATATTACATGAAGACCAAGAAATAAAAGGTATTACATCACATACTTTCACGTATTAGTGGGAACAGTTGACGTAATATTATAATATTGTAATATCTTCAGAAATTAATATTTGTAGTACCTTTCGTTCGAATCTTTTACTAAAGTGGTATTTTTTACAAGCATTTGCAATAGCTGTGAGATTTTTTGACTCCATCTTAGATAATTCTTTTAGCCTTCTCTTCTTGGACATTTTAACATGTCTAATATGACACATCCCGGGCAGCGACGAAGAAGTGGAAAGAGGTTCAGTAAAAAATAAAATAAATACAAACCTCCATTAGTTTCTTATAACAATGAAGAGATGCAGGATGTCACACTGCAGAGGTTTAACACTTACATCCTATGACTGAGCTTTTTAAATTTCGTATTTACTGTTTTCCATTGGAGCAATCTTATTTTTCTAAGAGACGGAGGCTATAGGTGACCAACTGGCCGGGTGTTCTGTTATAAAGACTTTTTAATTACGGTGAATTTACTATATATATTTTCATTTTTTGATTTATAGTTGTTTATATGGAATTTTAATTGAGATTTTGAAAGTCTTTCTTAAGGAAAGAAGTCGACCTTTTCATGACGAGACGAGAGTTCATCCGCCAAGGCAAATAGGCCGAGGCGAGGAATCCTGTCGAGTCATTAAAAGGATAGTGCAAATTACACTCTTCAATATGACGAAAAGTTAATTTCAAGGCATTTTTTTAAATATACAAATGTAATATTTTTAAAATAGCTCTCACGCCGGTAATGTGCACATTTTCAGAAATTTGTAAACACTATTGTATTTTTGAGTTAAAGTGCTTCAAATGAAGTTTTTCTAAAACTCGTAAAGTTTCTGTGAAAATGAGCTTCATATTTTGAATTTATGGTAGCGCTTAAACGCTATTTTCTAAAACAGGATCCAAATTTTTCAAAGTAAATTCCCATTTAGAACGAGATTCTAATGTTCTTTAATATTCTTAAAATAATATTCTACTATTAGGAATCTGAAAACTTAAATAAAAGTACTTTTGCGGCGATAGATGGCAGTTGGCAAGAGTATGTGGCAAGTCTTAATAGCTAGCCAAGACCAAAGGAAATAGAAAACTAATACAGGAAAGTTTGTGCCATTCTGTGGCAGTACATGTTTTCCTGTAATTATATACTTTCACTATCGTAAAATGTGGAGTTTTTATTCGCT
Organism: Gryllus longicercus; assembly: GCA_038098605.1. Taxonomy (NCBI): domain Eukaryota; kingdom Metazoa; phylum Arthropoda; class Insecta; order Orthoptera; family Gryllidae; genus Gryllus; species Gryllus longicercus. The sequence continues at coordinate 981,009 of JAZDUA010000542.1, read as the reverse complement.
AGATCATTTGTTCTGATAGCTTGACAACATACTTGTTGGTAGTTGTTCTCGTTTTTCCTTTAATTGCAACGAGAATGTCAGGCTCTATCGATGTAATGGATCTTGATAAAGGAGATAATTTGGAAATAATGGGAACTCTGCCCGATTTATTATAAAAAAGCAAGAGTCGCCATTGTTTACATTCTTCCATTAAAATCAAAAGATTGTGAACGAATATAGGGAATTTTGAAAGTGGCGAGATGCGAGAGAGGTAAGAGGTGTCACAAAAAACGTGCTTCTATCATTCTTTTGCGAAATGAGTGGAAAGTACCGTCAATCAGCATTTTAATAGATTGGTTAATTGCAATTAACCAATCTATAAATAGTTCGAAATCAAATATCAATTAATAATTTCTGGTCAACTCAAATTTACTTTTTTTTGCAATATTTTACGAGTTTTATTTCTTTAATAGATGTAGACATATATGAGTAAGATCTTTTTCTTTCCTGAATGCCAGATGACGACTTAGCCGCTAAGGCATTATATATTCCTGGCCAGTGTGTACACATGACTTGTGTCGGTTCGAATCTTGAAATAAAACCGCGCTTAGCAGCTGTATGCCAGTGGTCACGTGGGAGGGAGGGGCCGGTGTAAAGCAGACGCTGGTTGGTACGCACTGGGCCATACGCAGCGTACGGGACATACAACGCACGAACGTGACAACAGTGGGCAAGCAAAAATTAACGCGTTAACGAGTCCACCGGAGGTAACGCTGTCGGTCGCGCCACCGACGGTCAGGATAGTTGTTGTTGTTGTTGTTAGCCAACACCCACCCTTGGCATGTTAGCCATTTGGTGACGCGTCGACCAGTATAGACGCGCAGACTTTCCCCTCAACTTATAAGAAACCGCACGCCCACGATGGTCAAGCGCGTAGGTGGTTTATTATTATTATTATTATTATTATTATTATTATTATTATTATTATTATTATTATTATTGTTATTATTATTAATGGATTAGGAGGTAATAGGATATTAGTAAAAGATGATCGTGGACTTTTTGAACCATCCCAGCATTCGTTTTGTGTTCGAGGGAAACCACGAAAACCCCGGTCAGGATGGCCGGCCCTGAAGTCGAACCCGGACCTCCCGATTGCGAAGTCAGCGCGCTACGCAGTGCGTCACTTCGCTCGGTGCGCTCAGGGTAGTGCTGAATGCTTTCGGGAGCGCGTTGCCACAGCGCTGTCCGAGGCGGCAGGCGACCGCAGGCGACCCTCGCAGCGCTGGTCGGCGCCCGCGCTACGTATACCGCGGCGCGGTGCGTCTGCGTGTTACGTCACGCGTCTCCGGCCAAATCAGCTGGGCGCCAAGCGCCCCGCCCCGCCCCCGTCCCAAAACACGACGGTGGGGGGGGGGGCGCCGCGGTCCACGGCCTTGGCCCCACCGCCGCACGCGGGGGGCGCTTCGGGCAGAGGCGGATCTGCACTTCCATTTAAACTTAGGGCCCCTTTCCACGTGCAGCGGGCGTCCGCTGCTGCGGCAAGCGACGGCGGACTCTCGCTACGCGAAGCGGGGGAGGACGTACCCGCCACCGCTAGCAGAACACAGCTTTAAATGGGAGCGTTCCCACTGCGCCGCGGCCGCAGCGTTCTACCTGCTCCGGTCCCTTTGTTCGTCGTCGCCGGAGGGTCGGCGAAACCCACCCCTCCAGACCCCACCCCCTTCCACGGCGGGCGGCGGAGCGGCCGTGGCTCCGGCGGTGGCTGCGACGGAAGGGCTCTGCTCCTTGAAGGAAGCGCGCCGCGGTCGCGCCGTGGGAAGGCGCCCTTAAATAGTAGCCTTCCCACTGTTCCGCCTGTCGCGGCGTTTTACCTGCTGCGGTCCCTTTGTTCGTCGTCGCCGGAGGGTCGGCGAAGAGCCCTGCCGCTTGACGGACGCGCGCTGCCGTGGGAAGGGGTCTGTTTACGTAAATCAGCTGTTTCGGTGTCATCCAATCGGAGCTTGGATGACGCTTAAGCTCCCGAATAGATGACACCGTAACAGGACTCTATGGATGAATCGAAGTATAAGTATTCAGGCTCCCATGGCAAGCATAGAATTTGCACCCCTATCAGCATACATTGAACTAGGGCTGTTGTTATTTGTTTTAGCACATGTAGTCTAAGGCGAGTCGTAAAATGAGACGCAGGTCAATGGCGTGACGCAGTGTCACTCATGGGGACTTTCTGATACCCGCTGCATATTGGACCTGAACTTTCCGTGAAAGAATTTCCATTCTAACGAATAACAAAGGCTTTTAATTATTATATAGGACTGGTACTTATTTAATTTTGGTAGTAAACTCTACGTACTACTGGTCAGATGAACTGAGCTGTTTCCCAATTGTGAACGTAATAATATCAAAACTTTGATATTTGCGGATACGTGTGGAATTCACGTAAATTCTGTTGCAGAAACTCACTTGTTTCTTTATTAATACTTAAAAAACAATTTTGATAGGGTTCTCCATGTGTGGCTCGTGTACAGCGTGCTATCTTTCCTTGGTCGGTCTACTCACTGAAATGGACAAATTCGAAACTATTTAAACATTTCTATTCATTCATATTATTCTCAAAGATACAATATTGTATGTGATACAGACACTGCAACATTGATGTGTATCTTTAAGAATAGAAATCGTTTCATTTCTTCAATACAAAAATGTAAATATTAAACAAATCAAATTTTTTTCTGTATTGATTTTCATGGAAAAGTAAATAAACCATTTTCACTCTATTGAATACAATAGATGAGTATTCTGGTCTCTTTAACAAGCGGAAAAAATGATTTTGCTAACGTAGATGGGTCAACAAAATTGTTGAATTTGATAAAATTTGAATGAATGTTTCTGTTAGTTACTACTCCTATTCTATATTCTTTAATTAAGACCTTGTTTCTTGTGATATTTAAACAGAAAATGTAAAATACCATGGTAGTTTTTTTGTATGGCTTTTGCTAATCAGAATGAGACCCAATACACACAATTAAGTGCGCCACAAAATTTTCTCTAAGAGTATAAGGCGCATCTGAAAGGTTTGTTAAATATTTTTGGCATCATTTTCCGAGTAGAAAATCGTATTAAGATTTTTCCTACCCGGAAGCAAATACAATGGCCTCGACACAAAGACCGCTCTGCGCCCCGTAAGGGTTAATACGGCTCTACTTGCTTTCATGTCCACATAGAAAATAATTCAGGAAAATAATAGTACAAAGCTCTACAAATACATCTCTTTATTAAACAAACTTACAATTAGCACAAGTTTCATTGGAATGTTTCGGCTAGTTGACTCATTATCATGCTCTAATAATCAAATTATTCTTTTAGTGTTTGAAAATATTGCAAATTTTTTGCCATTAGCCATTTCGGCTAGTTGGCTCATTATCATGCTCTAATAATCAAATATTCTTTTAGTGTTTGAAAATATTGCAAATTTTTCAGTGTATGTAATATGACAGAAGTACTTAAAAAGTACGTTTCTTCACATAACTAGGTTTCAAGATTATCAATCTTATTAATCAACACCTAAGGATCCGCATTATGCCGAAAAGGCAGTATTTGTAGAAATTTACATATCATTAATGTAGGTGCTTTGATACACCACAACGTTTTTCTAGTTTTTTGATATTGTGTAAAAAGGATATGTCTAAAGACAATTTCAATGCATTTGTCCCATTCAGGGGTATTAAATGAGCTATTCATCATTCATAAGAATCAAAACACACTTTAGATGGCTAAAAAACGCAAAAATCACGATTTTGGGGAAACGTCTTCGAATCCTCTGCATGAATCCGCACACAAAGCTTCATTTCTCCACCAGGAAACCGAATTGCTTCGAACGACACCTCACTTGCTTAGATAGGTGGACAGGAAGCGGTCTAACCGTGAGTGACATATGGACACACGAGCTTATTCGAATGCTATATAAAAAAGCGGCTTCACACATTCCGCATTCTGCGAGTAGCGAGTGTCCAACTCCGAATAGCCGAGGTTCTCGGCGAATGTACGTGTCCTTTGATGGGTCCAAAAGACAGACACGTGGCGGGTAAGGCGAGTACCGAATGTTTGGCGCTCGGCAAATAGCAAGGAACCCGTCCACACAACTCCAGGTTCAGCGAACGGCCGCTCGCTACACGCCGAATACCGAATGTGTGGTACCACCTTTAGGATAAAGTGCAAGTTCATGCAACACCTATGTGTGCATGTAAAGTGCAGTTAAGAACACCTATGTGTTACTATGAAAACCGCGTTTCCTTTGTCTAAATCTCCGATTACAATACCCGCAGCGTATAAGCTACTCTGACAGTTCTCTCTCCACGTGCTGTCGCACGTCATGTGACATATGTAGGAATCAGTTTGCGAGGATTTGTTTACTTTCTCACAGCCAGGTTTCAGTGTTGTCGCTCATCTGATTCACACAAAGGGGAAAAGGTTCGGCTTTGGCGAAAGTTATGGACATGATATCAAGATGGGTCATAGTCTGTCAGTGAGGGTTAATATTTTGAGATTTATCTGTGATATAGGTGGTGTCACGTGGGTAGTAATGTGTGGCAACAGCTCACTGAAATGCCATGAAGAGTCGCTTAAACGCTGCCGGTTGTGTAGTGAAGGGGGCGTGGCCACTCCCTGCAAGGGACCTCCGGAAGCGCTGTCCACCAGCGGATCAGGCGAAGCGAAGCAGAGCCGCCTGCGGAGCAAGTCACAGCGGCACTTTGCAAATGTAGGGCAGCTTCCAGGGGGGCGTGGCCACTCCCTGCAAGGGACCTCCGGAAGCGCTGTCCACCAGCGGATCAGGCGAAGCGAAGCAGAGCCGCAAGCGGAGCAAGTCACAGCGGCACTTTGCAAATGTAGGGCAGCTTCCAGGGGGGCGTGGCCACTCCCTGCAAGGGACCTCCGGAAGCGCTGTCCACCAGCGGATCAGGCGAAGCGAAGCAGAGCCGCGAGCGGAGCAAGTCACAGCGGCACTTTGCAAATGTAGGGCAGCTTCCAGGGGGGCGTGGCCACTCCCTGCAAGGGACCTCCGGAAGCGCTGTCCACCAGCGGATCAGGCGAAGCGAAGCAGAGCCGCAAGCGGAGCAAGTCACAGCGGCACTTTGCAAATGTAGGGCAGCTTCCAGGGGGGCGTGGCCACTCCCTGCAAGGGACCTCCGGAAGCGCTGTCCACCAGCGGATCAGGCGAGGCGAAGCAGAGCCGCAAGCGGAGCAAGTCACAGCGGCACTTTGCAAATGTAGGGCAGCTTCCAGGGGGGCGTGGCCACTCCCTGCAAGGGACCTCCGGAAGCGCTGTCCACCAGCGGATCAGGCGAAGCGAAGCAGAGCCGCAAGCGGAGCAAGTCACAGCGGCACTTTGCAAATGTAGGGCAGCTTCCAGGCGCACGGCAGGTCCTCCAGGAGGGCGTTGCTCTTCCAGAAGGCCAGGCAGTTCTCGTTGGCCTTGCCCGCGGGCTGCCCCGGGTTCCACGTCGTGTAGCCCGTCTTTGAGAGCAGTACTCCTGCGCAGAGAAAATACGGCGTGCCACTTATCGCACGGACCATCACACGTAGGCAACCAGCGCCACACGTCCAAATAGCAACAGTGAATGGGAAAACGAGGAATATAATCACTCTCAGGTGGTGCGAGCCTGAAGCCGTTTTGTCAGACATCGCCTGTTGGAACACATATCACGCGGGGTGTTTTAAACCTCGCCCTAAGATAGAACGGAACCAACTCACGGCAAACTCAAGTACCACTGACAACAGATATGAGCATTTTTATTGCTTTGAAAAGCATGTACTAATATTATTCGTTGGTTGCGTGAATTGAAGATCCAAGTTAATTCCGGTTAAATTTCTATGATCAAACAGCCTACACTCAGATAAGTGTTTGTGAAATAAAATAATCCAATGAATTAATTCTTCAAATATTCTTTTTATCTATCTTATTCTATTTTAGACGATATATTAACGGACATTCAAAATCTTTGATCTTCAAAGGGCCTTAAACACAATTACATAATTCTGTGATCGCAGGGTAAACGTTAAGTCTTATTTTTGGCGAAATTGGGTTAAGTACTGTAACTACAATATATTTTATATTGTAGTTACAGTACTTTTTTTATAACTATCTATATTTTAATGAAAAAAACGACCGAATTGCCTCCTTGCGTCCTTAACGACAAGAGCGTTGGGAAATATAGTTTAATCGGCTTAATATAGCTTACGACTCAATAATCTAACTCTTATTTTCCCCAAAGAAAGATTTTTACTTAAGAATTTTTACCCCGTGACCACAGAATTATCAATTACATTTTTTTAAAATTAAGGTGGATAACGATAAGATGTCCATAGAACTATAGCGTTTTGCAGATTGTAAACTACTGAGGGGCTTGTAAACGGCAAAAAATGTAGGATTTCAATTAAGTTGCGCAGGTTTTTTTTTCATCCTTTGATTTAAAGAATTTTCCCAGCCTGGATGTCACCGGACTTTTTTTATGCACTTCCAAGACTCGCAGCGCTGTTGTAAATTTGGGAGATTATTAGAGCCATTTGCAAACAGTGAATGCACAGCAGTTCAGACAACCGGCTAAGACTCCATAGGAGCAATCTCGGGGTCGTGCTGCGACGATAGCGCGCTGTCGTAATACGCACCCCATTTCGTCAATTCACAAATTTGCGTTTTTCCTCATTTGTATTTAAGTCGATTTTTCTTCGACAATTCTTATTAATATGCTTAGCGCTTCCACTTCAAGCATGATCTTCGGGACGTCACAGAAAGAAAAAAAAGAAATCAAGTAAACGCTGCGCACTATCGAGGCGTGTCTCAGCATAATATCTTAAGAAACGTTTGTTCATCTAATTGAGAAAAAATGATGATGTGCTTTGACTTTCTTATATAAGAAATTGGGTCCAGTACTTGATTTTTAATCACTCATGCTATGTAAATTGCTTGAATATGAAAAACAAACATAGAAACTCTGACTGGATCGACAGAGCGACAGCTAGTGACGATAGGAGGGTGATGGGTGGTGGCGGACTATTGGTGCGGGCTGATGGGGGAGCCGTGGTGAGGGTTGATAGGGGTACCGTGATGACGCGTGGTCGTGGAGCAGTGGTGAGGGGTGACAGAAACCGTGGTGAGGAATGTTGGGAAGTCCTGGTGAAGGATGATAGGAGAGTTTTTATGTGGGATGTTGGGGAAGTCCTGATAAGGGAGTTGTGTGCGATGGTGGGCGACCCGTAGTGAGGGGTGGTAGAGGAGAAGGCGTGAGGGATAGTGGGAGGTCAAAGTGAGAGGTGGCGGGCAGCCGGGGCGAGGGGTGATAGAGTGGAGGTTAGGGGCGGAGGGGGAGCTGTAATGAGTTGTGGTGGTAAAGCCGCAGCGAGGGGTAGTGAGAGGCACTTGGTGAGCCCTGGTGAGGGGTAGTGTGAGAGCCGAAGAGACAGGGGTTGAGTGAACCGTTGTGAGGGGTTGCGGAAGAGCGCAGGTGTGTGTGTGTGTGTGTGGGGGGGGGGAGAGAGAGCCGTTGTAAGGGGTGGTGACGAGCCGTGGTGAAGGGTGATGAGCAGCAGTGATGAGGGTGGAGTGAGGGGTGATTGAGAAGCCGTGGTGCAGGTGCGTCGTGAGAAGTGATGCAGAAGCTATAGTGAGGGGTGGTGCAAGAGCCTGATAAGAGGTGATGGAGGAGCCATGGTGAGGGGCGGTGACGAGCCGCGGCGAGGGGTGGTGGGGGAGCCGTTGTGACGAGTGGCAAGGGAGCTGTTGGAGGGGAGGTGGCGAGACGTGGTGAAGCTTGGCGGGGGAAGGGTTGTGGAGAATCATGGTGAAGTGTGGTAGGGAGTCATGATGGCGAGTGGTCGGGGAGCTGTGGTGAAGGATGCTGGGGGAGCCGTTGTGACGAGTAGTGGGGAACTGTGGTGAGTGCTGGTGGAGTATCGTGGTGAAGGGTGGTGAGGAGCAGGGGTAAGGGGTGGTGAGGGCGCCGTGCTGAAGAGTTGTGAAGATCCATGGTGAGGGGTGGATTGAAATCCGTTATACGAGGTGGTTGGGGAGACATGATGAGGGAGCCATGGTGAGGGGTGATTGGTGAGCCGTAGTGAATGGTGATGAGGAGGAACAGTGGTGAGGCTGGGGTAAAGAGAAGCGATGGAGGAGCCGTGGCGAGGGGTGATTGGTAAGCTGTGGTGAAGGGTGATGAGGAGCAGTGGTGAGGGCGGGGTGAGGGAGGCGCGGTGTCGAGGCTAGAGGTTGGAACGCACCGCCGGCGGTGACGAACTCGCCCTCCTTGGCGGCGTCGGAGGCGCCCAGCCAGCCCAGGTCGACGCGCGTGGCGTCGGACGCGTTGAAGGCGAAGCGGCGCGTGGGCTGCTCGGCCTTGCGCTGCGACTGCGGCACCGCCAGCGCCGCGCCCTCCTGCCAGCACGCGTCGCGCGCCGACGCCCAGTCCAGCGCCGGCAGCAGCTCGTACTCCGGCGGCACCGGCGCCTTCAGCGGCGTCCCTGCCGCGCACACACACACACACACGCACGTCGGCCTATCTGCCAACGACGCGGCGTCACCCGGACAGCCTAGAAGTAATACTCAACATGAAACTGCTTCAACAAGTTTGGATGAATTTTTTTACATTTTATTTGGATAATACTGTTTAATTGAATGCTAATTCATGTGTCACAGATTCAACAGATGTCTAGAAAAATGCATTTCTATCAACTCAATTTAAGCTTGAAAACATACCATCCGGGTTGTGTCTGTACTTCCGCCGCCCACCTCGCGCTCTATCCAGCCTGACTCCCTCCTCTATCATGCCCATCCTTAAGCACTTGTTAAAGCGGCATGATTGGCATGAATTGATTGGGTCACAATCATTTGTGGCTCGGCATCTATATTTTTTTTTACCTGTAGATGAAAATTCATGAAAATAAATGCCATGATGAACACACATTATACTGTATTACCTTCAAAACATATTTCCTAGGCACGAGCGTTGCTGTTGCAGAGATATTCCTTTGTATCTGTAACAGTGTATTCTTAAAATTTTTGAATTAAATTAAATAAATATCATTATATAAGTAAGTATTTATACTGGAAAGTCGTTAGAAAAGTCTAAGGTCATTTTGGGAAATATTTTAAGAAGCTTCATAGGATAGCAAACTTTCTGATTTCATATTCTTGTATTTGTAAGATTTACGGCAATTCTAGAATGACTTGATTAAAGGTACAAGTTGCCATTGTGCCACAACAAAAATGTGGAAGAAATGAGTCATATTCTCCATGCGAGCAGGTAAAACCTGTGGTAAGAGGGTTCAAATAGAGGAAAAATGTCTGGTTGATTGCAAGTTCAACCTTGCAAGGCAAGAATAAAAATGGAACTGCAATTAGAATACACGGCAAAATTTTGAAGTTCGGAAGATGACAAATGCATAGCATTATTACAAACTAGAGGTGCTACAACAGCACACATCTTGCATTACTGGAAATAATTCTGTAATATTGAAATATGTATTGTAATTTTTTTATACTAAAAACTCTTTAACTTGAAAAGCAGTGGCACAAGTTGAACAGTGGAGGCCGTTGCACTGACATAATACAGGAGCCCCGAATTTAAAGACAAGTCATTGATTTAGTTTTGTGACTATAAACTGAATTTTAGAATAGAAAACATTTATTACAATATACTATTAGAAAAAATAAATTTTAATTTTTGCAATTTCATGATAAAATCTACAATTTAAATTTTGGTCTTTTCTTCGCATTTACAAATTTATCAATAACAGTAAAAATATAATTTTTCAACCAAATTGTTTTTTTTTCTTGCTCAGCTGATAAAATATTGAAATCATTCAGACAGTCATGTGCCATTGTACTTTGTAAATAATTTTTAATTAGCTTTAACTTTGAAAACATTCTTTGGGCTCTGATGCGTGTGTCAGGAAGTGTAAATACTGAACACACATCAGGAAAACCTGTTAATAATGAGCAACTTTTCGTTATTAATACGTTTGCAAGAACTTTTAACAAATATTAGTTTTAAAATTTGACTCTTTAAACAAATGTGCAAAGACAATAGCCAACACGACAAGTTTTCATTTATGTTACATCAGCAGGATGTTTTGATTGAGTTTTTTTTTTTGCTTCTTTGTAAATTTCATCATGCAAAAGAGTTATCAAAACTTGTGGCTGACTCACTTTTAAAATCACCATTGTTTTTGTTTTCCAACAAATTGTCACTCTACCTGGTTAATGGCAATATCTAAATATCCATACTAATTATTAAGTTTGTATTTTTGTTGACCATCAATGACTCGTAGGTCCCAGCAGAGTTCGCCAAAATATTGTTTAATTTTTTTTCACTTGTTTATTGCTAAATTTCACTTCTACTTTCCTGACTGGATAATTCTATAGCACCATTTTCAAATAATCGTAGTGATTCCAAAAAGCTTTCAAATCTTCTGAAGCTCAATGGAGTATCTGTGCTGTTTGTAAATCCAAATCAGGGCTCTGAAGGTATTTCAAAACAGTGTTGGTTGACGTTAGTATTTTTGGAATGCAGTCCTAGATGAAAAACGAATTCCAAATTTTCCATGTCTTTTCTCAGGTTACGAGCTTCATTCCTTTCAGATATGTTGTTTGAAAACATAATTTTTATTATAACTTGCAAAATATTAAAATATCATATGGCCATTAAGAAACCATTCTGTGATGACCATCTAATACAAGTAAGTCAAAGTTGTTAGTAGTTGAAGTTGTTAGTATTCAAAGTTTTCAGTAGTACATTAGTAAGATAATTTTGCTTTTTATCTGAATCCATCACATTTGGTAATATGATTCATCGATTAATGCTACGACGAAAGAAAACATAATTTTGTTCTAGCAAACAGTAAAATATCTGAACTACTAATATATCATCCACGGCATTATTAGGCATCAGATTTAAATACTGAGCAGTACAGTGCACAAACAATACGTTGTCAACTTCATCTTTTTTTTTCTTCTGAACACCTTGTAAATTACACTCATAATTGCAGTGCCATTATCTCCTTTATAATTAGATAAATCAATGCCTATTTGTTTTATGCTCTTGTTAATATCAAAATCCACCCAACCCCTCCCTGGACTGATTGCTCTCAGACTTACTTAGTTCCAATGAAAGATTAATTAAATTTTATCGGTTTGCTGGATTCATTTCTCGTGATGGTTACATATCGTAAAATTTGACTTAATAGGTGTACTTGATATGTCTTGCGTTGTGCCTGTTATAATAAACTAGTGGTGCTAAATTGCACATACTTCTTGCATTATTTATAAATTTTTAATTTTTGGGAAATCTGAGAGTTCAATGAAAACGGAGCTTCTTCTATCCATGGAAAAAAATTAAAGAAAAAAATTTGAGTGGGTTTTCAGAAAATGTTTGTTTTAGAAATTGTATAAATTTCAAGCACATCAAGTGAAAACTACTTGTTTTTTCAAAAAAACATATTGTACATAACCATTTTTAAAAAGGTTTTTTTTAGAACAGTCTTTAAGCAAAAATATGTATAATCAATTTTGTAATTTTGAAATGTTAACTATTTGCAATTCTCGAAAATACAGAGAGTTCACTGTTAAAGGGGTAAGCACTATATTTTTAATCATCTCTTCATAGAAATGATGAGAAAACTTGAAGAAAAAAATTGGAGCTGTTTTTGAGGAAAAAGTTTTAAATTGCCTCCATTTCGATTACACAAGTACCCTGAAACTGCTCTTATTTGTGACAAATTTAAACATGACCTAATTTTAAGATTTAATTTTAATCTTAACGAACATATTTTATTTGGGAAAAATCTCTATCTTCAATATTATGGTTGTAGGAAGACACCCCTCAAAATTTGCACTTTTGCAAGTTTTAAAAAATGAACGGGATTTCAACGAACAGAGGTACCTGCCCTGAAGTTTCCTTTTCTATAAGCCGCTTTAAGCATCCTTTACTCTATCCGAAAACTAAGTTTAATCAAAAAATTATGAGCCTTTTTTGAAAAAAAAATTAAAAATGTTTTTGAGTCTTGACGCGAAGCAGCCTCAAAAATAAAAAATATTCGGCTGAAACTCCCCAAGACTTAAATTCGTTCAGATTGATAGAAGAATATCAATATTGGAGAAAATCGGCTCAACGGTTAGGCGGCTTTACAGCAAACGGAGTTTTGTCGTAATCGATTTTTCGATATCAAGGACCCGTACAAATGGATTCTGATTACACTAAGTATTACAGGAAGAAATTTTCTATGTATAGCAACACAATTTATCCACTTTTTATTGCCAGACTCTGGTAACGAAGAGTTTTACTGCCGGAAATTCGCCGTTTTCCAGAGCATAATTACATAACTTTCTATTCTTACGAAGTGCGAGATAGTAAAAAACGGCCCTTCATTTATTTCTGCTATGGTTTTCTCAGACACTGACATTATTTCGTTTTGAATTTGGGGTCTAGCACGGCCCCCGGACATGATCCTGACAATCCCTATAGAATTTACGCTACTGTGAAAAAGTCCAATTGAAACGAAGCACCAGTGTCAAGAACAGTAGTCATTTCTATATTTTACAAATGGAAAATTTAACTATTACTGTATTTGCAATACTTGTAGAAAAGAAGGAATAATTTTCACACAAGCTTGTCTTGATTACATAGAAGGGAGGTAACAATTTCAGAATACCATTATCAGCAAACAAAACTTCTTTAAGTATAAGAAATGTATTTGTTCTACGTTAAATATATTACCGTCCTTAAATCTACTTTCTTTTATATAAGATTGCTATCTACAACGTGCGATTAACACGACGGACAACCAACACAAAAATACTGAGAATTTCCAGCCGCCATGTTGCCATTTTGACAACGCATCACATGCACGTAGAATTTCGAATTTACCATTTCGATTTTTCCAGTTTTCAAATACAGAGAGTGCACCGAAAATAGGATCAGTACCACTTTCTTCACCGTTCTTTATACAGACTATATACGTAAAAAAATGTAAAGAAAAAAATTAGCGCCATTTCTAACAAGAAAATAATTCTTTAAAATTGAAAAAATACCTTTTCACGCTAAAATACCTATATTTTTGAAACAATTTAACTGACCTTATTTAAATATCTGTTTTTGGTTAACACATTTCTTCAAGAAAACAAATGTTATTTTCAGTTGCGGCTGGTGCCCCAACAGACTGGAGGTTGCAACCTCATCGAATGACGGAAATGTAATTTCCCAAATTCAAAACACGAAAATATGATAAAAATGTAAGGAAATTCAAATTAATTAAAACTAAGTTAAATACAAGTCTGTACCGTATCATTACTTACAAAATTGTATGCGTTGTGACCGAGTCAGGTATATTATACTCCCGCGCACGTGGTTCTGGCTTGGATTTCCACTGGCCACGTAAGTGCGACTTCAGCAAATCGTAATAAGCACAATCGCTTCGTCACGTTTCACACAAATAAAATTATTTTAATTCGAAAATATCACCACCCTGGTATATTTTTTAACAAAGATCCTTCCACACACACGCTCATATTCCACCAACGCTTTTCGCAACTGCAGCCTGCCGCATCTATCAAGAAAGGGACTTCCTTTCAGATCGGCCAAATTTACACAAAAAAATAATCAAGTGTACTTTTTAAATAAGTAAATCTAATACCAAGTGAAAACAAATTTTCTAAACATCATAAATATTACATTAAATGCAGTCAATAATTGCCTGAACTTGTACACTTTCAGTAACAAGAAAATTCATAAAATTACGTTGCAGCGAGTCAGACCAAGATAGAATTTTAGTATTTCCCTGAGACACCCTCCGTCGCCACGCAGCGCTAGACAGCGCCACCCGTCTGGTTGCCCAACCAAAAGGTCCTATGTTGCCCGTGTTAAATTGAAGGGCCAAAGAGTAAATGCAGTAAACTTAATAATACAGCCAATATCCAAGAGCATGGTGTGGCGTGGCATGGCATGGCACCAGGCACCGGAGAGAGCGGCAGATGGACGCTCTTTGGTTTCAAAACGATTTCACATTCATCGATTCTTTGTTAGATTTTTTGAGAATTAAATAAAGTTCATCCTCTCCGAGCTCATTGCACAAGAAATCAAGGGCCCACCCGGTCTGGAGTTTACTGTGTTGCCTTCTTGCATCCCTCCAAGATGGGACTGAGCAGCCTCCTGAAATCGCTGCGCTTAATTGCCCTCGACGGGGACACGCAGCGATCAAGCCTGCTCCGAGCACGAAGTCCATGGCCTGTTCGAACAGCGGCGCAGGTAGAGCGCAAGCAAATGTGTGCGAGTCTGAGTTTATGGAAAGCGAAGCGAAATTAGAGAGGTTTTTAAGTTCCAAGATTGTGTTTTAAATACAAAAATTATTGATGTAACAATGACCAGCAATAATAATTTTACACATGTTTCGCTCCACAAAACTATTTCAGGGACGTGATATATTACGTTTGATACCTGCATTTTCTGCTACAGTTCGCAACAACATACACAAGTCTATATCTTGGCAAAGAAACATTTCAATTACATTTTCAGAAAAGTGTTTATTAAATGTCAGTGTATAATGATATGTTCCAGAATTCGTTTTTCTTCTGATTTCATAGTCTTAGAGAATAAGTACAATATTTTTAGGGCAGTTTCGATTTTTCGTATAGTGCATATGCTGTATTTTTTTTAAAAACTTTTATAGTTCTTCCTTTTGTGTGATGTACTGACAAACGTTCAGCTAGTTTTAATGATTAAAACACGAGTTTTCGCTTAGAAAGAAGTCTGAACTTTCTACAGAACAAAATTGTGTAATTGTTGCAATTTTGCAAAATAAAGGTAGTTTGTCCTAGGGGAGATACCACTTGTTCTCATTAATTGATTGCACAGAATAAACACTAAATTTTAATAATTTCTCGAAATCAATAGAATGGCGAGAGTTGCGCATTATTACATGGTGTGAACTGTACACGATCCATCGAAAGCAGTCGGTTCGTCTTCCAGCATACATGTGAGTGTGAGATCATAGTTAACGAAGCAAATATACCGAATTTTCTCAAGAACGATGAGATTTTTAAATGAAATATTAGCCAGTGTGAATAAACGTAATGTCCATCAAACACAGGACATGTCTTTCACACATAAAATAACAACAAAAGGGTAATTATAATTATATGCAGTGCAATACGTTTTTCAGGTTGACACAGCAGACCACAGTCCCCTATCACTCAATGAACAGATTTTAATATAAAACATTTAATAACATTTTCACCACTGTTCACAGTGAATGTATTGTTACAGAATTTGTAAAAATTCCACATCTTACAGAATTTGTAAAAATCCCATTACCTTCAAGAATATATTCTGAAGGATATGAAACAATGTTCTGCGGGTTTTCTATTTCCCAACATTCAATATGTAGAACTCGTCTAACTCTTCTACGGCACTTCCTTTAGTTCGATGTGATCGAAGGGTTCAGCTAGTTTACATTTATATTCGAATCTGTCCGTCACCTTCAATATTAAAGCCTGATATATCTTTCTCATCTATTAATTGAATGGCGTTATGCAGAAAGCGTTCAATACACAAATATTTAAAAATTAAGCAATGGCGCTCTCTAGGCAGCTGAGCACTATCCTTTGATTTTCAGAATGCATCCAAGCAATATTTGCCTTGTGCTGATATTTGGAGGATGAAAAGTTAAATAACTTTTTAAAACGTTCATAAATTGCAGGAAATTGTCAACGAAAGATATTATTAACTTATGAAAAAAGAATAAGTATCGAGTGTAAATATTCTTCCCTCGTATCTCATTTTCATTATTTTATTTATGATTGTCATTCTATTTCATTTGGTTCAATAATCTAAACTTACATTCTAACGCTTACACACTTACAAACTAAACTTACACTTGACTCTACTTATTTATAATTTTTACACACACTAGCACTTACAATCTGAACTTGCATACTAAAGCAGGTTTATATATTATTTATATATTTTTCATATTTACTAATAGGTTTAATATTGACAATCAACTTTCACCAGATTATTGCATTTTGTTATCTACAACCATTGTTGTATGCGAGTCAACAGATTTACGTAACATATTAAAACTATTAAATTAACGTAACAGCACATGAGAAATACAGGGGACGTGCGGGAATTTTACATAAGTCCAGTTCACTCCGTGAATTTGAAAATTAGTTCTTTTATAGCAAAATTCCTGATACTTCCACGTTTCGGGGGTACACTTCTCCTTACCTTTATGCCTATATTATTCTCTCAAAAACTTGAAATTGTCATTCTGTAAGAAGGATTTCCTGCATTATTTTAATGATTGTGACAAAAGTACAGTTTAAAATAGCGCGAGTTTTAACGATGTACTAATACATTACCAGCCATACTTATTACGAGGGTTGCCTTTTATAATTCAGGATTAGAGAACAAAAACAAATATTAATAATCGAAAATCACTTTATTGTTTTTCAAAATATTCCCCATGAACATCTATACACTTTTGCATGCGTTTGAACCAATTGTAGAAGCACTTTTGCCACTCTGATTGAGGTATCTTCAAAACATGCATTCTGAATGGTGTCGAAAAACGTTGACCTCTCAGTTTGTTTTATACGTACTGGAATAAAAAGAAGTCATTCGGTGCCAAGGTCAAGTCAGGACTTAACGACGGATGACTAATCAAATCGATGTTTTGGGTGCTCAAAAATACAGTTGTTTGAGCCGATGTGTGCTCGCATTGTCGTGGTGAAGAGTGATCCGTCTTCGGCGGTTGGTTTTCCTGATTTCTTGGAAGACAGCTGGCAAACAAATCGTTGTGTACTACTCAGAATTGACTGTTCTGCGTTGTTCTAGTGGTGCGGTTGCGACATTTTTCCGAAAAAACAGGCGACCATCTGTTTGGAAGTGCTTCGTGCGCGAACAACTTTTGTTGGATTTTGCTCATTTTCAAACACCCATACAGTCGACTGCTGTTTACTTTCGGGCTCATACGCGTAAGTCCACGATTCATCACCTGTCACGATGTCATACACGTTCTTCGAAGCACCGCGATCGTATTTTTTGAGCATTTCTTTCGACCAATCGACACGAGCCTTTTTTTTGAGCGATTGACAAATTGTGTGGGATCCAACACGAACAAATGTTTTGACAGCCAAATGATCATGCAATATTGAATGTGTGCTGGTCCCACTAATGCCTAAGGTTGTCTCAATCTCACGATAAGTCACATTACGATCTTGCAATATTAGTTCACGCACAGCATCAATGGTTTTCGGAACAACTGATTTTGGACGACCTTCGCGAAATTCGTCTTGGGGTGAACTACGATCACGATTGAATTCACCATACCATCGATAACACTGGTCCTTGACGGAGCTTCATCGCCCAAAATTGAATTAAGTTCATCCATGCACTGTTGCTGAGTTAATCCACGTCGAAAGTTGTAAAAAATAATCGCACGAAAATGTTCACGATTTAATTCCATTTTTGGGCCAAGATGAATATTTTTAAGTTACTGTAAACAACACAAATAGCGCTCGTATGTCGAAACGTTCTGAGTACGTATAATCTCAAAACATCCAACTTTACGATAGAGCTGTCAGTTGCCAGATTGCAACACCAGGGTTGCCAAATCCCGAAACAAAAGGCTACCTTCGTATTGGACCTTCGACGTTTTCTCCATAACTTTATTCAATTATAGATCTTTAAATTATATCCGGAATTTTTATAGTCTCTTTTATAAAAATAAAATTTGTCGAGTAATAACTGTAAGAGGAGGAAAAGCTTCGGTATGCCGCACTAGTTTAATATTGGAGGTACTTTTCCAGAAACCATTTTAGGACATTTTCACGGCTTTCTCAAAAATATCTCCATATTTTCTCTCTAAATATTTTACTCCTTTAGAGCCGAGTGAATTTGAAAATTTGGAATAGGGGTGATTTCAATTAAAACTTAACAAAATATACGCTCAGTAATTTTCCCCAAATATGAGTAGTTTTCGAATAATTTTGAGAGAGATTTTGATGGTTCAGAATAATACGCTAACACTTTTTCAAAACTGTCTCTTTAAACTTTAATACCGTATCTTTTTTTAAACTTATAAATATGGTATGCATCATATTTTACATGAATATCTAAAATTTCGAAATTAGTTCAAGTTTAATTTTGTTTACTATCTATTCCTACACCTCGAAGCAAAATAATTTTCTTTAATAAAATTTATTCTCCATATTAGATTTTCAAATACTAATTTCACGTAGACGTCTTTTGAAAATAGTATTTTTCGCACAATTTAAAAAAAAACGAGATACTTTTCCACAATGACGTAAGCACGATTACAATAAAAAAATGAGATATTTTATTTACATCGTTCCTATTTTGATGGTTACAACAAAAGGTGCTAAATTACTTAGTGCCATATTGATAAAAATATATGAAATTTAAAACAATCGAAAATTTTTGGAACATCTTGAGCGTTAATACTCACTTTTCATGTATATTTATTAATGCATTTGTGAACAACAATAATTGAAATTATCCATTAAGAAGTTTGTCGAATATTATTCTTAAAAATTTACCTGCATATTTTTTCCATGACATTAACATTAACAGTCTTTTTGAATAGTCTCAGTCGCTTTGGTAAGTGATCATTTCGTAGTGGTCTGTAGTTCGTAAGGGCGGACGTACGAATATCCCGGCCATCAAACTTTTTTTTATAAACTCATTGTAAGATCAGACATCGCATGGCAGAAGTATTTGCATTAATTTTTGAAAAATCATGTCTGAAAAATTTACTTCCTGATTCTCCGAGTTTGTTTCAGGGCGAATTTTTTTTAAAAAGTTAGTTGCTGTTTCCATAGGATACAAGTTGTAATGCTATAATACAAGTACAAATAATACAAGATACGAGTATTATGTGCATTTGCTGAACCACAAGTTTGTGTGTATGTGTGTGAGTGGGGGGTAACTAGAAGCATATAGAAGTTAATCTCCAGTCGCGTTAAAATTCATACCAGAATAGAAAGTCAACCAGTATCAGTGGACATACCAACAAACCTATTTGATAACACGGCACACAGAGGTCACTTTTGTTTGGGGACAATGGTGGTCACTTGGCACATGTCAATAATAGCGTTTTCCATTTGCCGCTCTGGTTCGCACTCAGAGCGGCTTTCGTGTTCCTGCGCATAGCTAGTGCGCACCAGTGCCAAGAAGCACATGTGCCATTCGCACTATGACACGGAACAAGGGCGCACTCGGGGCGCCCTAACCTGCACTGAGGCTCTCGTCAGTGCAGTCTATTGCATCGTGCCATTTTGAGGTTAAGTACGGTTTTATGAATGATGATTTGGATTCGTGGTGAAAATGTTAAGGTAATTGAGGTTCTTTTGTCACGCAGACACACTTCGAATGATGAAGTATATATGTTTTACAAGAAATGTCTTAAAATAATTTTTGTGACTTACGTGAAGTTCGGACAAAACAGTTTGTACATTCCTAAAATTCAACATTGAAGACGTTTATGTTCACAAATCCAGTGCTATTTAGTAATCAAAGTGTAGGTACGTCTCAACTTCGAAACGCTAATAAAGTAAAATATAAAAGTAGTGACTAATGCCCCTACAAAATCATTAAACACATGTGCTAAGAAATGTTTCTCGCACACATATACATACGCCAACGGAAATGCTCTTGTTAAGGGTTTTACGATTTTCAATAAACAAATAATTCTGCAAGCCTTTCGGTTAAAAAAAGGTGTACTATAGTAACAGAGCAAGAACGGCTGTCTATAATCTCACTGCGCAGAACACACTGACTCAGTTCCGGAATCTGTTTCATTCGTGTGTGCCCATCACCCGTGTGGGGCAGCACTGTTTATGTTTTTGTCCTGCCCTAGGGTGGGTTTCAGTGAAACAATAGAAAACGCTGTAAAACTAATCACTTCTAAAATGAAGTATATCTGATTTGAAATTCTAAATCATTTTTTATATATTTTAAAAATAATTAGAGGACTATACTATTTCTTGAAGAAAAATTCTGCTGGTATATCCCCTTTCACATGCGTAGGAGTTAACCCTTTCGTTGAGCCATTTTGCTGCGGGAGTACTCACGTCAGCGTGGCCCATGGGCTGCGTGGCGGAGGAGCAGAATTGGCGCTCGGGACTGGCGGGCGAGCGCGCCTGCGCGGGTGTGGGCGGCGGGGCGCCCGCAGCTTCTCCAAAGTGACGCGCGTCGCCGCCCCGCCGCCTTCGCAGAAGTCCATCTGCAACACAAAAAAGCGAGCGCTGCAATCAACTGGACACCAGAAAACAGCAAAATATGCAATGTGCACGGTGTAAAGAAACAACATTTAGTCGTTAAAAATTTTCTTCACGTTCATAATCTGCCTACATTTGAACGTTTCATTTTTTCTTTTCACCCTATACGATAGCTAGGAAAAGTACGAGAAATGACCTGGGCAACACGATCTCGAATTTACACGAATAACACACTAACTTAATATATAGTTTTTGAATTGTCGAGATTTAATATATTGATTTACAGAATTTTTTTTAAATGGTTGTCTTTCACACAGCTGTCAAAACGAACTTGATTCTCTTTTTGCGCTCAAACAGCTCAATCCCCGGTACCTTTAAGATAGCTCGCTATGCCCATTATGGTAAATTTGGTACTTATGCTTTACACAAAAATACGAGCTAATGTAGTAACACGACTATCATATCCATATTCAGCGACCTAAAATTAGTCACATCAGTAATTTTTGTTTCTGTAACTTTTGAAAAGTTTAAAAACGTCTGCCAGCATATTGAGATCAAATTTATTTCCAGTAAATTTGACCCAGTGGAAAAAATTTTTTTGCTAATTGTTTGGGGCTCATCCCCCAAAACTTATTGTTTTGCTATTATTTAAATCACATGTACTTGTAAAAAATGTAAACAAATCGCTGCTAATATAAATGTTAACGACGTGAGATACAAGTAAAAAATACATTTTTGTAATTTTTGGTAAAACAAAAGAACAGAGTAATATGTAATTTATGTAATATGATAGAGTACATTTATCACAATCCCTAGCAAAAGTTTAAAGAAAAAGTTTGAAGTTGTTTATGATAAAATCTTGTCTTTGTAATTTTCTTAAAATTACAAATATTCCACAAAAACTATTAAAATTTTGAAAACACCGTGCATGACAATGAGAAAAATCACAATGGACAACAAATTTTATATAAAGAAAGAAGTCATCATCTTCATGTAAAGTAGAAGAAGAAAGTTTGAAGAAAATGTTTGAAAATCGCGGCGACTCGAGTGGATCTAGATTGACCGGGGCATATCTATTTAGGAAAAATCGCATGCATGGTTTTAGGCGCTGTCACAGAATGACAGACGGTCGGACGTTAAAATAAACAACACTTTTTCGGTATCAGGGGCCCCAAAACGTATTTCCGTTGAAATCTCGAAATCGATTTTCCGCAGCATTACACAACTTTCCCTATACTACGCTTATTACTCCGCATATACGTACGTAAACTAGAAAGTAAGAGGTAGTGAGCGGAAGTAACTAAGTAGATCGTGGGAAGGGGGAGAACTCACCTCGCGCTGCCGGACGCTGGTGGAGGGAGAGTAGAGCGCGGCGTCGGAAGGACTGCACGCGGGCTGCAGGCCCGACTCCAGCGCAGGCTTCTCCTCCTCGATGTGTGGCGGGGGCGAGGGCGGGGGCGGGGGCGGCGGGAGAGTAGACCGCGGCGTCGGAAGGACCGTACGCGCGCCGCAGGTCCGACTCCAGCGCAGGCTTCTCCTCCTCGATGTGTGGCGGGGGCGAGGGCGGGGGCGGGGGCGGAGGGGCCGCGGCCCAAGATTGCCCCCCAAGATGTCCATCATCGAAAACCTCGCTGTGCAGGACGGTGGTGGGGGGAGTGTAGACCGCGGCGTCGGAAGGACCGTACGCGCGCCGCAGGTCCGACTCCAGCGCAGGCTTCTCCTCCTCGATGTGTGGCGGGGGCGAGGGCGGGGGCGGGGGCGGCGGGGCCGCGGCCCAAGATTGCCCCCCAAGATGTCCATCATCGAAAACCTCGCTGTGCAGGACGGTGGTGGGGGGAGAGTAGAGCGCGGCGTCGGAAGGACTGCACGCGGGCCGCAGGTCCGACTGCAGCGCAGGCTTCTCCTCCTCGATGTGTGGCGGGGGCGGGGGCGGCGGGAGAGTAGACCGCGGCGTCGGAAGGACCGTACGCGCGCCGCAGGCCCGACTCCAGCGCAGGCTTCTCCTCCTCGATGTGTGGCGGGGGCGAGGGCAGGGGCGGGGGCGGCGGGGCCGCGGCCCAAGATAGCCCCCCAAGATGTCCATCATCGAAAACCTCGCGGTGCAGGACGGTGGACCGTACGCGCGCCGCAGGTCCGACTCCAGCGCAGGCTTCTCCTCCTCGATGTGTGGCGGGGGCGAGGGCAGGGGCGGGGGCGGCGGGGCCGCGGCCCAAGATAGCCCCCCAAGATGTCCATCATCGAAAACCTCGCGGTGCAGGACGGTGGACCGTACGCGCGCCGCAGGTCCGACTCCAGCGCAGGCTTCTCCTCCTCGATGTGTGGCGGGGGCGAGGGCAGGGGCGGGGGCGGCGGGGCCGCGGCCCAAGATAGCCCCCCAAGATGTCCATCATCGAAAACCTCGCGGTGCAGGACGGTGGACCGTACGCGCGCCGCAGGTCCGACTCCAGCGCAGGCTTCTCCTCCTCGATGTGTGGCGGGGGCGAGGGCGGGAGCGGGGGCGGCGGGGCCGCGGCCCAAGATAGCCCCCCAAGATGTCCATCATCGAAAACCCCGCGGTGCAGGACGGTGGACCGTACGCGCGCCGCAGGTCCGACTCCAGCGCAGGCGTCTCCTCCTCGATGTGTGGCGGGGGCGAGGGCGGGGGCGGGGGCGGCGGGGCCGCGGCCCAAGATAGCCCCCCAAGATGTCCATCATCGAAAACCCCGCGGTGCAGGACGGTGGACCGTACGCGCGCCGCAGGTCCGACTCCAGCGCAGGCGTCTCCTCCTCGATGTGTGGCGGGGGCGAGTGCGGGAGCGGGGGCGGCGGCCCAAGATTGCCCCCCATGATGTCCATCATCTACACCGCGGTGCAGGACGGTGGACCGTACGCGCGCCGCAGGTCCGACTCCAGCGCAGGCTTCTCCTCCTCGATGTGTGGCGGGGGCGAGGGCGGGGGCGGGGGCGGCGGGGCCGCGGCCCAAGATAGCCCCCCAAGATGTCCATCATCGAAAACCCCGCGGTGCAGGACGGTGGACCGTACGCGCGCCGCAGGTCCGACTCCAGCGCAGGCGTCTCCTCCTCGATGTGTGGCGGGGGCGAGTGCGGGAGCGGGGGCGGCGGCCCAAGATTGCCCCCCATGATGTCCATCATCTACACCGCGGTGCAGGACGGTGGACCGTACGCGCGCCGCAGGTCCGACTCCAGCGCAGGCTTCTCCTCCTCGATGTGTGGCGGGGGCGAGGGCGGGGGCGGGGGCGGCGGGGCCGCGGCCCAAGATAGCCCCCCAAGATGTCCATCATCGAAAACCCCGCGGTGCAGGACGGTGGACCGTACGCGCGCCGCAGGTCCGACTCCAGCGCAGGCGTCTCCTCCTCGATGTGTGGCGGGGGCGAGTGCGGGAGCGGGGGCGGCGGCCCAAGATTGCCCCCCATGATGTCCATCATCTACACCGCGGTGCAGGACGGTGGACCGTACGCGCGCCGCAGGTCCGACTCCAGCGCAGGCTTCTCCTCCTCGATGTGTGGCGGGGGCGAGGGCGGGGGCGGGGGCGGCGGGGCCGCGGCCCAAGATAGCCCCCCAAGATGTCCATCATCGAAAACCCCGCGGTGCAGGACGGTGGACCGTACGCGCGCCGCAGGTCCGACTCCAGCGCAGGCGTCTCCTCCTCGATGTGTGGCGGGGGCGAGGGCGGGGGCGAGGGCGGGGGCGGGGGCGGCGGGGCCGCGGCCCAAGATAGCCCCCCAAGATGTCCATCATCGAAAACCCCGCGGTGCAGGACGGTGGACCGTACGCGCGCCGCAGGTCCGACTCCAGCGCAGGCTTCTCCTCCTCGATGTGTGGCGGGGGCGAGGGCGGGGGCGGCGGGGCCGCGGCCCAAGATAGCCCCCCAAGATGTCCATCATCGAAAACCTCGCGGTGCAGGACGGTGGACCGTACGCGGTCCGCAGGTCCGACTCCAGCGCAGGCTGCTTCTCCTCGATGTGTGGCGGGGGCGAGGGCGGGGGCGGGGGCGGCGGGAGAATAGACCGCGGCGTCGGAAGGACCGTACGCGCGCCGCAGGTCCGACTCCAGCGCAGGCTTCTCCTCCTCGATGTGTGGCGAGGGCGAGGGCGGGGGGCGGCGGGGCCGCGGCCCAAGATAGCCCCCCAAGATGTCCATCATCGAAAACCCCGCGGTGCAGGACGGTGGACCGTACGCGCGCCGCAGGTCCGACTCCAGCGCAGGCTTCTCCTCCTCGATGTGTGGCGGGGGCGAGGGCGGGGGCGGCGGGGCCGCGGCCCAAGATAGCCCCCCAAGATGTCCATCATCGAAAACCTCGCGGTGCAGGACGGTGGACCGTACGCGGTCCGCAGGTCCGACTCCAGCGCAGGCTGCTTCTCCTCGATGTGTGGCGGGGGCGAGGGCGGGGGCGGGGGCGGCGGGAGAATAGACCGCGGCGTCGGAAGGACCGTACGCGCGCCGCAGGTCCGACTCCAGCGCAGGCTTCTCCTCCTCGATGTGTGGCGGGGGAGAGGGCGGGGGCGGGGGCGGCGGGGCCGCGGCCCAAGATAGCCCCCCAAGATGTCCATCATCGAAAACCCCGCGGTGCAGGACGGTGGACCGTACGCGCGCCGCAGGTCCGACTCCAGCGCAGGCGTCTCCTCCTCGATGTGTGGCGGGGGCGAGGGCGGGGGCGGGGGCGGCGGGGCCGCGGCCCAAGATAGCCCCCCAAGATGTCCATCATCGAAAACCCCGCGGTGCAGGACGGTGGACCGTACGCGCGCCGAAGGTCCGACTCCAGCGTAGGCTTCTCCTCCTCGATGTGTGGCGGGGGCGAGGGCGGGGGCGAGGGCGGGGGCGGGGGCGGCGGGAGAGTAGACCGCGGCGTCGGAAGGACCGTACGCGCGCCGCAGGCCCGACTCCAGCGCAGGCTCCTCCTCCTCGATGTGTGGCGGGGGCGAGGGCGGGGGCGGGGGCGGCGGGGCCGCGGCCCAAGATTGCCCCCCAAGATGTCCATC
Source organism: Gryllus longicercus (assembly GCA_038098605.1). Taxonomy (NCBI): domain Eukaryota; kingdom Metazoa; phylum Arthropoda; class Insecta; order Orthoptera; family Gryllidae; genus Gryllus; species Gryllus longicercus. The sequence goes on along the minus strand of JAZDUA010000542.1, from coordinate 955,765 downwards.
ATCGAAAACCTCGCTGTGCAGGACGGTGGTGGGGGGAGAGTAGAGCGCGGCGTCGGAAGGACCGTACGCGCGCCGCAGGTCCGACTCCAGCGCAGGCTTCTCCTCCTCGATGTGTGGCGGGGGCGAGGGCGGGGGCGGGGGCGGCGGGGCCGCGGCCCAAGATTGCCCCCCAAGATGTCCATCATCGAAAACCTCGCTGTGCAGGATGGTGGTGGGGGGAGAGTAGAGCGCGGCGTCGGAAGGACCGTACGCGGGCCGCAGGTCCGACTCCAGCGCAGGCTTCTCCTCCTCGATGTGTGGCGGGGGCGAGGGCGGGGGCGGGGGCGGCGGGAGAGTAGACCGCGGCGTCGGAAGGACCGTACGCGCGCCGCAGGCCCGACTCCAGCGCAGGCTCCTCCTCCTCGATGTGTGGCGGGGGCGAGGGCGGGGGCGGGGGCGGCGGGGCCGCGGCCCAAGATTGCCCCCCAAGATGTCCATCATCGAAAACCTCGCTGTGCAGGACGGTGGTGGGGGGAGAGTAGAGCGCGGCGTCGGAAGGACCGTACGCGGGCCGCAGGTCCGACTCCAGCGCAGGCTTCTCCTCCTCGATGTGTGGCGGGGGCGGGGGCGGGGGCGGGGGCGGGGGCGGCGGGGCCGCGGCCGCGCCGTCCGCCATCATCGACACCTGCCACAACATTTTATTTATTATTTTTTCGTAATACTGTTCTCTTACATCGACTTAAAACGAAACGAAGAGCTATGTATATTAAACGGCCGGCATCTGTCAAGGATTTAAATTTGCTGACCATTAAGAACAAAACAAATGAATTGCAGATGAAGGAGGCGGTCCAGTAATCACATTTAGAGAGATGATATTTATTATTTTTATGGATTTTTCGCCTAAGATGTTATTACCAAAAGTATTGAAAGGCATACAGCCATTAATACAAATAAGATTCTGATGTTTCTTTGCTGTTCATTGGCCGTATGAAGTTAAATTGTAACTGTAACGCGTGTACTAGTATTTATTGTTCAGAACCAAAGCATGGGACATTCTTAATATTTCCTTGACGATGGAGCACTGGAAGAAACGCATGTTCGGTGAGGGGACTCCAGACCCAAGATTAAAGCCTTTATGCTCCATACATGGGTCCTCCGCAAATTCTCTTGCGTTTTACTTGCTGATTAAACGGAATTTTGTGGAGCATCAGTGGGCAAAGAAATACTGGGACAAATCCATTTAATCCAATTAATTTTCAAAAAATGAGAAGAATACGCCACAATCTAAACGCGAATTATAGATTATAAGAAAGAAAGAAACTAAAGAAACCTCTTAGAATCATGTGATAAAAAATATGTTGATTTGATACACTCACAGAAATGTATGATAGATAATCCACAAAAACGTAAACCAAAAACTCCGCAATGAACGAGATAGGCTCTCACGTTCGGTCCAGTTAATGCTCATAATCCAGTCAAATGGTAGAAAATAAGGGCAAGTGTTTACATATTTTAAATTCTACATGTTTCTTGTGTACAGGAACACGAATGACTGTTTACTCACACAAAGTTCTTTGGAAATACATTTTCCTAAACAAAACTAGTGGTGCTACAGAATGGCACAAACGTCCCCTTGTTAATTAGTTTCCTAACCTAATTAATCTGGGCTAGCTTTTTGATTTTGTCCCACCCTCTTTCCAGTTGCTAACGTTCGGCGTCTAAAAATATTTTTTCATATTGTCTCAATTTTTCGGTCTCCTAATAGTAGAACTGAAATATTGCATTAAGAACATTACAGAAAAGTAAAACCTGCCCGTAAATGTGTTATTCGAGACTGACGGCCTCGCTTGAAGGAACCAAGGATAGGATGCCTTTCGTTGTTCCGATGATACGGTGAGAACCCCGGAATCACTATGATGACTGTAATTTCTGTATGACGAATACAGCAGGAAGTATCAAGAACAAACAGCATGCCACCTAATATCCAAACTTGCAATCCGCAGACCATGGAGAAAATTCATGCCTCCTGGAGGAAATTTACGTGTATCTATTCCTCCAAAAGAATGGGAAAGTTTGATATTGCAGTACATACAAGAACCAATGACACGAACTCAATATCTGCAAATGAAGATCCGAGAGATAGTTCCTTCCATTTAAAAGACGATCCTTATTTCATCCTTCAACATGAATTGAACAATTTAGTGATAAATCATATCCTAACATGTAACTTAAACCTTCAATATTTCCACTTAAGTTTATAGATAACATAAATAAAAAAGCTATCAAAAAAAATAAAAACCAAACCTCTCTTCAAAACATTCCATTTAAAAAAGAAAGAGGAATCATAAACAAAAATGTTATAATAAATTTTAACATTGCAATACTATTAAAGACTGAAAAAATCATTCCCATGAGAACGAACCACAGAAATTAAAATCCCCAGCCCCAAAGAACCTTCACAAACCGCAAATACCAGATAAATTATTGAAAGATATAATTCATTCTGAAACTCTCCTAGTCGAAACATCAATAAAAAAAAGTAAATAATACTATATATTCTAAACTTAATAAAATAATTAATATATGCTTTCGCTTAGAACAATAAATCCAGATACCACTAAAATAACAAAACATTACTACTACTACTAAACAAAAAAATGCAAACATTAAGTTTTAATAGTTTAATGTAAAACATTGGTCTTGTAAACCAAAATTAAGAACATCTTTTAAAACTTCAGAGAAAGATAAATTTATCTATCGCCAATCCCCAAAACTAGTATTTTAATTAAACTATTCTGATATTTATATACTTATATTTACTATAATAATATTAATAATCAACACCTTTTTTATTATAATAAATCATCCACTAGCTATTACCCTACTTATTATTATCCAAACACTAATAATTTGTATTGTAACAGGATCAATCTCTTATTCATTTTGATTCTCCTACATCCTATTTTTAATCTTCCTAGGAGGTATACTAGTATTATTTATTTATAATACAAGACTAGCATCAAATGAAATATTTCAATTACCCATTAAAACCATAATTATTAATTTCATTATATCTACCATTATTATCCTAATTATAAATAATATATATAACCATTTATTATCATTTCATATATATATAAAAATGACTCTTTCATAAACAAAATCATTAATATTACAATAGAAAATAATAACTTAAATCAACTCTACAACTATCCAAACTTCATTTTAACAATTATCACAATTACCTACTTACTAATTACATTAATTATCATTGTAAAAATTACATCATTTCAAGAAGGACCATTACGACACTCAAATTCATAACTAATGAATAAACCCCTACGAACATATCACCCATTACTAAAAATTATAAACAGCTCATTAATCGATTTACCAACCCCATCTAACATCTCAACATGATGAAACTTCCGATCCCTGCTAGGATTATGTTTAATTATTCAAATCATAACAGGATTTTTCTTAGCTATACACTACACCGCCGACATCGACATAGCATTTAATAGAGTAAACCATATCAGCCGAGATGTAAATTTTGGTTGACTTTTACGAACAATACATGCTAATTGAGCATCATTTTTCTTTATTTGTCTTTATACTCACGTAGGAGGTGGAATATACTACGGATCTTCTAATTTAATATTCACCTGAATAACAGGAACCCTTATCTTTATTCTTAGTTATAGCTGCAGCTTTTATAGGATATGTGTTACCATGAGGACAAATATCATTTTGAGGAGCAACCGTAATTGTCAATCTTTTATCAGCAATCCCATGCTTAAGAACTGATTTAGTTCAATGAGTATGAGGTGGATTTGCATTTGACAATGCTACACTAACTCGAATTTTTACATTTCATTTCATAATCCCATTTATTGTCGCAGCATTCGTAATAATCCATCTACTTCTTCTTCACCAAACAGGATCAAATAATCCTATAGGAATTAATAGAAACTTAGATAAAATTCCATTCCATCCATACTTCACCTTTAAGGACATTATAGGATTTTTAATAATATTAATATCATTAACTATTCTATCACTTACAAATCCTTATCTATTAGGAGATCCAGACAATTTTAGTCCTGCTAACCCCTTAGTAAAACCAGTACATATTCAACCAGAATGATACTTCCTATTTGCCTACATCATTTTACAATCAATTCCTAACAAATTAGGAGGAGTAATAGCTCTAATCGCATCCATTGCCATTTTATTTACTTTACCTTTCATATCAAACAATAAATTCCGAAGAATACAATTTTATCCAATTAATCAAATACTATTCTGAACTTACTCATCTATTGTTATTTTACTAACTTGAATTGGCGCCCAACCAGTTGAAGAACCATATATCTTAACAGGACAAATTTTAACCATTAGATATTTTATATACTCCATCATCAATCCCATAATATTTAAATTATGAGACCAATTAATTAATTAAGTTAATAAGCTTAAAGCATTTGTTTTGAAAACAAAAGATAGAAGTTTATTCTATTAACTTTCAATTTCTTAAAATGTCTCAATAGACCATATTATTTATTCAAAATGAAAAACAACAAAAAAAATCAAATAATTCAAAGAAACAGGTAAGTAAGTCCTTTAAGCCAAATATATCAATTTATCATAACGAAAACGAGGTAAAGTACCTCGAACCCAAATAAAAACAAATGATATAAAAACAAATATAAAATAAAATAATAAAGAAAATAAATCACCGCCAAAAAAAATTAAAATAGTTAATATTCTTATAAATAAAATTCTTGAATATTCAACTATAAAAATTAATGCAAAACCACCTCTTCTATACTCAACATTAAAACCCGACACCAATTCAGATTCACCTTCAGAAAAATCAAAAGGAGTACGATTAGTCTCAGCTAAACAAGAAGAAAATCAACAAAAAAAATAAAGGAATATTAACAAAAAAAAAAAAAACATACAACTGATGAACAAAAAATAAATTAATCCCAAAACTACCTACCAAAATAATAAATCTTAATAAAATCAATGCCATACTAACTTCATAAGAAATAGTCTGAGCTACAGCTCGCAAACCACCCAATAATGCATAATTAGAATTAGATGATCAACCAGCCAACATCATAGAATATACACCTATACTAGTACAACAACAAAAAATAATAATGCCAAATCAAAAGAAATCAATTCATATCCCAAAGGATAAATTAACCACACCAAAAGAGATAAAAAGGTTAATCCGGATTGTCTGGTGTAATTTCTATTTAACATTCACATGCTACTTACACTATCATTACTACTCAAAGCCAAAATTTAATTACCAAAAAAAGCATGTTATCTACTTAACACTTTTTTATATGCTCTAGAATTCGCAGTATATTTCACTAACACTTTCTATTTAAACATTTTTATTATTGGGGGCTATCGCCCCCCAAACCCCCCATTTTAATAATATAAAATCAACCAGACTATTTTTTCAACAAATACTATATGTCAAAGATAGCAGTATTTTATTAGAAAAAATATAAAAAAAATAGGTTAATCCGGAGAATACGGTGTCGTTCACTGAACCGGTTCACTAGAGGGGAATCGACTCACTGAACCGAATCTTTGTTTATTGACCACGTGTTGTAATGGTCACTATGTTATCGCAAGAATTATAATTTCTATTTAACACTCACATGCTACTTAAACTACCATTACTGCTCAAAGCCAAAATTTAATTACCAAAAAAAGCATCTTATCTACTTAACACTTTTTTATACGCTCTAGAATGCGCAATAAAATAATAAAAACTCACATATTTGTAGATTTTTAAATATAAATTTTTCTATTTAACACTCACATACTACTTAAACTATCATTACTACTCAAAGCCAAAATTTAATTACCAAAAAAGCATCTTTTCTACTTACAACTGTTTTATATGCTCTAGAATTCGCAGTATATTTCACTAACACTTTCTATTTAAACATTTTTATTATTGGGGGGCTATCGCCCCCCAAACCCCCCATTTTAATAAAATAAAATCAACCACACTATTTTTTCAAACAAATACTACATGTCAAAGATAGCAGTATTTTATTAGAAAAAATATAAAAAATCAACTCACATAATCGCTGAAATTATAGAATTTTTAGAGTATTAAAAATACTATGGTAGTAAAATGAGTGTAACATATCTGCACTAATTACGTAGAACATCCTTATGACACGAAAAACTTCAAAGATTCATCAATGTATCACCAAATCTGCTTATATCTGAAAAAATACACACTCTTTACTTCTTATGAACTAAAGTTCAGTAAATTAATAAGTCTCCTCTCAAACCAAGAATCCTTACGTACAGACATTTTCACACAATGACCATTCTGGCCTCTGACTCTACAAATCCACTCAAAACCATCTGTTCTATCCTTTCTCTCAATAAATTTCATTTCATTCTTGCATACATTACATACACGTCGAGACGCAAGCAAACCCACTTTCTGACACCACTGAATCACATTCAAACTTCCCTTTCGGCGCAAATCATAAATAAATTCTGAATTCATACCTTCCATCTCGGTAGACACACAAAACAATTAAAAAGGAACTTGAAATGGCAATGAAACACGCAAATCCACGCCACAAAATTCTTCGCTATTTGAATATTCATCAAATTATGAAGTAAATAATTTTGTAGTCATAGTAACAACTAAATGTGTTGTTAGGAGGCTGTTTTATTAGTAAATCAAGTCTATTTCAACCATGCAAGCTAAAGTCTTAATTTTGTGATTTAAAAGAGTGTTGTGAAGTGAAATTTTAAAAGTGAATTGTATCGTCATGAAGAAAAAATGTTTCGTAATTGGAAAAATGTATAACTTAATTTGGAAAAGTGACATAGTTAAATTGTGATCAACCAAATTGTGTATATATTTATGCTTTGAATCAATGCCATCAAGATTTTTCTCCAGTGATAGAAGTGAACCGTGAATCTATAACCTTGTGAATCACGAGATTAGTGAACCGAATCAGTGAACCAAAGGTCAGTGAACGACACCAGACAATCTGGATCAACCGATAAAAATAATCTAACTACTGGACAAAAAAAAATATATTAAATAATTAGATATCATAGGATAAGTTTGCTCCCTACAAAGTAACTTAATAGCATCAGCAAAAGGCTGAGGAATTCCTATTACACCCACCTTATTTGGACCTTTTCGAATCTGAATATAACCCAAAACCTTACGCTCTAATAAAGTTAAAAAAGCAACACCAATTAATACAAAAACTACTAACACCAAAATATAGGAAGTACACACCTTACTAATAATCATACAGATAACGTCTCATTCCAAGCCTCCACACCCAACTCCACATAGTTGCTGGTTGCTGGAGCACGTGAGTCCATCGTGAAACATGTACAAGAACTGGTTGAATTGTGTGAACAAAGCGCTGTACCCACTCCATGTCCCGCCACCATGAGTTTCCGGTCAAGTTCATGTTAAATTAGCAATATAACCTGACAACATTCTGAGAAAAGTTAATGCAAATGTATCAAAACTAGATGTATTGACCAAATATTATTTTATTGTCATTGCTATTACTCAAGGTTAAGAGAAAAGAAAATTCATTTATTACAATGAATATAAAATACCAGCGCACACTTCCGGACATTATATTGTATAAAACAATATATATGAACACATACAATACACAAACTACAAAACCATTCATTAATAAAACATATACACACAAAATCATAAACCCCAATACACAAGCTACACATAAATAAAAACATATATACACCCATACATACAACCACATACACGCACGTACTTGAAAACAAATGCACAACCATACACAAATCTTCATCAATTTTGTTATGGTTATTGACAACACTCTCTAATTATATCACTAATGACATGATTGAACCTGTTTCCTAAGTTGTTGGTATCTATGCTCCTTTAGTGGTGTCACTTATATATTTGCGTGTGTTGTTAGTGTTGACTAATTTATCCTCAATTAGAATGTTTCAATCTACTTCACATGGTATTCCAATATTTGGTTTTGATATGTTCCAAAATTATTTCCCCCCTTAATATATCCTGTTTCTATGTACATTGTGCATTAATTACCAGACCTGAACCTCTTCACTTTCACTTGATGTGATGGGGAAATTGGTATTTGGGCAACCCTGAATTCAATATGTCATGTACAGTTACAGCAACTACACTTAATGTTGGTGCACACCATGCTATGTAGTTTACATCCGACGGGTATTATACTGTCTAAATTATGCTAACACTCAAATTAACTACTTTAATTATGCTAAAACTGTCTAAGTTTTCAACTACTTTTGTTATGATACTTTTATAAAATTATTCAATTCTGCCTGGTGGCAGTGATTGTAGCCGTGCTGCAGATGGCATGAATTCAAGATCTTCGATATCTGGTGCACTAGAGAGAGTAACTAGTTGTGCTACAGAATGGCACAGACTTTATCATATTAGTTTTCTATTTCCTTGGGTCTGAGCTAGCTATTCAGACTTATCACATACTCTTGCCTACTACCATCTAGTGCCATCCAAAGTACATTTTAAAACACGTTTCTCAATATTTCAGTTTCCTAATAGTAGAACCAAGATCTAATTAAGAATATTAAAGAAGACAACCTTATCCTAAATGGCAATTTTCATCAAAAAATTTTGAGCACTTTTTACCAAAATTACATTTAAGCATTACTATAAATGCAAAATTTGAAACTTTTTTTTACATGAAATTTTTTAGTTTTCAAAAAATTTCATTGAAGTCATTTAAAGTAACTTACTCAGAAATGCAATAATGTTTACAACTTGATGGAAATGTGCTTATTAACAGAGTGAGAGATATTTCAAAAAAATACATTGCATTTAAAAATACACACATAAAATCATGTATCCTTATGTAGGTCTATTCCTGGTAGACAAATATTACATGATGGAACATGTAATTGCACAGTGCAACAATGAAATTTGCCGCAGAAGAAAAATATACAAATATAATGTAGTTCAGTGCCCTGATGACAATAGTAAAAACCATTTTTTGCTATCACCAGAACTTTCTTCTAGAAACGCAATTTTCTCTGCGCTCAGTTGCATTAATTAGGCTGTTGCAGCGCTTATTACATTCTGTATTTTAGGAATATTATAGCCTAGTGTTGGGAGTAGAGAGGTGAGAGAGAGATAGGCAGTAGGTAGCACTTGCGTCAGTCAATCAACAGTGAAATTATATAGTTTTTATTTTTGAAGTATGAAAATCTGCTAATATGAAGAATATTGTTTGTGGATGTTCTAGTGTTTCTTATACTCTACAATGTCTAGGAAGTTTGTTAATGTACCAAATCTTTTCTGTTGTGTGTTTAGTGAGTTTACGACCAAGTTGCAAAGACAAATTCCGTGCATGTTTTCTTGAGCCCTCACTTCGCGAGAGGAGTGGGGTTTGGTTATTTTGACAAAAAGGATTTTATATCTAATTTGTACTTCAGTTTTGCAAATGCAAAATAGTTTCTGTTACATAGGAGCGAACATTTCTGGCTATCAGATTTTGCCTACAACGCTCATTGCCATCATTGTATTCTTAAACTAATGTTGCCAAAGTAGTGGGAGTAGGTATTCCTTGGCTCAAGAAAACGTACATGTATAATTATTATACACGTTTTCTTGAGTCACGGAATGCATACCCCCACTCCTTTGCCTTATATTATAATAATACCACTTCTCCGTTCGCCAAAAAGGTGTAAGAGTTGAATTTTTTTTTTTTATTAAAGATAGATGAGGATAAGTGATGGCCACCACAGAAGTGTTGCTTTCTTGTGCTACTGGAATAGTAGGGCAAGGAAAGAACTTTATGTAGTCAATGAGTACCCTTTGAGAGAAATATTCATTCCCGATGAAAAAAATGTGTCACATGAATCCCTTGTTGACAAAGAGAGCAAGTGTGCTGTTAGCACCACTCCATCTGAAATTGGGTTTTATGAAGAATTTTGTGAAACCAATGGACAAAGATCAATTATTACTATCTAAATTTTCTGTGATTATTGCTGCAAAAATTAAAGAAGGAATTTTCATTGGGCCTCAGATCCGGGACTTGATGAAAGATATTACCTTTGATTAGTTGCTGACAAATTCTGATAAGGCAGCTTGGCATGTATTGAAAGATGTACTATGCGACAATGTCTAAGACTTACAAGGAATTGAAGGAACACATGCTGGACTGTTACAAGGTTATGGGGTGCAACAAGACTCAGAAATTTCATTTCCTCCATTCCCATTTGGATTTCTTCCCACCTAATCTTGGAGATGTGAGCGACGGGTATGGTGAACGATTTCACCAAGATATTGCTGCAATGAAAAGACGATACGACGGAAGATGGTCACCTAAACTTTTGACGGATTACTGCTGGACACCCCTACAAGATGTATCATCATCCACTCGCAAATGGAAAGTTTCTAGGAAAAGTTTCTAAGTTTTAAGTACTTATCAAGCTTTAATCACCTTTCTCATACTGTTTTCATTTCCAGAAAATAGGAAGAATATTTCAGAATTAATTTTCCCAATGAGCTTATGTGATTTAGTCAAGAACACATACTTTTATCTCGTGGCAAGTCTTTGAACAAAGTTCAAATGTGTTGCGCACTGTGTTATCTTTTTGGATATGCCAAAATTGCTCTAAATCACATCTACTCAATATCTTACTGTTTAATTCACCCGTCCCAGGTTAATGGAGCGCATATTCCCGGTAGACATAAATGTTACCTGATTGAGCATGTAGTAATTATTCTTTTGCAACATCTGAATGAATGTACTATCTACCAGGTACTCACAGGAATAACGCCGATTTAAAGTTATGCGCAAATTGGAGTTAATCACACCTACTTAACATCCAATTGTATGTCAGGGCATCCCACATTACAAGAACAATCGGTAATCAGAATCGGCTCTAGCTTGATTTGCCTATCCTCCAAAAACATTCACGCATATCTAACCAATGTTTAGTTATTCCTGGTGGAATAATTTGGTTAATTTTTGTGCAACATCTCAAAGATGTTTGCACTTAATCACACCACAGCACGCTGGAATTTTACTTAAAACCTTGTACTTTGCTGCAACTAAAGAAGTTCTGCGAGTAAATTTGATAATTGGAATATAAAATTAAAAACTAGAATTAAAAAGCAAATTTTACTAACACAGAAGACAAACAATAGACGGGCGGATGGAGAGGCACGATTGTCTGTGAATGCTCCTCATGTTGTCAAAATACTACATTACTTAGGGTACCACTTGGGGTAGAAAATTGCAAAAGCGGTTATGTAATATTGTCTATTAGCATGTATTTACCCACTCAGTTTTGAAAGAGCTCAAATGCTTGTCATGAAGCTTGTGTGTAAAATGCTCTTGGATATGTCTGGCAATTCTTTTGACTAGTGCTGCCTTTGAGAGTATATTATGTGGTGCAAAATGTCTAAGTGAAATCATTCTGAGAAATTTCTGTTTCCTCTTTTGTGGTTTTAATTATCACATGTGGTTATCAAATGATAATTGGACATAAAAGACAGACCCAATTATTATTTTTATTTTGGCCTCCTTACACTGCAACTTAAACCGCAACTCAATAGGCATTGTATTGCATTTCCTTTCATTGCAAATTACATTAAAATTTTCTGTTTTGTACTTAAGTTTTTTTTTATATCTGTATTGTACATTGAATGATTATGTACACATCTTGTCTTTTTATACATGTATGTCACTTAAATATAGCATAAGCCATTTTTTATTAGTATTATAAAACTATTTTGGTGATAACAATGAATGCCATCTAACTGTTCCTTCCTTACATAAAAATAATTAGATTTGCAAGGCAGATAAAACTTTCTAGATCCATATACTTCAAGAAATAGTTTACCAGGTTGGAAATATCATGTGAAACCCTTAACCTTACTTATTCTACATATATTGTGAAAACAAATCGTTCGAAATTTGAAACGAAGGACATCTGAAGAAACCAAAATTTCATTCGATCCAAATTCGTACACATTTTCCCTCTGAACAAAAATACAGCAATATGTTATGTAGATTTTCTACAATGATAATATTACTATCAAGTGCAATGCTAGTTTATGTCCCAAGCCTCCCGCAACATTTGGCAACATCAGGATCAACCACAATAATTGCGCAACATCATTCATCTGTCCATTTCTGAGTCTCTGGAATACAAGCTCCTTTCAACAAAGAAAATTACAAAATACGTAACATCACTCACAAATCAGACAATTGAGGAAATTAAATTGAAACAACTACCAATGTTCAAGGCTAATATTTTGTTGAATAAAAATAATAATAAAGTAAACAAAAAAGAAACAGGAAAGCAATCAAAAACTGAAGTACTCACAATGCGCAAAATGTTATCTATTACCACCTAATTTTTTTCAATTATACAACTTGGTACATTCATTCTTAAAAAATAATTCATACTGATGTAACTAAAAGTTTTCTTAATTAACTGGTACTTGTCCTAAATACCTGATACTTTACGTGTTCAACACCCTATTAATTCACAACTTACTCAACAAATGTTCAAAGAGAAGAATAAAGAAGAAACTTTCACCATCTACAAAAATATTTTTGACAAAAAAGAAAAACAACATATTCTTTTCCAAACCTTTTACTAGTACATTTTACATGCCATTTTCACAATAAATGCACAATCTGTCTAAACACATGTTGTAGTGGTCATTGGACAAAAACCAAGAGTGTAGTGCATTGCTATACTCTTTTTTAATTCTGTCACTGGGCTTGAAAACAACATTTTGTTGCCCGAGTGTGAAAACCATTGAAGTAAAATTTATCGAAAATTGTTCTAGAACAGTTGAAGATAGAACACCTTGCTTGTCATGTTCAATGCTAAAAGTTGGTTAGTTTTAGCGTTCTAGAGGAGAAAAATGAAACCAGTTTATATTGATGTATTGCCACCCAAGTAACTTAAAATTAAAATAATAAAATTAAATTAATTTTAATTTTACATAGCACCACATGTTTTGTGTTTAAAGCCACTAAAGACTCGTAAACACTTATAAAATGCACTCCTTGAAAAGTAACATACAAAAAACAGATTTTTGTGTCTGTTTGAAAGTTTTTGAAATTTTTTAACTTGCATGGAATTCTCAATAGGATGTCAATTGTTGTCATCACTCAAATATTAATTATTTACTTTGCATTTCCTTGGTCAATAATATTTTCCTAATAAAATGTTACCTGTACGTTTTGATGTGATCTACAACAAATGGAAATATTTCTAGTGTTTTATGTTCTGTACAAGACAGTGAATCATACACATGAAGTGAATCAAAACAAACAAAGAAAATATGAAGCAAAAGTACATAAATAATTAAATAAGTCCATGTGAGTGAAGCTTGATGTAATGAAGTTACATGACCCATTACAAATGCTGAAACATTTTGTCCAATGAACATTAAATAAGTGGATTACAAAACAAACAATGAAGTCAAGCTACCTCATCATTTAAATAAAATAGGAATATACAACACTATGCATGCCTAAAACATCCTTGCTGCATAGCTATTCATCTGAAGATCTCAGATACTCAGTCGGACGGCCGTCCCCTCCAAAGAATTAAAAATATCAGCTATTACTTGTATCAACAATTTATCGTACCACTTACATAAAAACTCCACAACCAACTCATTTTTAAAGCAAAAAGCTTACAACACATCATTCACTCCCAACAAATACACATTCTAAAACAGACTAACGCAGAAAAGTGAGACTGAGATGAAGGAAAAGCAATCAGCAATTGTCATTTGTTTTCCTGCTTGACTTAAAGGAAAAGGGTGAAAATTAAATATGAAAATTTAATATTATTTATATGACTGTCATTAATTTACCAAGTTATATTGGTTACAGTTCCTTGTTTCTGTACATTTTATACAGAAATACACATTTCAAATGCTATGTTTTTTTTTATTGGTAATTTCCGGATGACCTGAAAGATCATCTTTTTAATTTTCATTCATTTTCTTACTTTTAGCATTTCTGAGCATCCACAAAAAAATACTGTCAATAAAACAAGGCACCATAACCAATGTAACTTAATAAGGATGAAAAAGGTTTGTTTTTTTTTACTTTCACGGAAAGTATGGCAAGAAATACGAAGCAAGCCAGGATATTATTTCGTAATAGCACAGCCAGCAACAGACAATGTCTGCGCAATTGTTTGAAAGATTTGCAATATGCGTGCAAAGCAGTGTCCACAAAATAACTTCTGAAATGCCATGTTCACATTGCTTGTGTAACACTTTTAAAATAATAAACTTCATATTTTCAGAAATCTTTAACAAGATAACTTTTAAAATTTTAACATGCAACAATGACTGTAGTAACGGCAATTTTAAGTGATATAAGCATGATTGTTTTGCCAGTCCATATCATTTTAACAATATCATTCTTATATTCAACCATCTACATACAGAGAGTTCTTTTCTTTCTTGTTCTTCACTAAAACATATTTTCAGGTGAAAGTACTCTTATGATGATTCATAATAATCAAGGAAAATAATTACTCAGTACAAACATATATTATTTATTCCAACTTTGAATGTTTCTTGAAGTAATTAACGTTCTGTTGCACATTGTAGATTGATTTCCCAGCTGGATTTAAACTGAACAAAATGGCATCACCTCCTAACTAACTGTACATAAACTTGTCTTGATGTCGCACATTTCACAGAAACCATTATCTCAAGCTATTCATGGCAATTAACCATTATTATTCATAATCAGGATGGCCACACAGTTTCTGGAACAAAGTTCCCTGACTATTCCCCGTTTTCTAATTCATTTAAAAAAGATTCTCCTGATCAGATTTTTGTAATGTATTTCACACTTGTTACAGAATTTATGAATTAAAAGCAAATCTAATACTATTTTGTCAGCTCTCATATTTCACCACAGTAAAGTACAAATTAACAATATTTCCAAAATTTGGCCATCTTGATATTTCATAGCAAATCCAGAAGTTATCTTTAAAAAAATCACTGCAGCTTAATATGTATTTTGTTAATTTTGTTATCAACAAAATCACAACACATTCGCAGAGAACTATATCTAGGAAGATATTGACCGATCTATGGACAGGACGTGAAATTGATATTCTAGTCTTCATTTCTGTAAATATATATTTCTACCTACAAATAATTTTTTCTCCATGTTATTAAGTTCTTTCCGACTCCTCTTCCCATTCAACTTTGTTGTAACAACACCAGTGAAAAACTCTTAACTTTATATCTGACTCACTAAGTGATAAAAAGACAGAAAAATGCAGAACTAGTACTTATTTCTAAACTGACTGGCAAAACAACCAAAAGTGCCCATGACTGCTGCCAACCTCTCTTCAATTTGAACTGAACTTTCTTTCCTCCAGTATTTGAACCGACTCACATGTTTCTTTTTGACAAACTATTTCCGATTTCAGCCAGCAGGTGCATGTTTGGCTTCCTGAACCCAAGAACAGAAGCCCCCCTGAACATGCACATGTTCACTAAATCTTACAAAATCGTTCATCAAAAGGAAGCATGTACATCGGATAGTGTTCATAACTATTTAAACTAATCAGAGCTACGACATTGCCCACACTAGAAGACCCACCCCTCAAATACGTAAAACCTCGCTTTCAGGTTCCTGGAATATAGTTTTCCCGCCATTTAAACAATTTTTTCTCAGACCCTTGAAAAGTGTAAAGGAGGGGTTTTACTGAACATTCAAAATTATGACAAGCATTTTATTTCATGGGAGAACCTATGATAATTTTGCCAGCCATAGCAATCTTTTCATCACAAAAGGAACATCTCTACCATTCATAAACTTAGGGCTCTGCTGAGTTCTTAGTTTGTAGTAACAAGCCCTACAAAAGCACAGAATATGGCTTCCTACCAATTTTAGAAGGTTCTGGCAGCAACTTGAATTTAATTATAACTATTCACTAGGAAATTTTCGTTTGTAGCAATGTCAAACCTGTTGCAAGTAGAATGAACAAAGCAATGTGCAAACAAAACTATTCTCAGAGTTTCAGCTGTATAATTTTGTTATCATCCCCTGTTTTTTAAATTACATTGCATCCATTGAAAAATTAACTATTTATTGGTAAACTTGTATATTTCTTGTGCTTTAAGTAAAGTTTTATCTTTTAGCAATATATTACTTAAACAGAATGTTGAAGATAATTTTTATTTGTAAGAGGAGAAAATGAGAAATTGAAGCAAAAGTTTGCAAGAAAAGAGATAGTTACTACGACTATACAATAACACTACTACACTGTAAAGGCAGATCAAATTTTCTTTGCAAATGATACAGAATGGTACTTGTTTTTTGCTGAAATGAGCAATAACTTTGGTTGAATGTGAACGCTGCCTGGTGTTATTATAAATGCACCTATGATTGACTGTAGCGTGGGTACCTAAGGACAAGATCTGTTTATTGGAAAATGTTTTTGATAATAAAACCAAACTTGTTTAATTCTTAGTTAACACCATGCAAGAATATTCACAAGTTTACTGATATACGACCTTAATTTTAGTAGAAGGTTACTCTAATTACAAGTGAACATTGGTACACACAAAGACATGATTAACAGATCTAAGACGAACTTTCCCAATTAGTTTTTATCTGAAGCAGTGAGTAAATACATAACTTACTGATAAACAAAAACTACTATTGCACTTCCAAGTATATCTTCTTGTACCTCACACACCATGACTAGTTTTGGTGCTTTTCTGTTCAGCTTTCTAACCTTAAATATTTATGAATAAATCATTTCAGATAAGGCATGATTTTATTTTATTCGTAAAACCCTGTGTGAGAACTAAAAATAAAATTTCATTGACACGTTTTGTTTCACTTTAATCTTTTTCAGTTCACAATCTACTTGCATAGTTCCTGAAAACTTGTGGCATTTAATTTTTCAGGAGATGTACTAATCCCAGGTTTGACAAACCTACCTTAAAAACCAGTAAGCATAATATGTAGTCTTGAAAAGGACTATTTACAATTACAGAGAAATATGAAACAAGTGAACTAATCAACGCCCTTTGCACTGAAATATCACAAAGGCTCCACTGAATAACACAGGCAAACGTTTCCTTTCAGAAACTCTTCTATTAAAAGTCTGCCCATTTCAGGGCTGCCACAGTGTTAGTGCAAGATTAACTTAACATTTTTAAAACTGATTTTACTGTAGCGTAAAGGTACAAGACTAAAATTACACTACTTATTACTTGATTGGTATCACGGAGGTTCTTTTTGTGTTTTCTTTCTTGTTTTCTAATGGTAACCTACAACATAGTATATGTATCCTGTTTTGCATTTTGAATTGTATCACTTTCCTACTTCTCCACTGACATCCAGTGTTGAAACAGGACTATTGGCTGCCTGGTTTCGCAGCCGAGTCGGTGGTACCACCGAAAAGGTTCAACGCCCAGTGAATCCCTCCTGTTGCTATGGCGACGAGCAGCACAGCCTGGGACGCTCTCTGTGGCAGGAACCCCCGGCAGTGGTGTTGAGAATGTTTGTGTCACAACAATCTGACACTGGGGGCACCTACAAAGGAGAAATTATGTCATCAGCTTTTAAATTGACATTTTGGCTCTTATCAGAACGTGTTTAGTTTTTATTTTATAGACAGAAAATTCAATATTTTTTGATAGTTATTTTACATCAAATTAATAAATTATTGCAAACAGCAAAATAATTGCAGTCTGACAAAGTAATTATATTTACAGACAGAAAAGAGAACAATAATTTATTTTCAGCTCTTATTCCTTATTGTAAAAGATGGGAAGTGAACTGATTCTGTCTCATCACTTGCCCTGGCATACATTTGGTTGACAAATCACATTTCCAAAATCTATTAGGAAAAGAATAATAATTGACAAGAGTATTTTAATAATATTCTGGTTTGTTTCTGCAAGTTGTTATTTTTTTTAATCACAAAAACAGCCAATCATCTCATAATCAAGGAATAATAATTAAAGAAACATGTCCCTTAAAATAATTACTGGGTTGAATTTTTTGAGGATTATTTGCAACCTCCATAATCCAGTCCAGTAATGAATCTTTTTTAATCATTGTTCATGGAAGGTTTGTTGAAATTTTGCCCCCTTTCTTTCCAGAAAATAAAAATGAAAATAATCTGGGTAATAGCATTTGAGTGTTTGGATTTTGATTTTTTTTTTTCTTTTTTTTTTTTCCCACAGGGGAAACAACTAAGTGAAACTAGATTTGCACAGAATGAGTGTGTTGCAAAACTTAATTGTAGGGGTTTTGTTGTTATCTAACCAACTGGCTGATTCTAGATTTTCAGTTCTTCAATAGATGGAGGTTTTAGAACGTCACCACAGAATCTAACTGGTGGAACTGTTAATGGAAATTTTGAAAATACCAAGAATCAAAAATTATTCACAACAATGATCGTTGGGGAAGTATATTGGGAGTACATCTGTATATCGTCATACTAATTAGCATACCTCGTAACTCCAAATTCAACAGTTTCACAATGAAAAGAAATCTCATCTCATAGTCTTTTCACATAGTCGGGAAGCAGAATTTTAGTTTCTTTTCTTGTTGAACTTATAAATACTGGTGAACTCAATTATTTATGAAGCTTGATTTGTTATTTACATTTATTAATTACTCTTTTTTCATAATTATATTTTATCATGAAGTAAATAGAAAATGGAGGAGGGAATATGGAGTTAAGAGGCCTGTTAATTAGCATGACGATATGCAATAAAATAAAAGCACCGGTGATAGATAAGTTTCCATTATTGGAAGCAAAGGGGATGAGTTTGAACTCACCTGCTTCAGTACCAAAAGTACGAGATGACGTAGGAGAGCATCTGGAAATGGATGTAGGTGGAAGTGATGAAGAAGAGGTGCAGGGCTGCGAAGCGGAGAGCGTCCTGGGCCACCTCGTGCGGGGGTGCGGGAGAGGCACAGAAGTCACGGATGGGGAAGTGGCCCGTCTTGTAGTACGCGTCGAGCATGCGCTCCTTCTCAATGAACCTGTCGTACAGCCACTTGGTCATTTCCTCGTGGTCTCGAGGCACCTGCAACCAACAATCAATGCCACTGATACCTGCAACATTATTCCTTTGAGCAAGTGCTCAGATGGACCATTGGTGTGCTTCTGGACATGAATGTAGCTTTGCTATGCCCGTGTTTTGCTGCTTTTGCTAGTTGTGACAGGTGTGGAGCCAGGGTGTGGGTTGCTATTTGGTTATTAATACTAACAATTTAAATCAGAAATTCGTTTAATGCAATTAAATTTTCTATAACTTGGAAAAGAAAATTTCAAGTTTTCAAATGCTGCCCACCTTGCTTTGTTAGTACTCATATCCATCATTCAACTATGCGTAGTACAACGGTGGGCAATGAATTCTGGACCTAAGGAAAATGTGCACAGATTGTATTTCCCCGCATATATCAGATACAATTCCTACTGTCTCTCATAAAAAATACATCAGATTAAATCAGTGCCTTAACAAGACAAATTTAATAGATTGGGGAACAGTTTTGAGGGATGATTTGTTAAGCATAGCACTACCTAGAGTCGTTCTTTTTCATGAGCCTTAGATGCACACCGATGATGGATTTATTACTTTTTTTTGCCATAGGACAGCTCATGGACAGTGTACTAGCTTTCTGGATTCAATTCCTGGTCGGGGCAAAAATAGATTTGTAGCTTTAATTTAACATTGTCTCTATCTGGAACTGTTTGATGAAGAAAAAGCTCAGGCAGGCAGAGTTAGCTAGTTACAGTGCAGGGAATCATGTTTGTCACAAGTCTTATACCCCTCAATGGGAATTAGTTTCAGGCATGGGGAACACCATTAGCTAGTCGGACAAACGCGAAATGGAACAAAGACTATCACTCACAAACAATCACTTCTACATTAGTATATCCATTACTCCCTTCATCGTGATATACCATCATCTCTAAAGTAAGGTCACCTATGTTGTCTTCAGAGTAGTTAGTCATTCTTGAGTAGAATAAGAATATATCAAAAACTGTGATGATATTCAAAATAGAAATTTCATAATACCACGAAGAACAAAATAGAATGAAATAGAAATAGAATGCACTGGAGATAACATAGAGGGATTACATTTCTGTTAATTCAAAACACTTTTATTAATTTCTCAACGGACAGGTGCTTGCATGGATACTATTTTCTCACCTATCCAGTTGTGTAAATAAATGGTCAAATAGAAAAGAAATACCTGACAAGAATTGTTTCTCAAAACACTCAACAACCAGCATGTCTCAATTAATTATACTCTCTTCATCTTCCACTATTTCCCCGAGTTAGAATCAATTTCATTCCAATACTCTGCTTAGTTTCTAAAAGGTCCCATTTTTCTTTCTTTTAAATTCAACATTCTTTAACTCTTGGTAGATTTAACATTTTCTGGTAGGAATAAAACCCAAATGACATTTGTATCTAATAAATTGAATTATTTATAATCATAAAATTTTACTTTGTGAGAAACTGAAAACTATTTTGTAACCTAAAATTAAATATTGCGTTTTTTACCAGACTTATATTTAAAATGTGATTAATGAAGATTGAACATCAAATTAAAGATGAACAGTAACATAAATCTTAAGCTAAAAGTCCACAGACTTTAAGGTATCATGTATGTCAGTATATTTATACACATACATACATACATACATACATACACACACACACACACACACACACACACACACACACACATAAGAATCACAGTGGCATGTGACAGATTTGTAATCACAGTGACCTTATTAAAAGTAAAACGTAAACAGAAAAGCAAATAAACATTTTTAATTTTTAAATTTCCTAGAAGTAATATCTTCACTAAATAAAAGTGTTGTAATGTAAATTTAAAAAGATCTAAAGCATCAATATATAATCATTCAGCTCATTTAGATACATAATTTGCATTTACCAAATTCAAATGCAGTTAAGAACTTGATTTGGAGACAATATTACATCTGAACAATATGAAATGCTTACTAAAGACTATTTAACTTTCTTATTTCTTAAACAAACGAATTCTATTAAATACACAATTTACACACAAATATTCCCAAAACATAAAATCACCGATTTCTACACATTTTGTTTTTTGCATTGGTTAAACATAAAGCTTATATTTTCTAATCGCAAATGATATTACTCCAGAGAACAATCATAATTATAATCTGAATTTCAATGATTCCTATTTTGATCAGCAAATTGAACCATATGAGTGAAATGAAAATCAGCATGCCTTAATAATATAATGGAATAAAAACGTATAATCTATCTTTCAAAATATTTTAACATAGAGGATTTATAATTTTAATAAGTTTTACTACATTATACAGTTTGGTAAAACAATTCTTTGAAGAATAGGGTTCAGATCCCATTCTTAAAAGAAAGCTTTCAAGAATTTTCAAAACATATTAGCATAAAGGAATTGAAGTAATGAACTACGCTCATAAAATGAACATATAGCAAAATTCAAAATTCAAATTCAATATTCAAAAATGAACAGCAAGTTCATTTTTAAATTAGGTAAAAAACAAAAATTTTATTATAAACACACATGCAGCTATTTGAAGGAATACAAATTGTTTAATTTCAAATTCCAGAAACTTACACATTATGCCAAACTTTGAAGAACAACATGAAATTGCCAGTAGTCCCTGAAATTTAGATTAAATATTTGAAGAAGAAAAAAGGAAGGAATAAGAAAAGAAAAAACAAATATTTATAGTAGGATGTAAACATTACTCAATTATAAATAATAAGTCCACAGTCACAAATACAACACATTTATACTGCCATTGACATGGGTAATAGAACCAATAAGCAAAGGGGAATAATCCCAAAAGAGTGTAGATTGATGTCACAAAACTTGAATTTCTAATCTATAAATTATATGACAAAAATTTCCACTCCTGGCATGGAATGCAATACATCACAATGACACTTGTTTTATAGACCATGAATTCTGTAAACTTTATTTGCCAAGTTTGAAATTTTTCATTTACAAAATTAACGGACAAACTCAACATAACCTGAAATGGATGTTCTTTAAAATCCATACATTAATGTACATTGTGCTGCATAAAACACACTATACTATTTTCTCACAATACTGAAATCTCAAGTCATTTTCATGGGAAAGTGTATTTTATTACTAAACTACGTAACTTGATATACAAACAAAAAAAGGTAAATACATTGTTTCTAAGAAAAAGCATGTTCATTTTGATTTCCTGTAAATTACCACCCACATAGGGCTACTACCAACAAACTACAATCATAAGAAACAAGCATGTCAAAAGCGTTAGGTTTATAACAGTGTCAAGAGAAAATAAATGCAGGACATCAAAGTAACGTATTGTTCTATCCTTAAAAAAAAAAAAGCAATAACACTATTTTCAACTGACTTAATGAAGATATATCATTTGACATCAAATATAACTTCCTTAAAAGTTAGGTACGTTTTCCAATAAATTAAAGCAAAGGAAATAAATGGAATCGTGTGACAAATAGAAGTTCTGAGGAGAGAAAAGGTGTAAGATTGAAAAATTATTCTGCAACTGACCAATGACAATTAGAACAAGCATGAATAAAATGAGAAAATAAATTGCTTGCAACAAAAAGGGAATAATTAAAACCAAGAGTAGAAAAAATGTTTTTGTGATGTTTTCTATTAATTATCAATGATTTCTAGATATGGTGAAATAATACGTTGCATATACATACCACATCAGCTGTCTGATAAAAAGGATTTATTCCTTTCACTCGATAAAGAGCATTTATTCACTCACCAAACGCATTCCTTAGCCCGATATTTCGGCAGAGTTTTTCACTACGACGCCGATGTACACTTGCATTGCATCGTCCGACTCTGGCTACAAGCCATGCTGTTTATGTTGTTAGCACTGGAAATTGGTGAAGTTTTGGATGTTGGTACAACGAACACTAGCGACTCGATCGGCATTTTCACTAACTTTGGCATTCGTACACTTACGTACATCTGCTCTCACTCACCATATCATCCGCCTGACAGCCCTCAGTGGAAGCGAATCAATTAATCGACCGTCTTCCATGACGGGATGCCTAAAAATATGATGCACTTTTATTTCTGATAACCTCCCGTCTCACAATTCTGCACAATGTTACGTGCCTCATAGCAGAATGCAATAAAAAAATAGCATATGCCCAAAGCTTCGTTGCTATCTAATAAACGAACCTTAAAAACTGATAAAAATTGCAAAAAAGAAAAAAAAGAGAATTGCAGTGTATTGTTGAATTGCTTTAAATGATCGTGGCGTTTGAAATCCATAGGTCGAGATTGCTGAAAGAAAACGTCTTCAGCATTAACGCTCGTCGGAACGATGACAGATTATGAGGGGTGGACATGTGGATTGAAAGCCGGCGACACGGCCGCAGGACCTCCGCTGGGCAGGACCCGGTGGCAATTAGCAAGGTGACGCTGCAAGCTGCTCTCGTGTTTCGTTCGGTGAGAACACAGTGGGCACTGCAAGCGTGGGGGTTGCCCGCATTCCAGTTTCAGATGGCGCAGTAGATTGTGTCGATGACGGTAGACTCGTGTGCAGCGGGAGCACGCGAAAGTTGCGGCGGCACCGATGGGGGCGGCTGGCAGGAGTGGCAGGGCTGCAACAGGGACGAATGGGTTAGCGGCGAAATGGATCCACGAAGGGTGGATGGCGGGGGCGTTAACGCAGGCTGCATCCAACCCTGCACGGTCTGCTGCAGAAGAGATTTTATTTTGTCCACTTAGCTTTTTTTCGTATTGCACTCATTCCGCGCCCAATCAGAGTTAGGCGATGGATGAAATTGATACCGAAAGAGGAGCCTGAAAGAAACAAATGTTATTATCCATCATTAGGATTTCAAGTCGATAAAAATAATTCTGAATGTTCTCCGTCACTAGATTTAAGATTATGAAAAGAATCAGGCTGTTTAAAACTCCAAGTACAAAATTGTGCGAGTAATAAAATTTATTAAAGGAAATAAAGTTTACAGATAAGGCAATGTGAGAACAGAGACCTTTCAGAAATGCTGTGCCATAACATGAAAGTCCAGACTGGGTTTATCTTTGAAGTGCTGTTGACAATATGAACATTTGTACTGGGCTTCCTTGCTGCATTCATAATATCTAAGATGACGTGTCAGAGAAGGTCTATGGAGATACCTTCTACCACAAGATGAACATACAAAGTTTGCTTCCAAACACTTATCTAGACCTGCAACAAAGTTGAATGGGTTTAATAAGTATTTGTACAAGCAATGTGATCAAGGGAATGAAATTCACCGAACTTATATTTTATCCGATGATACCTCATTTAACAGTACAATACGTGAACAACTAAGTAACAGAAAGAAGTGCTTAGTATTAATATAAAAGAAACTGCAGTATCTGCAAACACTGTTATTAAACCAATTACACTCAGTTAATTAGTTACCTTCAAAAGAATATGTACTTTTCACATAAAACTGAGTAAAATAAAAATGATTTTAAATATTCAAAGGAATAGAAAATATAACAGTAATTCTATATTCATTTAGTCAAAATCTTTAATGCATAAGTTTTCATAAAGGAAAACAACTTTTTTTAATAGTACATGAAGAAAAGAATTATACATTTCATCAAATAGGACAATTTCTATTGTCACTTATGAGTTCATGGCCATAGAAAGAGGGGAATTCAGGAGCTGAAAGGTTGAAGGATTTTTTTTATCTAGTCACATCAGTTACATGAATGACCTTTTGTAACATAGAAACATAACACATGTGTGGCTAAATCTTACCCAAATATTAAAGTGTAAAACAGTCATAATAGAAAGGTTTTAAGAAGAAATAAAAGTAATTATTATAGTTTGTCCAACTTGACACAAAATACTATTCTATTTAATTTTAAGAAATTCTTAGCCACATAGTCCAGCCATTTTGCTTTTGGGCCCTGTAATAATCCTTACGAAAGTTCAGTGTGTATTCATTTATCCATCACTGAAAAAAGTAATTCAAACACAATAGTTTTAGCTATCAGTTATCTTCAATTGTATTCCAAAAATGTTTGTCAACCCCTTCTCATTTAAAATATTACTACATTAGCTACAAGAAAATTAATGAGACCTAAAGAGTTTCACTCAGAAATAAACCATAATAATCACTATTTCTATAATAGATTTTTGTTTGGATGTACATTCTTAGAAAATTCATTCCATTTCAAAGTCATACAATCTTATGTTTGAAACGCAAGTGTGACCTGAGGCTATCCACACGTTTGGCTCTATATTCACAATAAGGACAACACATTTGAGGCATCTTGCCACATTCCAGTTTCTGATGACGTTGCAGACTACCACACCGTAAGTACATTTTTCCACATCCACACATGTGCATATTGCCACTGCTCACAGGGGCTGATAGAGGTGGTGTGAATGGACGCAATGGTGGCAGCATAGCATCATTCCAAACATTCTGTGGTTGTGTGGTCAACGGGGGCTCTGAAACATAAGTTATGGATCAGTCTTAGGCACATATTTTACTTCACTGTTCAAAATTAACTTCTTTCTCATTGTTTTTTGAAGGAGCATAAATACACACAAAAATTATTGCAATACATATTAATTATTGCAAATATTAAGCTTGAAAACTCCACCTTACTAAATTTTGGTCATTTAAAATGAAAATGTACATAAAGTCAACACCATTGAATTATCCTCAGCCAATGTCAGGCTACCAAATATATAACAGCAGTAGCTTTAAACAGTTTCAAGGACACAGAATTTATTTCAAACACATAGTTTACATTTAATGATAGTGTTTGTTGCCAAGACAAATTGTTAAATTAGGACATTTGAGACAATGTGCTGGAAATTGAACAATCTAGTGAAACTGATGATTTCCATCCCATCATACATCACACAAGCACCTCTCGGCCCACACAAGACACTCTCGGCCCACACAAGCAACTCTCGGCCCACACAAGCACATCTCGGCCCACACAAGCACATCTCGGCCCACACAAGCAACTCTCGGCCCACACAAGCAACTCTCGCCCCACACAAGCAACTCTCGCCCCACACAAGCAACTCTCGCCCCACACAAGCAACTCTCGCCCCACACAAGCAACTCTCGCCCCACACAAGCAACTCTCGCCCCACACAAGCAACTCTCGGCCCACACAAGCAACTCTCGGCCCACACAAGCAACTCTCGGCCCACACAAGCAACTCTCGGCCCACACAAGCAACTCTCGGCCCACACAAGCAACTCTCGGCCCACACAAGCAACTCTCGGCCCACACAAGCAACTCTCGGCCCACACAAGCAACTCTCGGCCCACACAAGCAACTCTCGGCCCACACAAGCAACTCTCGCCCCACACAAGCAACTCTCGCCCCACACAAGCAACTCTCGGCCCACACAAGCAACTCTCGGCCCACACAAGCAACTCTCGGCCCACACAAGCAACTCTCGGCCCACACAAGCAACTCTCGGCCCACACAAGCAACTCTCGGCCCACACAAGCAACTCTCGGCCCACACAAGCAACTCTCGGCCCACACAAGCAACTCTCGGCCCACACAAGCAACTCTCGGCCCACACAAGCAACTCCCGGCCCACACAAGCAACTCTCGGCCCACACAAGCAACTCTCGGCCCACACAAGCAACTCTCGGCCCACACAAGCAACTCTCGGCCCACACAAGCAACTCTCGGCCCACACAAGCAACTCTCGGCCCACACAAGCAACTCTCGGCCCACACAAGCAACTCTCGGCCCACACAAGCAACTCTCGGCCCACACAAGCAACTCTCGGCCCACACAAGCAACTCTCGGCCCACACAAGCAACTCTCGGCCCACACAAGCAACTCTCGGCCCACACAAGCAACTCTCGGCCCACACAAGCAACTCTCGGCCCACACAAGCAACTCTCGGCCCACACAAGCAACTCTCGGCCCACACAAGCAACTCTCGGCCCACACAAGCAACTCTCGGCCCACACAAGCAACTCTCGGCCCACACAAGCAACTCTCGGCCCACACAAGCAACTCTCGGCCCACACAAGCAACTCTCGGCCCACACAAGCAACTCTCGGCCCACACAAGCAACTCTCGGCCCACACAAGCAACTCTCGGCCCACACAAGCAACTCTCGGCCCACACAAGCAACTCTCGGCCCACACAAGCAACTCTCGGCCCACACAAGCAACTCTCGGCCCACACAAGCAACTCTCGCCCCACACAAGCAACTCTCGGCCCACACAAGCAACTCTCGCCCCACACAAGCAACTCTCGCCCCACAAAAGCAACTCTCGGCCCACACAAGCAACTCTCGGCCCACACAAGCAACTCTCGGCCCACACAAGCAACTCTCGGCCCACACAAGCAACTCTCGGCCCACACAAGCAACTCTCGGCCCACACAAGCAACTCTCGGCCCACACAAGCAACTCTCGGCGCACACAAGCAACTCTCGGCGCACACAAGCAACTCTCGGCCCACACAAGCAACTCTCGGCGCACACAAGCAACTCTCGGCCCACACAAGCAACTCTCGGCCCACACAAGCACATCTCGGCCCACACAAGCACATCTCGGCCCACACAAGCAACTCTCGGCCCACACAAGCAACTCTCGCCCCACACAAGCAACTCTCGGCCCACACAAGCAACTCTCGGCCCACACAAGCAACTCTCGGCCCACACAAGCAACTCTCGGCCCACACAAGCAACTCTCGGCCCACACAAGCAACTCTCGGCCCACACAAGCACCTCTCGGCCCACACAAGCAACTCTCGGCCCACACAAGCAACTCTCGGCCCACACAAGCAACTCTCGGCCCACACAAGCAACTCTCGGCCCACACAAGCAACTCTCGGCCCACACAAGCAACTCTCGGCGCACACAAGCAACTCTCGGCGCACACAAGCAACTCTCGGCGCACACAAGCAACTCTCGGCGCACACAAGCAACTCTCGGCGCACACAAGCAACTCTCGGCGCACACAAGCAACTCTCGGCGCACACAAGCAACTCTCGGCGCACACAAGCAACTCTCGGCGCACACAAGCAACTCTCGGCGCACACAAGCAACTCTCGGCGCACACAAGCAACTCTCGGCGCACACAAGCAACTCTCGGCGCACACAAGCAACTCTCGGCGCACACAAGCAACTCTCGGCGCACACAAGCAACTCTCGGCGCACACAAGCAACTCTCGGCGCACACAAGCAACTCTCGGCGCACACAAGCAACTCTCGGCGCACACAAGCAACTCTCGGCGCACACAAGCAACTCTCGGCGCACACAAGCAACTCTCGGCGCACACAAGCAACTCTCGGCGCACACAAGCAACTCTCGGCGCACACAAGCAACTCTCGGCGCACACAAGCAACTCTCGGCGCACACAAGCAACTCTCGGCGCACACAAGCAACTCTCGGCGCACACAAGCAACTCTCGGCGCACACAAGCAACTCTCGGCGCACACAAGCAACTCTCGGCGCACACAAGCAACTCTCGGCGCACACAAGCAACTCTCGGCGCACACAAGCAACTCTCGGCCCACACAAGCAACTCTCGGCGCACACAAGCAACTCTCGGCGCACACAAGCAACTCTCGGCGCACACAAGCAACTCTCGGCGCACACAAGCAACTCTCGTCGCACACAAGCAACTCTCGGCGCACACAAGCAACTTTCGGCGCACACAAGCAACTCTCGGCCCACACAAGCAACTCTCGGCGCACACATGCAACTCTCGGCGCACACAAGCTCAGACACAATTAAACACTGTGTGCGGCATACCGCGGGGAGAAATGTATTGTGCCCACGTTTTCGTAAGTTCTGGGATCGCTATTCCAACCCATAAACAAGTTCAAGTATGATTACAGACGGAAAAGGGCGATTGCTTCCGCGTAAGACAAACTATTGGCAAAGGCAAATGAGCTGTAGATTGGGGCTACACCCCTCGTCGGGCCCTTCGCGAAGGAATCGACGTCCTGCCGCGCAACACGGAGCACGACGAAGCGCTCAGGTGCACCCGCATCTATGTGACAAGAACCAACTCCTAGCAAACGAGGTTAACGGAAGAGAGAACCACGGAGGTAGACCCAGCGCTCTCTCTTGGGATATTATGCAGTTGATTTGGCTTTAGATGGGCCGTACACCCTTCGACAAATCGTTGCCCTGGGTACCATTTTAAAATCACGGTTTTGGCACTTGGGCCTTTATGAATATAAACGCTTCATATTTGAATAACTACATTTGCCACTTATGTCTACAAGACGTGCACATGTGAAAGAAGTTACATGTGTAGGTGGGCTTCCCCGCTTCACACCTCGTACCTCATCCACTACGGGCACCAAACAGAGACGCGACATCGATAACAAAACTATGACGTTCAAAATTAAAACATCAATATTACTAATTAATTTGTAGATTTTTTTAGAGCTGGGTTAGTAACCTCCAACATTAAATTCGTGCGCAACAAAATTTAATTTGGCAGTGGCCCAGTCTATTGATTTATAATGAATATGTCAGTGAAAACAAACTTTTAAACAACGCCTGCCCTTGTGCAAAATGCGGGGAAAGACGCGGGAAATGCCAGGGCGTTGGGGTCACCTCCCGCGAGACATACTCTGTTCGATGACGGTGCTAGAGGCAACGTGCACATGCATCAATCCCACAAGTTGTCAGTTACTTCACGTTCTAACTTCCAAAAAAAATTGAAATTATCAGGAGGAGCAGATCGCAGGATGCATGGTGCATCTCCAAATGGATAAACACCGTCTTGCAAATAATTTTTTCGACACCTGTCAATGCCAAATTGGAAAGAGGGGGCATAATCGGTGATTGATGAAGACATAATTTATTATTGTACAGTCATTGTTCTAATTTGTCCTTGAGCCGTTTTAAACCCTATTCTTCTCATTCCGCCGACTGAATAATTTTCGCACGATCACAATGTATGTGGCTGGCTAAAATGCAAGAAAAGTTCTCATTAAAACTTCATATTTGACAAATGTTATTTACATACACAATTCTGTGGCTGAAGTTTAATTCAACGAGCAATTACAGTACACAACGAGGGCTCTTAAAAATTCGGTATTTGTGGCCTGTCATCAAACGGATGTAAAATGACTTAACTCACACGCGCACAAATTCTCACTCATTTGTACAAATTCTCACAATGTAAGCTTTAGTAAAGTTTTCGAGAAAGAAAAAAAAAGACGCAAAGCATCCCTACCCTCTACCTCCACTTCTGCAGAGGCGCTCTGTGACCCTTGCACCCGACGACTTAACCTCTTCCTTCCCGACCCACGGAGGCGAATCGCGGCGCTGGCCCTCGCGTAGGTCTCTCGTCATGTGACCTGCTCTGAAGCCATCAGCGTGGGAGGGTTTGTTTACTTTCTCACGGCCAGGGTTCCGCGTTGCCGCTCATCTGACTCACAGGGAATCGCGGAGGCGATAGGGTTCGACTTAGCGAAGGTCATGAACACGATATATTAAGACGTGTCATCGCCTGTTTTAATTTATCTGTCATGTAGGCGCTGTGGACTGAGGCCTCCTGGCGGCGACTAGGCGCTCCCGACCACCGCGCGACGCCGCCACCCACTGCCATCGCCCCCCTCACCCAACCAATGGACAGCTAAACATGCACACCCGCTCTTTCCTTATGGAGGCAGCGACACGGCACTTCCAGCCGTCAACACCACGCGCCCCAGCCCTTAAAGCTTGCTCGAGAATAAGTCTTTCTTTTCATTTGATTTCAATTATTTACGTCAAAAACGATGGGTGACGTATCACATACATCAGTTCATGTTTTCTTGAGGTCCAGAATCCTCCTGAATGATTAATAAAACAACGAAGAGTCGTTAGTAACATTTGAAAATAGAGGTGTTGGTTCTCTTCCAATGCCCGAGAAATACTGACTTGCATCGGTAAACGAACCACACATTCCATTTTAGTATTTGCTAGCAAAATAGCTACATTTGCTTCAGCTCCAAAATATCTGTCAAAATGGTTCGTATGATGTTACATCACTCCACCAGAAAACAATAAATGACATGTCTTAATAGTTTGTTTCATTTACAATCCATTTATTTATGATCAGAATATACATCGGCCAGCCTTCCGGCTCTTGATAGATGTCGTATTCTAAGATAAGTATAGTGATTGAGGAAACTTATCGAGCACCGCCAGAAGAGTCTCTGGAAGATGATATGAATTGCTGATGCAACGTCTTATTAATTGAACTTGTGTCTTATTATCTTAGTACTTTGTTGAGGTTTGATAACCTCGCATCATTCATCTTTCATAAATCAGTGTGTAAACAGTATTGAATAGATTACTACACAATGAGACGCTCTTACATTACATAAATCAGTTTTATCAAACAGAAGAACATAATTGAATTACAATGCACAGAGATAATACGACACGTTAGCACTCGTATCACAGTCGTGTAATTTGAAGCCGTAATATTGAATTACAAGTGCAATAAGTATCACCGATAACTCTTTGCTTTTTCGCTTTCATATCTTGTTTCAACCAATGAATTACGCTTCAAAATACGCTGTATGAAGCGACACTGTGGCAACCACAGGCCGACGAGCAAGATATTAGGTTTCGCTGCTCTAAAAGAAAATAGTAATAATTTCTTATTTTTACAAAAACATTAAATTGATTACGAACAGAATGACACCCTCAATTATTCAATTCGCCTCAATTATTTGTAGATTCGGCTGAAGATCATATTGCTAGGATATGTACTAGTTAGATTCAATAAAGTCTGCTTGGTGTACTAATAGAAATACTAGTGAAAATAGCTAAGCAATGCGCTTGGCGGGTATTTTTATGTAATATAGAATTTTTATATTAAGGGAGTGTAACTGTTTTTTGCACGACTGAGTTTGATTTCGAGGTTTTTTGTTTTTTGCGGAGAGCGATAGGTCGTTAACAGAAAGACTTTGTTTCGCAACATAAAGCAGTGAGGCATTGTTGTTTCATTCGAATTCCCATTGAATAACTCGTACATCGTAGTTATAATTACTGTATTTTAAATGGTTAAAAGCAATGCTGAGATTCCACAGGAAATGTTTCAATTTGCGAACGCTGTAGTACCTAATTTATTACCCACAATTCCCAAGGTATTTCCGAAAACAACATACCATCAGTTGGTGTACATGTAAGAGAGGTAATACAATGTATTATATTACGTGTCAACAGTTACGTACTAATTATGTATTAATAGTTAATAGTTATTGCGAAGAGTTTAAAAATAATGAAATTGAAGTTATTGCTATTAATATATTTTATCCTCTTGTAGGCTGCCTACCAGGCGTAAAATCCTCTTTTGCACAGTGACTTCACCGCAAGGAGGGTTTTTACGCGCGGAGACGAAACGTTTTTCAGACATTTCAAGAGTCGAGT
This sequence comes from Gryllus longicercus, assembly GCA_038098605.1. Lineage (NCBI taxonomy): Eukaryota > Metazoa > Arthropoda > Insecta > Orthoptera > Gryllidae > Gryllus > Gryllus longicercus. The sequence goes on along the minus strand of JAZDUA010000542.1, from coordinate 923,250 downwards.
GCCCAAGCGCGCGTAGCAGCACGGACGGACCCGCATTTCCAAAAGATCGTAAAAAAGGGGTTTATTTATTTGTGTGCTGCAAGTCATTAATGCAAACTACATTTTAAACAGAGGACAATGGCGCAGATCGTCCATTTTCAGGTACAGAAAATTATACGAAAAAGAGTCCATTAAATTACGTTTAATGTTACTGTTTCATTACAAAATTGCATTTAATTATCCCTAGTCCGATGAATTAAATCATAATGATTCATTAAATGCCTCAAAGAGAGTAGTGATTTACAGCGTTCCACTAATAAACTCATATGTACATTGAAACATTAAACTTACAGGTTCTTTCTAAAATTTGTTTCCACAGCGTCCAGGAAGGAACCGGCTAGGAATTAAGCCAAACGATTTGTGTTGTCGAGAGGATTACAAAGAATGACAGATACCCTACACCCGCGCTGCACGAAGTAGTGATGCGACGTCGACATCAAAACATCGATATGAAAAATGTATCGACTGAAAATCATCGATGTTTTTAGACTGAATTATTAAGCTGTGAAATTAAATTCGTGTGCAATAAAATTTGATTTGACATTGTTCATGTTTATCAATTCGCCGTATTCGCCGTACGACAAAAAACGACAGACCATATGCCCACAGTGTATTTGTTGCCCACATCTCAATGTGCGAAATGAATATGAAGAAAGAGCGAATACAAGTGTATCGAGCTTATCTCGGACGAGAGTGTTTGGTCGATGAAGGTAGTACAAACAGCGTTCCTTTCGTTCGAACACATCAACTAACAGTGTTGCCGTCAGTTCTATTTCGTAATGTAACTTTTACAATATCCTGATCATGGGTATTTTTGTTTCAGAAAAAGAAAAAAAATGACGTTTCTACAAAAACATCGATGTTTTGAAAACATGTCGCATCCCAGACGGATGAAAACTCTAAAACAAACGAGGTCCAATGGAAAGCCAGAGACGCACTGAGCGGCACCTTCGATTGGCGGTCGAAGGGTTCCATCCGTGCGCGAGGGACAGAGGCTATGGGGCGACTTTTAAAAGAAAGGGCCGTTTTGACAATCAGTGCTGGCAACATAACTGAAGGTGCTGTGGTCGTTGTGCCCTAGGCTCTCCTTCTTTCATTCGTTCATTTGCAGTTGACTACTTGTAATTTGCCCTTGTAAATGGGTTCTATGCTTCCTTTTGTGGTGTACTCGTCCGACGAAAATATAGTTCCCCACGAAAAATAATTGAAATTAAGAAGTGCACTTCTATGTGCTCTTCGGTAAAAATAATTTTTTAATATATAAGTATTACATTGAATTTACTTTTTGTGAAAGAAGTACTACGTTTATTTGAAAACCGAGTCTTGAATGTCTGATGCGTATTGGCGCACGTGCTTCCTGCTCCTGGGCGGCCAGGGGGCGCTGTGATCGAGAACGTTGCGATTTATCAATTGTTTTACACCATTACACCGTTATGAACTGTGAGAAGCCATGAACAAACAAACACTTCACGAAGAGGCGTGGCTGAACAGCTGTCGCGGCGGAAGGATACTTCTCTGAATTTCATGCGATGTTCTTTTGTTTGGCTCATTCTTAGGTGCATTCTGCTGTACTGTTATCACATAAGGCAACTACCTTTGTGAATAACCCGTTATCTTCGGCATGAGCCGCCGAGGATCATCACGACCTTGGTATGTTCGAGATTTAAAGCTTTCCTTCAGTTTCTACCTTGGGAATCCATTTCGACACAGTGATTTTGCCAAAACTATCTAACACGGACATGTAATTGTCAAGTTGTGAATTGAGGTAAATTCAATTTTGAATATCACAATTACAGACATTAGAATAGGTAAAATTTGTCTTTTGAGAAAAGTTTTGTTCATTTCTTAAAATTATTTCAAAACAAGATAAAATGACATATTTCCAATGCTGCGACTTCGTTTGTGTGCAGAGATAAAAACTCTAATAACAACGGAACAGAGTGGTGCACTTGATAAGTTTTGTTCCACATTCAGTTGGAGATGCAAGACCACTCGCCAGGAAATTGATTCTTGGCTGTCCGGGGTGGGCCGCGTCTCGGTCGCTCGTGCTGACGTTTCGGCCATCGTGTCGTGGCCTTCTTCAGAGCTATAGCTGCCGCCGAGAGTCTAGTGTCCCGCATTAATATAGGTAAACTAAAACGATCGTTTTTCTGAGCTCTTCGGATTAATGTCTGTTAATGCTGTTCCAAAGATTGTATAGGTGTAAACAGATTGACACTATATTCTATCAGAAAAGGGGAATGGATGGATTCACGGAGGGCGAATGTTTGTCTCTCATAACGGTCAGATTAGAAGCTTCAGAGCTTCGTAAATTGAGTGAAGAAGTAGATATAATTAAGGTACATTAGTTTTAGGGTTGCTTTTCCTAAAGTCCGTGGCATATTGAAAAGCTTCTGAAAAAATACGGCAATTTTTCTCTCTCTAAAATATGAAAGCCCATTTATAAATATTATATACTTCCGATCCTCATTAAACTCTCCAGAATTTCGAAAATCACGAAAGTTTACATTTAACTTCGAACCTGCCCTACACCTTCAACATTAGAGCGAGAAATTTCTTTCTCTGTGCGATTTATTTCTCAATTTTATAACTTCAAATTAAGAAATGTTTTTTTTAAATAAAACAGAACTTGTGTAATAAAATATCGGTTTTAAATACGATGAAACATTTCGAAGTAAAATTTCTTGGTTCTAATTGTATTCAAAACTCGTCGATTATATTCTGCCTTAAATTTGACTGTCATTGTCATTTTCTAATCAATGGTCTATGTAGTTACAGTCCAAACTGCAGTTTAAAGATATAACCATGTACAAATAATCAAAAAAGGTAATAAAACTCAAGAAAAATTGCGAATAGCACAGTTTCGTGCCGCCGGGGATCGACAACTGAGTTCTCAATCGCTATGGATGGCGAATAATCCATAAAGATAATTAACTGTAAATTTGATTTATATCATGAAATTTTATATATAATACGAAAAGATCCGGCAATTCAATAAATTGGGAACATTTTGAAGTAAATGAAATCAAATACATCCATATATTTCTTGTTTTCGTAACGAGCATTTTATTTGTGCATAATCGTACTGAATCCTACATCTAAGAGTATAAACAAGGAGGTTGATCTCGTAAGTACACACGCCGAACCTTCTCGATTTTAACATTGCAGATGGCCTTACATAAGTAAACAGAGAATGGAAGTTAATGCACATAGTAATTAAAAAGACGCTAACACACTAATCTAAAAAAAGACGTAAACACACCAGATTAACTTGCATAACCGGCTTCTTAAATTCATATTTCATTCGTGAAATATTCTTATTCAACTCCACTCGTACTTTAGAATTTCTCAGATAAATCCCCTCATGGCTGGAGGACTCGGGGATTTATCCTAAATTTGCAAAGCACTCGTGGCATTACCTATGGTAATCGCAATAAAAGGCGCGACTTCAGGAAGGACGTAGCGACTCCCTTTGGCGGCTTCGGTGGCGGTTGACGAGTAGCGTATGGGGCTGCTGCACCCGAGTATGCAGGTGCAAACCCGAAAGGGCGAAAAATCTCTCATACGCCTTCCATTACAGGAGAAGTAAAGCCGGTTGTCCCATGTAGATTTACTGCACGTAAAAGATTCTTAAGCCTAACAGAATCCTCTGAGCTAAATTCAAATCGCTTGAGAAATACCTTCTTTCTCCGCTAGACGGTGAAAGGAGAATAGCGAAATTTGCTCGATCAGACGCCAGCAGCCCTGAGGACCCGAGTCTCGCCGTGAAAGAATAAAGTCTGAACTAAACCGAACTTGGACTGGCCTGTCCATTTCCCTCCCTCAGCACGTCCGGCTGGCGGAGAAGTGCGTTTGGCACGTAGGCTCGCGTTCACGAGGTGTTGGCTGCGGGGGTGGCGCCGCGCCGTTGGCTGAGAGGCCGCCGGGGAGTGACAGGCGAAACTCGGCCTCTCAGCCAATGGAAGCGCGACTGCTTTAGAGCCTCCCGAAGTGGTTCGCCGCGACAGGAGGAAGAGGAAGCCCTACCTGCGGCCCGGCACGCGCCCGGCCACCGGCCACTGCGCCTCGCCACTCACCTGCAACAGAGGAGAGGCACTCGCATCAACGCAAGTCTTAGCACAATAACACTAGCTGTCAGCACACTATTTCTAAAGCGAGTTATGTAAGCAGCCCTTTTCCGCATCAACCACTCAAGCTATCTGAGCAAACAAGGTGGTGGTTGGAAGCTGAAGTCTCCCACGTCTGCACGTGTAGTTTACAGTTTTGTACATGATTTAATACAAATACTAATAATATGAAAAAAAACAATTTTTTGAAATCAATATCACGCACTACCTGGCGATAAGGCGGGCGGAATCGGGATGAGGTAAATCAGCACCGGGCGCGAGTGGCGGCAAGGAGCAGGGTTGGTGTAGGCAGTTCGGTGCATGCACATTTCCCGAGCCTCGATGCAAACCTTCACAGCTGTCTGGAGTTGATGGATTCAACACAAGTTCTTCCCACATAGTCAAACTAGTTTATATTAAAGCAAGTACCCATGTAACAGCAAAGGACGTGAGAAGTATGTATATCATTACGTCCTTGCCTAAAGGAAGTATGTGAAAGCCTACTGGCGCTAGCACCGCTGCCACTCCTTCCACAAAGCACAAAGGCCGCATCCCAGCCCGACAGCTCCGAAGTGGAGGCCAGTGGCTGGCAGTGCACGAGTCAGAAGGTCGGCTCCAAGCCTCTCTGCTGCCGGAGGTGCGCGAGTTGGTTTTCAGGCATCATCAGCTCCGTCGGCGTAGAGCGCGTGTTATACCGGGAGGTGGCGGTGTTCCTCGCACGTCCAAGTGCCACTTCCTTCGGCAGCCACGCTCCTCCACAACCGGGGTTTTGACGAGCGTGTGAGTGTAAGCAACGAGCGAGGACATGGCAAGCAACGGACCACCAAAGAGCTCCTCCTGGGGCAGCTGGTGGTGGTGGGCGGCGCCTTGCGCCGGATGGAGCCCAAGCGACAGGGCACCTGCGACGCAGCCCCACAACGCGGCGGACGACACGTCATCCAAGAAACTTGCCTCCACAAGATATCCTCCGAGTGAAGCTATCCTCTGAGAACTACCACACGTTAAACCCCACTCTCTTCCCAATCTTTCCATTTCCGTATTATGAAGGAAAGTTGATAACGAATCTATATATTTAAAAACGAATACCACTGACTTTCAATATATTTACAGGATATTAAATAATAAAGAAAACAAAACAATTGGTGTTTTAACAAAATTTTAATAATATTTTTTTCGGTATCGTAGACATATGTTCTTGGAACAATTCACACTTCCTTAAAAAATATTTGAAGTAAATGTACTATCTTCCTTGAATTTTCGCATTCCTTGATATCACAAGAATATTAGAAAAGCTTTTAGCTCTTGAGAAAGCTACGTAAAGTAAGTTGTCCATGCGAAACTACAGGATCGCGCAAGTATAACGCTACTCTTTGCAATATTGTTTAACTATTACCCAAAGTAAAGCACATCGGTGCAATTGAATCACATTGAAAAGCAATTCGATTGGAAAGGACCGATGAGGGCAGCCGTCCGCTAGACTAGAGTGCCAGAAGTCGACGTAGCTAGTCGACGTAGGGAGCCCAGCAGAGAGGACCGGCAGCAACAGCGCCTCCGCCCTCGGAGGCGGAGCGAGACGCACGCTGGCTCCAACCATCACCTCCATCGACACTCGGCGAATTAGAGAGAGACGCTCACTAACGCCGGCCGCCCCTCAAACCTCCCTTTTCCGCCTTCGGAAAGAAATCCAATCGAATGACACGGCGCTCTTGCAGCGGGCTCTACTCGCAAGTTAACCACCCAAAATACTGTCATTATCGCTACCAGATCCTACATCACTTTGATTTATTGTGAAAGTGTCCTTCGTCTGAACGTTACTGGAGATGTAAATGCCAACGTGGCCAAGTTGCATTGTCTCTCTAACCATTTCTATAATCGAATCATGACTTGTCAAAAGGACTTATTGAGTGCTATTGAGCCTAAAAAAGTTGAAAGGGCTTATTTAAAGGAGTTAAAAGGGTCTATTGAGTGTGAGCGAGTCTATTGACCCTTCTCAGATAACAATAAAAAGAAATTCTTTGCCATCTGTTTCAATTCAAACTACTGTAACTATTGCTATTCTCTGATGCGATTACCACCACACTTTTTATTTCAGAATCATTTTCAATGTATTTTACGGTGTTTATAGTGCTTGGGCTTAAGAAAGAGTTTGTAATAACCTATTTGCAAAAATACTATTTATTATTACTATTTTTGGTATAAAATCATACATTTCGTGTTTTGATGCAAGTGACGATTTATTCATCATCATCATCATCGACAGCAAGGATTAGACCTCTTGGTCTGTTCCGTCTCAGAATTGTTCATGCCATCTCTTCAAGGGACGTCCTACACTTCTTTTTCCTTTAGGTACATATTGAAGAATAGTTTTACTTATTCTATGTTCTGGCATTCTCAGGACATGACCTTTCCAGTTTTCTCGATATTTCTTTATAGTATCTATAACCGGTTCAACATTTAGTTCTTTTCTGATATCTACACTTTTTTTGTGGTCTAATAGTGAATATCCTGCCACAAAACGAAGAAATCTCATTTCTGCAGATTCAATTCGGCGCAGCTGATCTGATGTTAATGTCCAGCTCTCACTTCCATAAAGTAGTAATGGCAAAGCAATAACTTTGTAAAATCTGAGCAGAGTTTCCTTTTGCGCATTATGATGTAGAGTTCGCTGTAACGTTCCACAGAAATATGTGAAGTTGTTCAGCTTTATTTCCATATCCCTTGATTTTATATAATTAAAATGATACCCAAGATATTTAAATTCATTTACTTGTTCAATTATTTGGTCATATATAACTATCTTTGCTCTTAAAGGTTCAAGTCCTTTAAATGCCATCACTTTTGTTTTACTTGGTGAGATTTTCATACCATACTCATTAGCAACCTGACTTAACTTGTGGACTGCTATTTGAATTTCATATTCAGATTTTCCTATGATAAGCTGGTCGTCGGCAAAAAGTAATGTTGGAATCTCGACATTATTAATCTTAAAAACATCATTTAAAGTCTTCAACCATTTTTTAATGATCACGTCCATATATATATATATATATATATATATATATATATATATATATATATATATATATATATATATATATTGAAACCCATAATATGTGTTTCATTACACTAATTAAATCATTAGTGTAAGAAATCAACAGCTACTTTGGACTGCGCGGTGAGCGCGCCGAGCGCGGCGCGCCGGGGCCGGCGAGCCACCGCTGCCTCCGCCGACGGTGCCACCGCCGCCGGGAGGCTAGCGTGTGAATTTCGGTTGGAACTGGGCAGCGCGCACGTGCAAAAGTTCGTTACGAGAATCGCGGACGAGAGCCGTTGGCAGAACGCTGACGAGAGAGACGCTAGTAGAGCGGCGACGAGTGCGGACGTGCGGCGAGAGTTCTCCGCCGGTGTATGGACGCATATAACATTGCGACGTATTTTATGTATTATTAGGAACCGCAAAGTAATTGATGTGTAAATAGAACATTAGAAGTATCAGTATAGTGAAAGATTAGTGTTGGTAGAATAATTGATGTTGTTTTTATTAGTTGGCGCGGTGGAAACATTCTTGAAATTGCGCGGTACAGAACTGTGACCAGTATACAGAGTAGGCGCGGGTTGTGTAATTAAACCCACTGACGGACAGTGATTCGAGGAAGGTGCGAAGCCGAGGTGTCAAGATTCTGATCGGGGAAGAATTGCTGGAGCATCGGCCGTGGGCGATTGCCACGCCATCCGGCGCTGACGGCCCGCAGCAGTAGCAGAGGTCGACAATCCTGTCGGCACGAACGGCTCTACGAGCATCATAGGTATTCGATCGGGGCCCCGCAGGTATGAGAAATGCATTTCACTCTTAATCTAGGTACCAAGGCAGAGTGTAAAAACGTTGTCTGATTATGTAAATAACAAATTTGATTTAAAATAAATCTTGTTTATAATTGTATTTCAATTTATGATTAACCACCCCAACGTTGCACCAACTTATCCAGGGACCCATTCACGTAAAAGATACCCTCTCTTAGTGTTGTATTGCAGTGAAAATACCCGGCACCACCAGGTATGTCACAGCTGGCGCCCGAACAAGTGGAAAACGTATAGTTAAGAAATGTGGCCTTAGGAAAGTTGGTGAAATGTTGGAAAATAATGTGCATGTAATTGATGTATAGTAATGCAGGGTATAGATGAGAAGCAGGCAGTGCAAAGTGTATTATTATAGAGTAAAAAAAAAATAACAATACATGTGTTAGCAAAAACATGCACAAGTCAAGTAAGCATAATGAAATGTTGATAATTACAAAAATGTTGTTGCGTAATTAATTGCGGGCTGACATAGGCAATTATTTGTGTGCATCCAATATATAGTTAATATTGTAGTTACTGAGGTTATGAAGGCTATACATGTACATGCTACAAATAATATAATGTAATAGAATTCCAAATTTTGTAAGACATATTAATAATATTTGAACTGCTTGGCAATTTTTTTTATAACATGGAAATCAAAGAAATGGGGAAGTAGTAATAATTCTTATGAGAATATAAAGGTGGTTAATAGTGTTGTACAAATTGTGCACAAAATTTTTTTGCTGGGAACGTTCACCCAGCAGTGCATTATTTATTGGTGATGGTAAAGTTTGGGGAATTTAATAGAAAAGATACCAGGTTGGGAAACATATAGCAGCATTGTGAATGTATATTGTGAATATTTATATGATACTATTGAGGAAAATTCAGGGAGAAGATATGACATGTAAATGTGAGTGATGATTATGTACACAATATAGCAATAAGTGTGTTGAAAAGTAATTTCAATTAATAAGGGATTTACTATAATTTGAAAGCATTTATGTAATAGTGTTAATAAGTTAATTAGCAGTGTATATGTGTAAATGGTAATAATATATGTGTTGTAAAGAGTATGTTTATGCATTGGTAGGTGAGTGGAGATTTATATGGCTACTGACCTAGTGTTATTGTGTTTTTGGTGGTGAATGAGGGTTATTCGTCATTAATTAGCAATTGAAACAGGAGTGAATTAAACCATTCGCGAAGAATATACAGTATTGTGGCGGGTATAGTTAATTCATAGGATAACTGTGGTATTGTTGGTAGGTGAGGCAAGAGGAAAATTTGTGCGGTATTTTAGTGTAGTGAGAATCGATCGGACAGCTCAAAGCAACAGAATGGAGGCGCAAAATGTAGTGCTGGACCGGGAAGAGAAGACGGATGAAGTAGGGGAGATAGATGTAGGAATCGATAATAGCATGTCATCGGAAAGCAGGGATAGTGGTATTGGAAGTCGGTTGGATGATACGTCAGGGGACAGTTTTAATAAAGATGTACAAGTTACGTCAACACCGATGATTCAGGTAGCAGGAAATTCAAATCGGGGGGGTGGAGAAGATATCCATCCAAATGGAATGCAGATGTTGATGAAGATGTTAGAAGAACAGAATAGGAAGTTATTAGATGAACAGAGTAGGAAAGCAGAAGAACGGGATAGGAAGGCAGATGAACGGAATAGGAAGATGTTCGAACAACTGAATGGGAAAATGGAGGAAACGGACACGAAAGCAGAAGAACGAAATAGAAGGCTAGCTAATGAATTAAATGAGAAGGTTGAAGAACTGGATGGGAAATTAAAGGAACAGATTAGGAAGTCAGCCGAGGAGCAGAAAATATTCACGGAGGAGCAGAACAGGAGGTTAGCTGAAGAACTGAATAGGAAAGTAGAGGAACAGATTGGGAAGCTGGCAGAAGAACAGAATAGAAAATTAGATGCAATAGGGGGGCGAATAGGACGCGCCGAAGAACAAATTGTGTTAACGAAGAATGAGATGGCCAAAATCGCGGAGCGGGTAGAAAGTCACAAGCAATGGACTGCCGAAGAATTAGGGAAACAGAAAAAGGAGTTAAAATCCCAAGTACTTAATTTGGGGGGAGAATTAGAGAATAAACTATACCAGCAATTAGATGATAGAACCGCTAAGCAGGACGAGAAAATTGAAAGGATACAATTGGTAATCAAGGAAGAAATGCTGGAGAATAAGAGGGAATGCGAGGAGAAGGTTGTGTCATTACGAACAGAGATCGAACAAATAAAAGAATGCAAGGCATCCCCAATCGCAGCAAGCGGGACGGTACCATTTACCCCACCAAGATCACTAAAATTTTCAGGAGACGGGAAAGAAAATCCATGCATATTTATGAAGGCGGCAGAACGACATCTAGATGTGATCAATACTTCGGAAAGGTGTAAAATACAATTGTTATATTTAATGTTAGAAGGTAACGCAAGGATATGGGCCGATACATTTGATAAGTTTCCCGAATCAGTAAAGGCATTTAAAGATCGATTCCTTGAGCGGTACTGGAATGAGGAAATTCAAATTAATTTTAAAATTAGCCTGATGAATAATCATTACAACCAGTCCATGGGAAGCTTGCGGGAATACGCAACAAGGCGCATTATGGAATACAAAACGCTATCCCCACCGATGAGCGATCAGGAAATAATATGTGTACTGACGAGACAGTTCCCAGTCACAGTGCAGAATCTTTTACGTAGTGTGCAGCACACCGACCTGGAAAGATTCCAGAATGTGTTAGGAGGGTACGACTTGACATTTGCAGGCGTACCAAAGAACAGAAATGAAGGGAATGTTAATATGGTTAGATCGGAACGTAACCAGGGGCAAGGGAATGATAGGAGCAACGATTACCAGAGAAACCAACGCGGAAGAGGGGGAGACGGATGGAGACCAGAGCCGGGGAACCAGAGACCGGACTGGAACAGATCTAATTCAAACCGTACGGAGACGCGAGGCGGGGGCGGGAATGCACCCGACCGATTAGCACAGCCTAGCACAAGTAGTGATCAAGGACACTATTTAAACTAATAGAGTCCGCGGTGATAGGTGGCCCCATTGCGGACGCGGAAATCGATGACGTAAACGCGGTCTCCATAAACGCTATGCAGCCGGTAACCTACGATACCCAACCGTGGCGGAGATGTAAGAACTCAGCGGTCAGAATCAGGAAATGTCCCACGATATCGATAGAATGTGAAGGTATAATTAAAGAAGCTTTAGTGGATACAGGGTGCACGACTACAGTAGTATCAGAAGAAATGTATGAGGAGTTAAAAGCAACAGGAAAAGAAGTAATGTGTTTGCCTATGAATAGGGCGTATGTGATTGGGGCAACTCAGAAGAAGTCAAGCCCCATCACAAAACAAATTATGTTTCAAGCCAGGATTGGCAACCAAGTATATGAGATGGTGGCCCTGGTAGTCAAAAAATTATTGTATTCGGTAATCATAGGGATGGATTTTCTGGTCGATCACAGAGTAAATATAGATCTAGAACGGCAGGTGGTAGAACTGGGGAGCCAGGCGGTAGGATTTGACTTGGGGATGGACGAAGAGTACGAAGCGTGTACGGGCGTAATGGCAAAAGATTCATTAGAAGAACAGCTGAGGCAGCAAACGGAGAAGCAGATTGAGAAGTTTGCGGAAGAACAGAGCAAAGAATTAGGTAAACAGAAAAGATCCGAGGAGGAACAGAATAGGAAGGCGGAGGAACGGAATAGAAAACTAATAGAAGAACAGAACGGGAAGGTGGTTGAAGAACAGATTAAGAAGCCGGCAGAAGAAATGGGAAGAATCACAGAAGAACGGAATAGGAAGCTCATCGAAATATGCGAAAAACCGTATGGGAAAGCGGAGGAACTGGATAGGAAAGATGAGGTGCTAAAATTTCAATCATGCCATCAAGTAGATGCTAGGGTAGCGGTAACAGATAGAAACGAGGGGATGACGAACCAAATCCATGAGGAAGTCAAGACAGCGGAGGGCAAAACGGTGGAGGTCCAAATCGAGACCGAGGAGGATGTTTATAAAGTGAAAGTGAAAACGGAAGAATTGAAGTTAATAATGGAAGAAGAAATGGAAACGAAAATAGAAGAAATGGAGCGTATAGTGGAAGAAGAAATCGTGGAAAATATACAAGGGTGCGAAGAGAAAAGAGTACAAGAAGAGTTTAAACAGGAAGAAGACGGGAAAACGTCGCCAAGTGTCAAGTATGGGGTGACACAAATTATGCCTCCAAAGTCGATGAAATCTCTGGGAGATGGGGCGGAAAACCCTAAGGTAGTTCTGCGAGCAGAAGAACGGCACCTAGCATCAAACAACATATTGGAAGGATACAAGATCCAGTTATTACACCCAATGTTAGAAGAGAACGCCAGGACATGGGCAGAGAATTTTGGTATATTTCCGAAATTTTTGAAGGAATTTGAAGACAAGATTTCCGTACGAAAGCGGAGCGAAGAAACCCAAAGAAACATCAAGAGCGACCAGAGGAATAGCCATCACGACTACATCACGGGAAGTCGTAGTGAATACAGAACGAAGAGCGTTATGGAGCCAAAAACATTATTTGCTCCTATAAAATATCAAGGAATTATTTTCATGTCAACGCGACAGTATCCTGTCACCGTGCAAAGCCTACTGAGCAGAGCAGATCATACCGAATTAGGAAAGGGTTTGAAGATATTGGAGGGGTACAACTTTATGTTTGCAGACGCCCCAACGAATGGGAGTGAAGGAGATGTAGGCAGGTCAAGATTGGAGCGAAGTCAGGGGCGAGGGAAGAGTGATGGTATGGTCAACCATTGGTACAAACGTAGAAGAGGTCGCAGCTGGAAATGGGATGATACTTATCAAGATGTGTTCAACACGCTGGAAGCTATGTCCTACAACTGCGACTTGGGAAATCAATGTCAGCAAAATGGGGATGAACCGTCGCACAAGAGACAAGACATAGTAGGACATTACAAGCTTCAAATCGGAAACCTGGTTCAACAGGAATGGAAAATAGTGAAGTGTAAATACTGTAATATTGGTGTCAATATAAGTAATCACATGTTAATTCGATTCTAGGTTATAAGTGTATATAGGGCTTTTAGCAATAGGCAAGATAGTGCGACCATCGGTAGAGACGATGTAACTAAAGTGAATTTTTCCGAGAAGCGGGAAAAATTCAAAAAGAAAAAGGGGGGGTGATGAAACCCATAATATGTGTTTCATTACACTAATTAAATCATTAGTGTAAGAAATCAACAGCTACTTTGGACTGCGCGGTGAGCGCGCCGAGCGCGGCGCGCCGGGGCCGGCGAGCCACCGCTGCCTCCGCCGACGGTGCCACCGCCGCCGGGAGGCTAGCGTGTGAATTTCGGTTGGAACTGGGCAGCGCGCACGTGCAAAAGTTCGTTACGAGAATCGCGGACGAGAGCCGTTGGCAGAACGGTGACGAGAGAGACGCTAGTAGAGCGGCGACGAGTGCGGACGTGCGGCGAGAGTTCTCCGCCGGTGTATGGACGCATATAACATTGCGACGTATTTTATGTATTATTAGGAACCGCAAAGTAATTGATGTGTAAATAGAACATTAGAAGTATCAGTATAGTGAAAGATTAGTGTTGGTAGAATAATTGATGTTGTTTTTATTAGTTGGCGCGGTGGAAACATTCTTGAAATTGCGCGGTACAGAACTGTGACCAGTATACAGAGTAGGCGCGGGTTGTGTAATTAAACCCACTGACGGACAGTGATTCGAGGAAGGTGCGAAGCCGAGGTGTCAAGATTCTGATCGGGGAAGAATTGCTGGAGCATCGGCCGTGGGCGATTGCCACGCCATCCGGCGCTGACGGCCCGCAGCAGTAGCAGAGGTCGACAATCCTGTCGGCACGAACGGCTCTACGAGCATCATAGGTATTCGATCGGGGCCCCGCAGGTATGAGAAATGCATTTCACTCTTAATCTTGGTACCAAGGCAGAGTGTAAAAACGTTGTCTGATTATGTAAATAACAAATTTGATTTAAAATAAATCTTGTTTATAATTGTATTTCAATTTATGATTAACCACCCCAACGTTGCACCAACTTATCCAGGGACCCATTCACGTAAAAGATACCCTCTCTTAGTGTTGTATTGCAGTGAAAATACCCGGCACCACCAGGTATGTCACAATATATATATATATATATATATATATATATATATATATATATATATATTAAAAAGCGTTGGCGAAAGCGGGCATCCCTGTCTTACTCCCTGGTTTATATATGCTGATTCTGTTCCATTTCTTAGCATTCGGATCATGATTTTATTATTTCTGTATAAGGATTGAATTGCTGTAATAAGATGGGAAGGGAGTCCAATATTTTTCAGTGTTTCCCATAATAATCTTCTTTTAAGGCTATCAAATGCTTTTACGTAGTCAATGAAGACATAGTATGTCGGTAGTTTAAATTCCCTTCGCTTTTCGGTAAGTTGTGTCAGTACAAAAATACAGTCTGAGCATGATCTACCTTTTCTGAAACCATGTTGTGTTTCAGATATTTGAGTTTCAACAATAGGCACTAATCTTTGATTGATAATTTTTGCATAGATTTTATAACAGGAATTTAGAAGACTTATACCTCTATAATTTGAACATTCAGATTTGTCGCCTTTTTTATATAGTGGGTAAATTAGGGCTTCATTCCATTCTTCTGGCACATATCCAGTGGACCAGCAGATATTAATAAAGTTAAGAAGTCTCTGCGTAAATTCATTTGATGCATATCTGATCAATTCCATGTTTATATTATCAGTACCAGGTGACTTTTTATTTTTGGTTGTGTTAATGGCTGTTTTCAACTCATCCATAGAGATCAGATCAATAGAATTACATATATCAATTTTAATTCCTCTCTCTTCTTCTTCGTCTTCAGAGGTCCATAGCGATTTAAAGTAATTTAACCATTTACTTTCTGAAATTATATTTAATTGAACTTTATCTCTTTCTTGATTATTTAAATATTTTATAATTTTATATGCCTTACTTTGGTTTCCAAATAAGTCATGTTCAATTTCGCTAACATATCTTTTCCAACTTTCTCGTTTAAGCTTACGGACTTCTCTTTTAACTAAAGCAGATTTTCTTTTATATTCTATTCTATGATTCATATTCCCAGAGGATGAGAGAGTCTTTAAATACGCTTCTTTTTTTTCTTCAATTAGTTGTTTGATATTATCATTCCAAAACCTTAGCCCTCGTTTTGAGAATTTCTTTTTCCTTGACCCTATTGCTTCTGCTGCTGCCTGTGTTATAATTTCTTTAATGTTTGCCCATTCTTCATTTATATTGTTACTTACAGGGTTAATAAGATTTTTCTGGTTGAGTCTACTCTGGTATAAAAGTCTTATGCTATAATCTTGTAAAAGGTGAACTTTAAATGTTTCTATTTCTGGTTTGGGTTTTAAGATGGTTTTCTTCCATCTCTTTGGGAACATTATGTGGCATCTAACTAAGAAATGGTCAGATGACACATCAAAACTTCTAAATACTCTTACATCCTTGATATTTATCCAAGTCTTATTGTTTGCAAGGACGTAATCAATTATAGAGGCGGATCCACGTGCTGTCCATGTGAATTTGTGAATATTTCGGTGTTTAAAGAAAGTGTTAGTAATTCTCAGCTCGTTGTACGTGGCAAATTCTATTAATTTCTTCCCATTATTGTTAAGTGTGTATTCACCTTCTGTGCCTACTATATCTTTTATAGGGGTATTCCCTACTCTTGCATTTAAATCACCTAATAAAAGAAGATAGTCATTTTTATTAATCTTATTTATTGCTGTCTGCAGTTGTTCGTAGAATTTTATCGCATCTTGGGTTCTCCCCTCATCTGGTGCGTACAAGGCAAAGACTGAAACCTCTATCTACTTTAAATATCATTGTTATTATTCTTTCGTTTATGAAAGTATAAGATATTATTCTGTTTTTCAATGTTTTTCTGATCCAAATAGATACCCCAGCCGATGCCCTCTGTTTTTGGGGGACTCCACTGTATATCATTATATAATTTTTTAATTCTGATGAGCCCTGTTACTTTTTTTTGGTTTCAGTTTGCAGCAATATCAATCCCAGCTTTATCTAATTCCTGTTCTAATTCAGCTTCTTTATTTGAGAGAGCTCTAACATTCCATATTCCCAGCTTTAATGTTTCCGATAGTTGTCGTTTATTCGTTTCCTTTTTCTTTGCATATGTTGGCATAGAGGAATCTGTCCGGCATGAATCTTTGAGAAATTTAGCAGAGTGATGTCCCCTGGCCGCGTTGCAAGCGCTGCGCAGGGTAAGGATAGTAATGGGGCTGCCATCTTAAAGCTTCTATCCCAGCTTCTCTGCGTATAAACCCCTGCAGAGGGGGCTGCTACTTCCGCTCCTCAAGCCACTGTGATATTCGCCTAGATTCACATTGCCTCTTGGACCGTTGTAGTCTTTACACATACCCTGTGCTGGGTAGGGATACTACCCCAGGAGAATGAAGGAGAAGAAACATAAATTGTAGAGAAGAGGAGAAGAAAAAGAATTAAAAGTCAAGAACAGAGTAGATTAAGAAATGAATGACACCCTAGCCCTCGAAACCTAATAGCGTCGGGGTCGAAGATATAACAAGGGATCAAGAGAGACCAAATATAAAAGATTTTAGAAATGCAGCATAAGTGGAAGGAGTGCTACAATAGTTTAGCGGACCTTTAGCATTACCCAGGAGTCACCACGAGGAGGCGGTCCACTAGCTGACCCCCGTGACGATTTATTTTTCTGTATTATTAATAAATTCAAAATTAAAAAATCTGTCCCATTTTTGCACGATTCCAGCAATATTATAGAAGTTATATTATTTAAAACCTTTCTCAGTCACTATATATTATTTCGAAAACTTATCTACTGGATTTACGCTTTACTGTCACTGCAAGGAAATATTAAGCTTTGGTGTTTGATCAAGAACAGGTAGATATAAAGTGCGTTTAACACTGAAGCATGTATTTATACGTCAAGAACTAGACAACAAATTTTACTAAAAATGGTAAAACTGGCCTAAGCCCTATTAACAAGTCATGATTCCACCATATACATTTTAAATTTCCCACATTTGGAAGTAACTGTTTTCCATTTATTGCTTCTTTTTCTATCCTCCCTGAAATGTCTTGGCTGGCATACCTTCGGCTAGCAAGGTTTTCTCCTACCAACGGAACACCACCCAGCGGGAACAAGGACTAAACTCCCGACCGCCCCCCCCCCCGGCGTGTGTGACAATGTAGTGCGTGTAAGTGTAAGTAAGGAGTGAGGATAGGACAAGGAATGAATGATCGCGTGTGGGCCGCGGCCCGTTTGTTAGGGTGCTGCTCCGGCATTCACCTAGTACTGATCGGAGAAACCACGGAAAACTACCGATCAGAGCAGCCGGCCCTACTATTGCAAATGAGATCGCTATCGTTACAGGACCTAGTAAGTTAGACGTTTGGGAATGCAACAATATTCTACAAATTCTTTTTTTATCAACTACAACAAGAAATTGTTCTGTAGGTAAAAACTGAATTCAATAATTCATTTGCATGGTATCTTGCATTCTTCTCAAATTACCATTTTCTTGTCATATTACACTTGCGTCAAATTGAAAGAATTTCTTGACGTTAGATTAAAGAAAATGTCTCTAAAGAATTTAGTAGTAAGTAAAGTTAAATTGTTTTTATCTTTTTTTCAAACAGATACTCGTATTTGTTTGACAATTCACAATATTTTAATGAAATATGTTTTAATAGTTTTGAGCTTCTTACACTGCTTTACAATGCAGACGAATATTCTTGAAAAATCCAAGTGTCGAAGCGTCATGAATTGAAATGAATTAAAAGAAAGTACTGTAAGTGGGTTTGTAAAACGCGGTGAGAAACAATTTAACATAATACGTGTATACAACATATTCCGCACAGTAAGTTTTCTGCCAATAGTATCAGCGGATGGCATTAATTACACTTCAGTAAACTGCAAAGTAATTGGGTGTACTTAATTTTAGAGCGACAGAGAGATAAAAGCGTCATTTGCGAGGACTTCCACCCGTTCAGACCCTGTACACGTAGGTACCCATTTAATTGCTAGCTCGATTGACAACGCCACCTGTGCATGCACACACGATCGTACACGTCAGGGGGGGGCTGACCCCCCAAACATTTGACAACCACATTCAGTTGGAAAGAAAGCGATCCATAATTACCCCCAACAAAGCAGAATAAATAATACTGACACGTGGTGATGCAATTACTGCCGCTTCTTTTATTGTTTGTTCATTCTTGATCGATAATCTGTCATTTGCATTTAACATTCAAAAATGAAGTTCTCGTTGTGAATAATGTAATACAGAAATATACAATTTACAAAAATTACAATATTGGAGGAATGTTCATCATAGCTAGATCAAGTTTAATAGAAGAATTGTTATTGAAATATTAGATAGGTACTTTCGTGGAATTACATTTGTTGTGGAGCCAGACCAACATTCAAGACAATATCAAAAGTTTTATTTAAGCACATTGAAAACTAGCTGAAGGCATCGAGAAGCGAGTTTAACTGTGTATGAATTACAGGAACATTAACCACAAAACATTCACGATCAAAGGCCGTAATAGAATTCACTGTGTTACCAACGAACTACTAATATGAATGACATGGAAGAAAGTGAGAACGAATCACAGAAAGAAGAGATCTATAAATCGTCCGAGGGCAGCGAGGAGGCGAAGAGAGGAGTTCCGCAATCACCTGTTTCGCGCCCGTCTTGCTATTTTTCAACTCGCCGTGAGCAAAACGCAATACCTCAAATAAAAAAATAAAAATTCAATATTAAATAATTAAAAATATCTTAGTTGTACACAAGTAAATGGATTCCAGACAGTGTCGTAACACTACTGTTTGTAAATAGTAAACAAAGACGCCGTGAAGTTTAGAGGCAGTTGCGAATCGTTAGGCATCGCCTCAACCCGGGCACCGCTACAGTCGAGCCGAGCTGTAATCTCCCGAAATGTGTAGTAGAGCCATGTACACAACAGTGGGCAGAGGGAGAGGATAGGTCAAGGAAGAGGAAGGAAAGAACGCGCACGGTCTCTGGTCCATTTGATTTGGTGCTGCTCCGGCATTCGCCTGTGACTGATCGACGAAACCACAGAAAAGATAGGTTAGAGCAGCCGATCACTTGAATTCTCCTCCAGACACTGATTGAATTGGACCTAGTCTTCTAGGGACGAAAACCTGCTATCATCGGGACTCGAAGGAACTCAGAGCCTCTGTAGACAACGGTGATGACGCCCCTACGCTATCTCGGCCGGTATTACGAACTTTTATTTCCACACATGACCATCTAGGCATTACTGTAACTGATAGAGGAAACTTATGTACACAGATTGTTTAATAGGAGCCAGTTTCTAATCACTTTTAACAAGACGTTGAGCATATCTCGTTCCGTTACTTTGTTAATTACCGATGTACCGTCCAACGTATTTACTAAATTATTAATGTAACTAATACCAGTAATGCTATAACAGCACAACTTTCTCACCCGCATTTTCAAGCAAAATTACGCGAAAAGTACTCAAGTTTTCGAAAAATTGTACATGACCTTATTTCAAAATCTATCTTTGTGAAACATGTTATTAAGGGAAAAAATCTCAATCTTTAATATTTTAGTTCTAGGAAGTCGCCGAAAACATTTTGAACTTTTGCAATTTTCGAAAAATCCAGGTTTTTAACGAACATGAGAAATCCACCATTACCTTAAACGTCCTTCACTCTATCAAATAACAAAATGTAATCAAAAACGATGGAGCCATTTTTTTTTTTTTTTTTTTTGGAAATTTGGAAAATAGTCTAGGGGCTTCATTTAAAGTACCCTCAAAATTAAAATACCAGTTTCAAATTTAAGGGGCCGAAACATCAGCCAGATCTATTGGGATATATCAATTTTGGAGAAAATCAGATGAACAGTTTAGCTGCTAGCGATGTTCGCGGAAGGATACAGACGTTTTGCCATCATTCGATTTTTCGGTATCAAGATCTTTCCTTCTACTTCCTTCGTCTACCCTCTCCCTTATACGGACTTTTAAATGTACTAGACTACCTCCCATGTCGGGGGAGATACCTTCAGGAGAAAGACGGCAAGGCTGTGAGTAGGTCGGAGCAGGAGAGCAACTGCTGCCCCTCTCGTGCACAACACGTGCGGGACAAAAGCCCATAGCAGTCGACGTGCCTGGACGCACCCGTGAATGTGAAAATGTTGAGTTGAGGTGTTTGGTGGCGTGTCTGTCTCCGTAACAGGTTTTGTCGACGTACTACAAAGCAACATTCTCCTATCACGATCGCTGAACATTTTTATAAGTCGTATTTTTCAAGATGTTCGTTGGTTTCCATTAACATGGGATACTTCTATTAATTCTGAAGTTACATGTTTATTACACAATCTCTTTCGTCGCCCCCTCTGTACATCATTATAAATATTATAAAAAATAATATGTGCTGTACAACAGAAATCCTAAATGATTATAAACGCTTGTCAGAGCTAGTCACCAAATGTTCCATTACTTGTTATTTCAAAAGTCTTTAACAAGCTCACGATAGATTTTTCGTCGAAACAAAGTGGATACTTGTTTACAATGTTAACGTAAGGCAACATGATAATATGTACAAGAAAAGAATTCACACGCCACTCACAGGGTTATCATCACAGTCGTATCGACTACACTTTTCTGAGAAATATGTAACACGTATAAGGAAAGGTGATACCTGCAGTGTCGAAATTCTCTGGCCACAACATATACTGTAATGTTCTGTCCCAGTTACACTGCCAACAGCACTTACGTGACGCTATAAGGCTCACTTTCAACAAGTGGCTTTCATTCATTCTTTATATTGTATTTAACTAATCTTTACACTATTCATTCCAGTCTGCCTTCTCCAGACATGGTTAAATTAACTCCATCCGAAAAAAAAATCCCGTGCTGACACGCACCAAATATTAAAAGATTTCGTACTACATCACTTATACGTACTTACGTATTGCATCAATTATCAACAATTACGAACGTGTTACGATTTAGATTCTAGTCTTTCTACTACTTAGAGATAAATCAAATTCAAATTATCGCTCTCCATGCAGGTTTTCGTGTCATAGTAGAAGTATATTTCTTCACGAAGGACATGACGAGGGAGAAGAACCCAAAAGTATACCTGGTTTGCCTTTAAAAAATATTTTATTACATGTGAACGAATAGTTTAACAATTCTCGCCAAAAACGCTCATTTCTTTCTGCATTCAGAATTGAATTTGCACATTTAGGTTTAGGGTAGGGATCCCCGAATTAAGATAACATGTTCAGAAAATATTACTTTCCGAAGCACACCAGACAGTGTTTAGAAGTGTTTTTGTCGTAAAATAAAGCCCATAATGCAGGCAGAATGATACTAAACAATGGACCTCGTCAAGGAGAAGAAAACGGAACTCGTGCACTGGCCTAAACAAGGCACACCTACTCTGGTGGTGTGTTGCGATGTGTCGCCGGGGGGGGGGGGCGAGGGGAGGCAGGGATTACAGTAAGCCCCCAGTTGAGGGGGAGGTCGCGGGCGCGGCTTACTCGCCACAGCCACTTAACGAAGCCCGCCCCACACGCACGCGCGCGCGCGCGGCGTAACAAAGCGGCTGCTGCTGTGCCGCTGCCCCCAGACCCCTCGCCAATCCGGCCCTCGGGGCACCGCCCCGCACCGGGCTGTGGGCGCGCAAGCGACAACCACGCGCACAACAATGTCAAACAATGCAGCACAGATTTGCAATCGAAACGTCTTACACTACAGTTCAATACTATGCCTTCTACACGTTACGATAGACCACAAACAGAAAATTCCAAATTTTACAAAAGGTTGCTCTTCGGTGAACGAGCAACAATTTTTCTATGTAAGTGAAGGTACAGTATCTTCGGATTTAATAAAGTACTGTATTTTTCTCATCGTGTTTAAACTAATTTCAAAACCTCTCAATAGTCTGGCACACACATGTGGAAGGAATGGCCGGAGTGGCGAGAGTTTAGTGCATTAAAGTTAGCTCCTCGCTTAACTTAAGTGTAAAATTAGACTTTAAAAGTGATTGTACAAAATACGTAAGGTATTTATAAAATTGGTCGTGTCGTTTAGAACTTTTCGTCTTTGTAAGAAACGAACTTGTCTTATAAGAAAAATATAGAAATAATACGTTTTCATTGAAAAAGAAATTATACATCAACGGATATACAAGAAGTGAGTTTCCATTTCATTTAATGAACTAGAAAGGATATAGTAATAGTTTCGCGAATGGAAGAACTTAATTTCACTCTACTATGACCCATCAGCATTATGGAGTCAAATGTGTTGCATATTTACGTTAGAAGGGTTCGTGAATTTCTTATGTTCATCAGGAGGTAGAAGGATGGGATGCGTGCAGATTATAAACATTTTATATTTGGTCTTTCAACTTATTATAATAATGATAATAACGTATTTATTAAATATGAGCATTACAAAGAGCGATAAAATCATTGGTAATGAGAAAACCAATGCAACCATAAAATTGACCTCATTATTTACATTCGCCGACAGTTACACTCAAGGCATTCTTCAGGTCTTCAAAAAGTTTGAGAAAGGACTCCAGCCTCAGCTATTGGGGCCCGAACTGGAAGTTGAAAGTTTCCGAACTCCATGTTGTCGCGCATCCATGACCCAACCCTCCCCCTCCCCCAAAAAAGAAACGACTTAAGAGAATAAAAACAGGTTATCATTACAAGGCTCAGGATAGGTCATTTTAAACAATGTTTGTCATTTATTGAAGAGGTCGGATACAGAACCCTGTCCAAATTGTGGTGCAACAGTCTCCACTTCCCATCTCAATCTTCTATGCCCTGCTCTATATAATATAAGGAATTTTCTGAAAACGGAAGGAAGACTTAAGCCATTGTTCACTTCCACAGATGGATGTGTCATGATATTCAAACTATTAGAATTTACAAAATTTTAGAGTGATGTCCTGTATTGAGAACGCTAAATTAAAGATATACCATGTAATATCAGATATTATGAGTGACTTCAACATGTTTATTTTGTTTAATCTGGGATTCCTATGTTTGTATTGTTATGTAAATTATAGGGGTCGTAGTTGATCTTGTTATACAGCGACCTTAATCATACATACAAGCGATGTGGTCTCCTTTTTCCCGACTGCCATTTGTCAGCAGAATGAAACTGAAATTTGCACGTGCGTGATTTCTTCCAGGACCTGCACTACTGGAAAAACTATGAGGCGGCGATGTGCGCGGTCTTTATCGCAAGTGAAAACAAACTCACGTATGTCCCTACTCCTTTTAAAGAAAGAAAGTAAAAAAGGCAATGGACTTGCAAGGATGCATGCAATTTAGATCAATATACATTTTACTTTCACATCAATATTTATTTCTTCCATACGTAAATATTTAATCAGTATTGTTGATTATCGGGTTGCGAACACTTAATGATCTCGCAGTCTTAATAACACACGTTTGGCAAAGAATTCGTCGAGAAAGTCGTGCTTTGAGCAGAAGCTTCATAACCCGTGATCCACATTTTTTTTCTCGCCAGTTGGCTACATCTGCATGAAATAAAAACAAAGTTTAAACTCTTTGAAAATTCAGAGTTGTCAGTAAAAAACAGAACTATGGCATCTTTATAAGCGTACTGTATTATTTCAAACATTAGAAACAAGATATTTGGAACCATTTGTGAGAAAATTTGAAAATATCCCAGGGACTTGATGTAAAGTACCCAGAAATTTAAAAGAATGTTTTTCAGAATAGCAAAGCTTCGAGTCGAGCCACAGCGACCGGGGAATATCCATTTTAGAAAAATCCTACATATGGTTTTAGCTGCTAATGGTATTCACAAACGGACGGATGTTTTAAAAACCTTTTCGTTATCAGGGATCGTAAAACGCGAATTTCCGTTGAAATCTCGAAATCGATTTTCCGCAGCATTACGTAACTTTCTTTTCACTACGTATATTCCTTCTTTTACACGTATGTATGCGGGAAAGTAAAAACACGCGCCTCATTGCGAAATGTTACCTGTGTTATTTCATTCTGATATCGAACGTACCGTAGTCGAGTGACGAATGTTTAAGACCTCATTGCTATCGTCCTCTATCCTGTTTCCTCGGCAGTCACACCTCATGCACTGTCGACGTGACTTATATCACTCGCAGATAACAGAATTGTTGTCACGTTTTTGTCTCGGCCTGCAAGTTGAGTATTCAAGATGTCGCTCCGGTTAGAGCTCCTCAAATTGAGCAGGAACCACAGTTCGCTTAGCAAAACCCTAATAAGTTCGCTGCCACCCAGAAAACAGTTCAGCTAAACACCATCCACGGCGCAAAAAGAAAACCATCATTTCTTCACCACCACTGAAAGACAAGGCACAGTGAAATAAGGCAGAAAGCTGAAGCATATTTTGGGCTCATTATTTCCAATGGAAACATGGAGAGTAAAAGAGGCCACCGTCTTTCTATTTGCTTTTTGGACTAAAAGAGTTGAACAGTGAACCAGTTCACAAACAAACAAAGCCATGTACACATATTGCAAAGACACCGTGAGGTGTTCCCACACAAAACCATGCAACTACTCCTGTTCAGAAACTTCTACATCATTTTGTTCAAAAAAATGTCCCACACAAACACAACATTATTAAACCCACTCCAGCACAACTAAGAATAAGGCGATAGCAGCTACGTATCATCGGCGAGTTCCAACTAACTACAGCAAGCTCGACGTCCGTGATGACTCGGCGGAGACTCTCCTCGGTAATCGTTCTGCCTCAACGCCCACTCGCAGACCGAAGAAGAGTCATCGCGGTGGAAATTTTCAAACACCCTCACAGTCTGGTTCTGCCTCAGAGAGGCTATGCTAAGATTCAGCTATCTAGGAAGTATCACAAATGGTAAAGCAAGCTTAGACGATGCGATCCAGGACTGAATTAAAAGTACGGCAAAAGCATTTTGGAAGATACGCAACAGTAATTTTTAATCATTACATTGATTTCAAGAGCAAAATTACTATGTACAAAGCGAAGATAATCGCCACCGTGTTATATGCCTGAGAAACTTTGACCACGTACTCTCACATATGTCATACATAGCTCTTTCGAAATTGCGACTAATGACGTCATGGCCATACCTAATGTGAGTTGAATCGCGCAGCTGCCAAACACATCGATGTCCTTGTAGCAAGGGTTCGGTTTCGATGTAACCGAAACGTCTCGCGAGGATCGATATCTGAAGTCTCTCCCCTCTGGTGAACGTGCAGTGAACAGAATAAACTCTGGTCGGCAGAGACATTGATATGAATATATCTATGAAAACATAAAAAGCATTAGACAAGTGGTTTGGATAGACATTGCCCAATATCGCAGCCAGATTCAACATCGGACGGACACATACCAGTTTCACGATTCCACAGAAATACACAGACTTCCTGCGTTTCCAAAAATCTTCACTTGCCCATAGGGTACGTGAAAGCTTCAAGTTTTCACACACGTGACTACAAAACTTTATATCCAATGATACATGCTCGAATCTGATAGTTCATGTTGCATTGCACTACTTGCAAGATCTGTTTGCTACATGACTACAACTATCATAACGCAAGTGGTTTTATAGATAAACTTCAATTTTAACCGTATTTACCAGAATTGTACTATTTTACAGTACTAGTGTAATTGTACTGTAGTCTGTATTATTTTAATTTATAATTAATGTATACGTTTTTACTGGACTAATGTTAGGAATAGAGTTCAAATGACCACAGAATAGAAAAATGATTTGAAGGATAGGTGATTATGAAAGTATGATAGATGTGAAATTAAGATGGTCTCAGCCAACAAAATACGTTCATTGGTTTGGTATATTTAAATAACGAGGACTAGCACGACCGTTGCAGGGTGGCTAGAAGCAGCGCGGCGCCATGGATCGATGGCCTGACGACACGAGTCGAATGCGACTCCGTGAGTGACCATGATGAAAACGTTTCTTCGTCACGTGTGGGACGAACTCAGGGGTCGGGAAGATGTAGGACGCTTCCAGTCTGGCATGCGGGCGCAAGGTTTTCAACTCTCCACTGAAGTTGAGCCCTAACCTACCATGCGCTAGGATAGGAGTAAGTTTAGTGTCGCGTACACAAGATATAGTCCACCAACTTTTTCACATACAAATTGGGTAATACAAAATCGCGAGAGATACGTATTGTACCCAAATGTTAGGGAAGATAAGTAGCAGGTAATGATGAGGCAAGCAGTAAGTTTCCACTGGTTGCCGTAATCAGTCGTGTCGTGAACTGAACCCAGCCTATACGGTTTACCTAAAATTCACAAACCTGAAGTTCCGTTGCGGCCCATTGTCAGCGCTATTGGGTCTCCTGCGCCCTCCTTAGTACGTAAGTACTTTATACAACTTGCTCCATCCTCACATAGGCAGGACGATCTCCTACACCAAGGACTCCGCACATCTAAAAACTGAAGACCCTGACACTGCAGCCATATGATCTGCTCGTCAGTTTCGATGCATCATTATTCACCATGGTACCGGTTACGGACACAGTTTTGCTGCGGGGGCTATTCCCGAAGAACATCACATAACTCTTCCCTTGTGTGCAAATCACAACATATTTCGTATGGACCGGTGAATTTTACGAACAGAATGACGGAATATGGAGAAACCCGTTGGGTCCGGTTGTAGCCAAACAGTATATATGGAGAGCTTCGAGGCCAGAGTCGATATTTCGTCATTTAGAGCCACGAGAAACGCTGAAGATTTTTTTCGACATCTCAATTCCATTCAACTTCTCATAGTTTAAAAAATGTCCTTAGTATTAATTCCTTTCTGGGCGTGCTTGTAAACAAGAAGGAAGACGGATCCCTCGGCCACACAGTATTCCCAAACCCACCCAACCCTGACGGGGCGTTATCTAAAGAAACTGTCGAACTACCACCCCAGTCAGAAAAGGACAATGATGACACTCTTCCACCGCGCCAGACGGATATGCGATTTCAACAACATTCACCAAGATCTCGGTTATCTAGAAAATGCCCTTCAAGCTAACGGATATTCCATCCAAGAGGAGGAGAGCACTACGTCCATACAACACCGCACGCAGTCCTCCCGAAGAAAACATTCACAAGATCACACTGCCGTTTATCAAGAACACCACGGACCGTACTGGCGAGATTCTGAAGCACCACAAACAAAAACCATTTTCACCTCCACCACGCAGCTCCGCAATCTCGTTAGATCGGTTAAAGACCGCAGGGACACACTAATGACAGCTGGCGTCTACAGGATACACTGGTCCTGTAGGTCTGAGTACATAGGCACAGCACAGCGTTCAGACAACACTCGCCACATCGAAGATCGAAATTTCCGCTTGGGACACAGAAATCAGCGGCGGCTGCACATGTCCTCTCGGGAAGAGAACAATACATCCTGTTCGCAAGCACTGAAATACTATCTCCCACCAACCACTACCACACCAGATAAGACGCTATTTCCATTTTTAAACACCCCAATAACTTCAACAGAAAGAAGGACTCAAAATTAATTCTATTTGGTATCCCGTTCTCCGCCACACCAGTAGAAAACCAACCCATATAAAGACAGAATTGCTCAATGGAGTCCCAGCGCAATCGACAGCCAACGTGCGGAGCGCGACGCCAGTCGCCAGCCAGCCGCCGCCCCGAACACTGCGCCCGCAACCCTGCCGCCACTGAGGATGCCCACCGCAGACGTAAACGAAACGTTTGGCCCTTCAATGCTAACTGGACCACGGCCTACCAGCGCAGAAAATCTGTCTTCTAATGTATACACTGTCTTTCGATCACGCGGAAAGTGACATGAAAAAACAATTCGTCATTTTTGAACAGCATTTCTCTATCCAACCACAGCGCAATCGACAGCCAACCAAGAGCCGGCCCGCCAACCATCAACCGACCGCAAGCAAACGCGTGAAATCACCACCGCGGTGCCCCCCTCCCGCCGACTATAAAAGTCCCCGCGGAGCGCAACGCCAGTCGCCGACAACCCAAAACCGCTGACGTCTTCAGAATCTTAGGCGTTCGCAACCAGTTCCCGGCGGAGCTACAAAAGAGGGCGGAGACGGCGCTCGCAAGGGCGCTGAGGCCGTCCGCCCCGCGCATCCTGCGCGAGACCGGCAAGGCGGCGAACAGCGGCGTGCACAGGGCCTTCCACAGAAGAAAGGGCCCACACCCTGTCGCCTTCACCTCCGCACACTGCCCCAGCACAAGCTCTCTGAGCTCTGCGACGCGGGGGAGCAGCAAGTGCGTGGGAGGCGGTCGCCGTTTACGGATGCCGGAAGCCGCGCGGGCGGCGCGGAAACGCGCTCCGCCAGGCCAGCGACGCCTGATAATGAAGACGTCGCGGCGCCACGGACGCTTGAGTAAAGTCGGCGCCGTGGCGTGCTTTTAAATGTGTATATAGTGTTGTGAAGTGTTGTGTGTTTGTATGAATGAATGGATGGATGGATGCGTTTGTAAATATAATTATTATAAGTGTGAATGCGAGTGCGAGAAAAAAATTAAAAGAAGAAAATAGAACAATTTCAAGAACTCCCAATTAAATAATTAAAAAAACAAGTCTAAAAACTAACAAACCCCACAGTGGTAATGTATACAGTTACAGTTATAAGATAGCTTTAGTTTGTATGTAAGTAATAAAGCCTTCCCTAACTGCACAAGCCAAATCGGCTGCAGTTATACATAATGTACTCCAAAAGTCAAATAAATTCCCGCTCTCCAGAGTACCTGGAGAGGGGAAAACTGAAAAAAAAATGAAAAAATAAAAAAATACGCCAGTCGCCAGCCCGCCGCAGCCCCGACCACTAGCTGTGTTGTGTGCGAGGGAACCTCCGCGCCAGTTTGCTCTGCGTTTCTTTTCGCTCTTCCGTGTCGCAGCGTGAGGCCTAAGGCGAAATCATGGCGGTCGGCCGCCGGCCGCCGAGGGACCTCGCGCTCTGGAAGAGGAAAAACTGTGGACCGAGGAAAGACCTCTCTACCATCCCGACGAGTCTGTTAAGAAAGGCGCTCGAACAACTCGGGTCAGGACAACAGCAGCAGGGACAGCGGCAACGGCCGCTCCAAACATGGAGGAAATGGACGGAGTGACCAATTTCGACGCAGGCACCGCTTCGGAAAGTGAAGGTACCCCGCCGACAGGATGCGCCTCCTCCAACTCCAATGACCCTCGCAAGAGGAAAAACCGATCGACCTCCCCCATACGAGAAAACCATAAACCCGATGAAGACACCCAGGCTGAGGAATTCCAAACGTACAAGAAGACTTTCAAACCTAGACCCTTGCCTCCTCCCCAAGGTGCCCCAAATCCAAATTTTTTTACACCCCAATTGCTCCTTCTGAAGAAAATACTTAAAACTCATCACCTGACCAATCCATCCACATGACTCCCAACTCCTCCACATCAGAAAAATCTACCCACCAACGACCCACATCCCACCAACGACCAATCGGACAATTCAAAATTGACCTTGACTCCCTCTTCTGCCCTCACGAACTGACAAAGGACCTAATGGAAAACTGCAATGGAAAACTGACTGCAAAATGCACTAGTACCGAACTCCTCATCACACCTAAGACTGTTACTGCCCACAAGAAAATAGGTGAAAGACTTGACAAAATTAGGACTTCAGAACTAAAAGGCACCTCCTTCAGACATCTCGTACCACTACAACAGAGCGACCTACGAACTACGAGACAAGACAGTAATAAAAGGACTTCCCCCCAACTTCCCGATTTCGACAATTAAGGACAACCTGTCGGAACTGAAAATGACATTTCCACATCGCTGAATTACAGAAGATGGACAACACAGGACTGACCCCCCCCCTTAGCATTTTTACTATTGAAATCCCCAAACGAGACAACAGACAAATGATACAATAGAATACATTGGACATTACAGCGTCAGGACTGAGGACTACAAACAGCGACCGGATACCGCCATGCAAAATGTGCCAAAGACTATACCATACAAAGACTTACTGTAGACTCTAAGACAATCTGTGCTCTCTGTTCAATGAACCACAAGACTGAACACTGTACCTCCTGTGACCGAATCCTTCTTCCCAAAATGCAACAACTGCAAACATAGCCACCCTGTTTTGACCCAAACTGCCCTTTCCTAATCCACGCCCGTACCCAAAGACAACTCCAAAATACCCCTCCTAACCAACCATCACTACAACTTTCATCTAACTTTCCCTCCACTAAAACCCCAAATTCAATCCCACTCTGCAGCTACCCAAAATAGTACTACACCCAAAAAAACTCAAAATTCACAATCCTCCACAATATCAGACCTCCGCGAACTCCTTACATTAATCCAGTCCTATGACCTGAGAAAAATCATCTCAGCCATCCCACCCATACTAAGCATCCTTAAAGGCTCAGGATATACCCTATCAAAACTAATCCAAGCGGCAATTAAAATAGTTGAACTCTTTAACTAAAATGGTTCCCTCTTTCCTTACTCTTTCCACATGGAATGCATGCGGCGGTTTGAACCTTAAAAAATCTCTCCTTAATTCCTCAAAGACTACTCCGTCGGGATCATAGCCCTACAAGAAACAATGCTTAAACCCAACACCCCCTTTTCTCTCCGAACCCTGTCAACCCCAGTTATATCAGCATACAAACGCCCCAGCACCCACATTATGTCTCACTTAACCATGGTTCTCAACTACCTCACCCCTTTATTCTTTCCGACGACCTAACAACAAAAACTCCCAATGGGGCTGCAAGACGACAAATGCGACGGGACGGACACTACAAAACTTCCTAGTTAATCACCCATCAATTCACTTAAATGGCCCCCCGGAACCTACCCACAACATCCAAGATCAACCAAACGACATCCTAGACATTATTATCCACTCATCAACCCTCCATATTACACCCCCGCATCCAAAATTCGACATCTGTAACTGTTCTGACCATCTCCCTCTCCTTTTTGCAACCACATCCACGATCTATACCTTATTTTGAATAAGGTAAAAGTTTTCTACTGACAGTGGCCCATCGTGATGGACTAATATCAAAATGGCTTAATTTCTGTTTGGAGGAACCTCATTTCGAGGAGCATTCGCTGTTAGACCTCTCCTGTACAATATTTAGTAATTAGTAATATGAAAACATCACAGAAGTTGAGTATTCTTAGCTTGAAACACTATGAACAGTCTGAACTAAGAACAGCTTCATTGAACACAGCAGTGGCACTCTCCTCTTTGCACTCCATTTTTCCAGAACTGACGAAGCATTGTGCAAGATTCCTGTGTGCCTGCAGCTGCTTTACGTCTACTGTTTTGCCTGAGGTCTGAATGAAACTCAAATGGACTATGATGAAACTCAAAATGACTTTTGTAATAGCTTTGAACATTAATCTGATGTTAATTCTTGCTTTCTGCACAAGTTGTTAAATAGTTATAAAAAGCACCCTGATACATTTCCTTACATTACAAATTAAAAAACTATGCAAAAGGAAGCTTGTTGCAGGATTTTACCCAACATGCTAACTTGTAATTTACCAATTGCACAATCTAACAATTGCACTATTGATATTAATGGTCATTTGACCTGTAATGAGCTTTTCAGCAATTAGTGTTTTGATTTAAAAAAAGAAAATACTGCACCAAATTGCAGTCCCTACACTACTTTCTACTCCCAATACTTTAAAAGTTATGCTTCACATATGCCTGTCAAGATGTCAAATCAATCTTCATTCCATCATTAGAGCTCAAAACTCAAGTGTTCATTGCAAACCTTGTGCATGTTAATTGCCCTAAAAATTACATTAGTGAACTGTGAAGTTCACTAAGAAACCTACTAAAATGTTTACTCAGTGCCAGAGCCAGGCAATTTTGGTCCCTGAGCAACGCTGAAACGGAGACCCCTCCCCTGCCCCAAAAAAATGTTGAAGTTGTATCAAGGAACCGAGTCATTTTATTTCAATAAATAACAAAAAATATATTTAAAACAACAGTTTTTGGAACAATATTTAAAAATAATAGTTTTAAGTAATAGTATTTAGTGATCAATAATACAATTTCTATGATGATCTTGACAATTTTGTGTTTTATTTAGTTTGTTTAATAAATGTTTAATAAAATTATTTGATAAATATATGAAATAATAAATATGAATTTTAGTACTACCTATTATAATGGTATTTGATACATTTCAATTACTATAAACATTGAGTCAACAATTACTATATTTAAAGTAAAAAACTAATTGAAAATTTTATGAAATACCAAACTACTATACTGCAACTTATAAAATTATAATAACGATTTTCTCAAGTTCTAATCTCTTTCAATTTTTTAATGTTTTTCCCCCGTAGTACCAGCGTCGGGCCCCTTGAGGTGCAGGGCCCCAGGCAATCACCCAGTCTGCCCAAGCCTAGCACTGGCACTGGCACAGCGTATACTGAAAAATTATTGTGACTCGCGTCTCATTCAATGGTGAATGACATAGAACTGTGCTTTTACATAAATCTACTTGTAAAAAGAGACTACATTCAAGATATACAGTACAGCCAATAAATATCTATGACACATCCAACATAAATTGTATTTGTAAGTATATAACTAAGGCATGAAATTTTTTTTTTTTTTTTTTTTTTTTCAAAATACCCATATTACAAATTGAATGCCTTTCTTTCTAAGGCTGAAGGAAAAGTAATGCTCTAATGCAGTTTTTCCCAACTGTTCTGGACCCAGGTACCACTTTAATCTTTTGAGTTAATTTCAATTAAATATTATTCAACATGAATAGAATTTATATCTCATTACTCCTAGACTTTTTGTAAATTAAATCTTTAACTAGGGAATTCACATAACAAAACAGACATTTTATAATGTATTATTTCCTAACTATGTGTTCTTGCACATTGCAATTAATTCTTTTGCATGCCACAGGTAGTACAAGCACCAACTGTCAGGAACTGTTTCTTTACCATTTTGAACATGTTCATGAGTTTACAATATAATATGCCACACAAGCACTACTAAGATGCATTTTAGCCGAAAAGAAATCTGACTTAAAATTAGAGCCAATATGTCACTTTCATGCCTCAAAGACCAATAATTAAAAAATAAATTACAAATGAAAAAGCCATCAAAATATTTTTTTCTCCTTCTCAAAACATTAGAAGAGAGTTAGTTATTGAAAGAATATCAAAATCACCCAAAAGAAAATTCCAAAATCTGATTTTTACTATGGTACATTAGTTCCTTTTCTATTTTAATATCTTCATAAAAATTGTGAGATTAGATTACTTCAATCTTGTGTAGAGATATGTTATTTTCATTAAATTTTCTGATATGATTCCTTTTTAGAGTTTCCACAATATTTTAACATTTAACATTATTACATATTTAGATAATATAATTAGGAACAAATTCATGATTTTGAGTAAAACAACTTATTCAATGTAAAATGGGCATTTTGAAACAATGATTGACCATCTCCATAAAAGGCATGTACATTTACAATTGCAATATTAATTTACCATATTCCTTTATTAATTTGCAAAACTAAGTTACTTTCAGAACAGTATTTTAAATCTTGGTTTCATTTCTAAAATATTAAATGATTGCTCAAGTTTTTATTATTTTGTCATTTTTATCTTTTAAAAGTTGGGTATAGAACAGATTCAAACATTACTTTCAGAAACTAGAATATCTATATATGCTTCAACAATAAGGTCTGTACTTGTAAATGCCATTTTGAATCTTCTAATAATTCATTTCACACTAATGTAGTCAGTTATTTTCAAATGAATACAATGAAAATTCAAGGAAGAAGTGTGAAGTGTTTATTTGAAAGAGAGATTAAATTTTTCATTTGTGTTCAACTGTGTCCCATGATTCCTTCCGCAAGTAGTCCATAAATAATTTAATGTTAACTTTAGTGCATGCTCTGCACATGTGTGTAATTTGTCCCCGTGTTCATGATATTAGCAATTGTAAGAATTTGTGCATCGTGTCACTGTAACAGATTAGTAGCTGTTATTTCATACCGAGTTAATTATAATTTGATCTAATGGTTTTTGTGACGTAAAAGTATTCCGTGTACGTACATTCACTGTAATATCTAAATTAAAGGAATGCTGTCAATTGAGAAACTGCTCTTTTTCATGGGATTCGCTCAGAAAATCAATATTGAAATCTCCACATATAACAACGGATTTAAAAAAGGTTACTAATTTTGTTCCGAGTTATCACTAGATTTTCGAAGAAAATGAAATTATCCAAAGCTCGCTTTGTTGGAGGTCTGTAGATGCGAAGTAAAATAGTTTTGAGCGTAGTAAGATGTACAACATATTTCAAATATTTTTCCAACCTCACAGAATAGTAATGGCAAAACAATATTTTTAAAAAAATTTTCAAAGGGTAGCATAATAAACCTACTAAATAAAACATTCTCATTAACACTGCAAAAAATTAAATACGTTAACAACAATAGTCTTCATACAGCTATAACTTAGTATAGTATATATACAACCATTATTTACATACCAAGAATATAAAACAAAGTTGCAGTTCCATAACACAACACACAAATCACAAGTATTTAATAGCAGGTGGATCTGCCTCGTAACCTTGCTATTCCATAATGTCAGCTGTCTCAAAATCACACACCTGCTTGGTCCAGGAATCCATTAGAGACATGCAGTACAACAAAAAGGAAGAAAACAGTCTAACATTTACATTTTTCAGTCAAAATCAAAACTATTTCATTGTATGTTTTTTTCCTGGAGTTTCGGGGTATCTAATAAAACCACAGGAACCTCTCACATTGCCATAGATGTCATAGTTTTCTTTCAATTTTAGCATGCATTGGAAATTAGTAATATAGATTTTTGAATTTTTTTATTCTTAATAAATAATGTTAAAAGGTTGGAGTTCAAACAACTCTGAGGGCTAATAATGAGACATTACTTGGGTTTTTGCTTGTTTGTGTTATACCCCATCCTTGGATTCTTGTCTATTTAACAAAATATAACAAAAGAAAGTACTTGGTCCTTCGAGTTTCAATTTACAAAGAATTCACACCACATGTTATTGGGGTTATATCAAATTGTTATTAGCAATTGTCCATCAAATCAAATAACCTACTTTAAAAGTAAAATTAGAATCAATATCTGAACAACAAGAATGCACACTGGGGTATCAAGGGGGCCAAAACAACCTTGAAAATTTCAAAGGAATCCTTAATCATTCATAATAAATAATTTTATTTCTGTACCTACAATCAATTTCTGATTTTCACCTTTTTAAGCTAATAGTTTGGGAAATTTACACACAATTGGGAAAGAACATCCCAAAATCACCTGGCAATCGTGCACATGTTTCAACATAAAATTAATTATACTTCTTAATTGTATCATTAAATTTATTATTTCATTCTCCTTATGCGTGTTTGTTTTATTCACTTCAAAAATACATCATATGTAAACACAAAAGTAATGGAAAGGAGGCCAAGAAATCTAGTTGCCCTCCCTCATTGTAAGCTGTACACATCCAGGCTAAAGCAATCACAATTGAGAGGAAATCTATTGTAACATGGTTGTTCCCCTTTAAGGATTCATGAGAGGAACAGGGAGGGTATTGCAGATGATATTCACAGGAGAAAAAGGGCAAGTAAAGGGGCTAGTTGAGAGGGAAAATGCATGGAGTCAGGAAATTCGTGTGGAAGGGATTCCCATTTGCAACATGCATAAAAATAACATACCTTTATTAATCATGGGTCATGAGCAGATAGCAATAAGACGCCACTCAGGAATGCTGATGTCCACATACTCGTCTCTGCCACTGCATTGCCACTTCACCTCCACCCGTAAGTTACTCTAACTCTTTAGAAGTTCTCCAGCAATGCACCAAGGCAACCCAAATTCTCTCACACTCCATATGCTGTAATTCAAATACGCAATTCAAAAACTTAATTGAAATCTTTGTGAGGGTATCTCTAGATTTGGTGGAGAAGAGGAAGTCGAGAAAAGCGGCCCACGCTCGCGTGAGCGCAGATTTCTCAGGAGGGCAATGGGCTCCCGTAGTTTGACCTCCTGGCCTGGGGCTACTCCGGTAGAAAGCGTAACATTCGCGAACTTCTATTATTATACCATGGAGTCAATTGTGAGTTGCAGAAAACTGAGTCGACACTGTCATTAACCCCGTACTTTGCCGAGCCACGAACTTCTAACCACGTACCAAGATACCTGTTCAAAACTGTTTGCTATTAACTAGCAAAACAGACCTATAATATTGCTGGTTTTATCTTCAAAATCTATCCATTGGTACAAAACAAATCAATGTTGCTAAAAATTGAAGTTTACCCAATATCTTTATAATAAAAAAATGTTGGCAAAATGCTAATAAAACACTTCAAGATGCCCGGCCTTTTACCTTTCTCGTCACTACAAGGCTCGGAAATTCCAATTCCCATTCGTGGTATTACCAGCGACGCCCTTAGAATCCACGGGAGCCCCTCCTTTCAAAAAAAAAAAAAAAAATCCCAATATTCATGGACAGAATTCATTTATCCAAGATCAGAAATAATTTATAGCGTAACATTTGGATTAGAGATTCATACATTTTCTTTATTTATATTGAATGAAAATACTTTCTGGGCACCAATTAAGTCGGTGCCCGGGGCAAGTTACCCCCCCCCCTCACACACAGCATATCTGCTCGCCTCTGAGTATATCTTATTATTAACCATTATTAACTACTCTCTTATCATGCAAAGGTGTATTATAGTCTTACAATGGTTTAGCAAATACCATAAATATGAACGTGAGACTACAGCAACATTAAAAAATCCTCTATTGAATTGATAATTAATATGTGAAATACAAGGAAACTTACATATATCGATTTTTTTATTTATGGCTGTAACTTATCACTCTTCAATGAACAGTGCCAAATTCAAGTTTGCAGACAGTTCAGAACACGTACTTGATACAATTAAACATACTTGACACAATAAAACAGTTTATAATAATGTTGAATAAACATGTTTACCGTAAACAAGACTTTTCTAATGACAGTTGAAATTTATAATTACTCGGCCACGGTTACTGAGAATGCCGATAAATAGTTATTTTTGGAAGAGAATACAGTCATTTCCACATTCCAATTTTTGGAATTTAAATAGTAGCTTACCAATACAATTCCAAGCTGCTATGATGTAATACCGCGTCATTAACTCCATTACATGCATTCACCGCCACAGCCACAAACGTTCACAATATCTGCAGGATTGTTAACATCACAGAACCGCACTGAACGATCACCGAACACCAACAGCACCAACAGTTAAGTGCAGCGACTCCCCGAAATTCTGTTCTCGCCCTTCCCTTCCCTACACCTACCCCCTCGCTCCCCCTCCTTTCCCCCACCTCTCCCTTATTGCTCGTCGCCCTTCGCCTGTAGACATCTTCCCAGCCAGCGAGGTCAAGGCTTGGCCAAGGATGAGGGGAAGGAGGCGGGGGCTACATTCGCGACAGAAGGTCTGAAGGAGGGGGAACCTCCATAAAGCAACACGCCGGATAATGCAACCCGATGTAACCGGATCCCGAAACACTGGCCAAAATATGGAAGTGTTACTCAATATGCATTAAATTCAAGCGGACACTAGACTGTCACTATATTGCACAATATTTCGTCTATTGCGATGAGATTCTAGTCTCGCCAGGGAATGACATTGAAGGAGAATCGCGAACGAACAAAATTCGTTCGACATTTTTTGCGTTGTTCTGTAAATATTGCAGCGTTTGTGAGATGTTTGGTCTCGAACGCCCCAATCCTCCAATATCAAAACAGACTATCAGTAATTTCGAGCCATGTGAATTAGTACTGCATATTATTACTCTGTCAAAGCAGCTCATATGTTGTCGCCTTGCGAGTCAACAAAAAACTAGTGGAAAAAATAAAGAACACTGTCGAGCCGTTTTTGAGATAAAATTGCCTAAATTTCACATAAAATTAAGTGAAAAAATACTTACATTTTCGAAAAACTGTACGCTACCTTATTTTAATATCTGTCTTCGAAGAATAGATTTCATTAAGAAAAATCTCTATTTAAATACTGTACTTCTAGGAAGAAAATAAAATTTATTTGAACGTTTGCAATTTTTTTGAAAAATCAGGGATTTGAACGGAAATGAGACTGCAGCTTCCACCACCTGCCACTGTCTTTTCGGATATTGGTTTTCGAAGGGAAGATAACTGTTTAAGAGTTATAATTGGATACAAACCAAATCTAAAAAAATTTATAATGTAAAAATATTTATAAAATAAATCTTAATTTCCACATTAAGGACCGAAATGATTTCCTTTTTTAAAGGGTCATTTTGTCGGGCCTAATGCTTTGCACATAGGCTTCCGAATATCGAGTTCATAGGTTCAAAGAAGATTGCGGGCGATAGGATTTCGAATACCAGAAATTCCTGCCTTTCATGTCACGCTTCTGGCACGTACAAGAATTACGAGGGCTGACAACGCTGGGAAACAAACAAGCCTTGGTGCAGCGCAAGAGCTTCCCATTAATCCAGATCGCTCCCCCGTTAGATGAACACCTCTTTCACTAGCGACAATCGGCTTGTCGTTCGCTGAGACTTTAGAAGCACATTTCCTGTACGACATCAGTCTATGCAAGAGAGGGAGTTGAAACACCACGGTCTCACAACGGAGAGAATATCATGGCCAAATACAACACATTTCCTGTCTCCTTTTTACTTTCTCGCCTTACGAATTCTTCGTATGAAGAGAAAATTATGTAATCATGCGACGGATATCCACTTAACTTTCGCGACAAGCCTCTCTCTGTTGCTTTCATTTTGTCGCCCGAATAACAATTTTTTTCCACATTTTCTCAGTTACTCCACTCCGTAATGCTAGAACTCAAACCACCATATACACTTATAGCTATTATAGAAGTATTCATTTCATGTCTTAATGGCCGAGGTGGTTGAATTGCTGGGTACGGGGGTGGGTACGGGCCCAGCTCTTCGGAGGGAAGGTTGGCTGCCTCGAGTCTTGGTAGGCAATTATTATTTGTAACAATTCTGCGTTGGAAATAATTGAGGATTCCTCAAACTTTATTTATTTTTATTAATAGTATTTGCGATTAGAATTGCTTCAAATGTTTTTCAATAAATTGAAAGTGTCTGGAAGTGATTTTCGAATTTGTAACTTTTAAACAATTGTTCACATTTATTGGATTTGTAAAATGTATGTCTCTGCAAATCAAATGTCTTTCGGCGTTGATGACTATTATAGAAGTGGCAACTCTACATATAACCCGGGTGGCCGAAATGGTTAAATGTCGACTTCGGTCTCAGCGTTTCGTGGAGAAAAGCCGCTTATTCGAGGCTGACTCAGGCAAAATTATTTCTCACAATGTTCTGTTGCTTTTAACCAGCAAAAATTATTTACCGCGTCGAGTTATGCCTTTATACGAGTAATTTTTGAGTTTCTATACATCTGTATGAACCGATTGAAGTAAACTAATTAATCTATCGGCATGAAAATTAAATACAGTATGTACAGTAGCCATGTGACCAACTTAGATATCCCTAAAGGTTCAGAAATTATTACTTTCTCACCTCCGAATTATTCGTAAGAAGAGAAAGTTTTGTAATCGTGCGCCAGAAAACGTCGAAATTTCGGCAGAATAAACCTCATTGCCGGGTTGTGGTAATGCAAAAGTGAATAAATCCTGTTGCTAAAATTAGAAAAAAAATCTCTAACTTGTGGTGTAGCCAGAATCCATGTTTTGTTTGTTCTTCATACCGAAAAATAGATTGATGGCAAAATGTCCGTTTGTCTGTTTGCTTCTCTGTCTGTCCGTCTATGGTTAACGCTGGCGCCTAAACCGTGCAGCTGATATTCTTCAAAATTGATACACCCCGATTGATCTTAACCAACTTTGGGACTTTCTAACGGATTTTGTTTGTTGAAGTTTTGTTTACATAAATTGGGCATTTACCTTCTCATACCTTTGTCACAGTTCGAACCACGCGGCGCATCTGTGGCGTAGTGGTGTGAGTGCCGGCACATCATCTCTAAGGGTATGAGTTCGAATGTCGGTGCGGAAAAATAATGACCTTCTTGACAACAATTTTGCTGGTTATGTAGTGGTGTAATGTTGCGGAGCTTTAAGAAACAAAACGATAAAGTATGTGCTTTAACAGCACCACTAGTTTCAATGCCTGTCTCATTTGTCATGATGTGATTTGCCATGTTTTCGTCTCATTTGTCATGTCTCACACGTCATGACAGTATGTTTTACTGACGCGTCAGGTATAAGAAAACAACTGTTAGCTATGGCTCCTATTTTCCATAATTGTAAAATTATTCATTATATAGATTGACTTATTAGTTATTTCGCGTTTTCGGACGCACTAACAGCGGTGATCGTTAGACCCGTAAGCGTGGTGCATGTTTTATCACGGTCGGCAGCGGTGATTCCTCGCCGGACGGTCAGATCCGGAGCCGACTCAACGTCAGATTCTTGGGTTACCCCAACCCTAAGGTGGACCCGCCCATCCGGGACCAGCTCTAAGCTCCTGATTGGACTCCCGACATGTGTGGTAGTGTTGTGCATGTAATTGTAAGTGTATATGTGAAGGTTGAAGAGACAAGGAATGGGAAGGGCAGACCGCTCCAGTATTCACCTGTTATTTACCGGAGAAACCACAGAACCGATCGGAGCAGCCGGCCGCAGGGGTGGGAGGAAGGTAGTGCTAAACCTCACTTTTTGAAAATCAGACTGTGCAGTCAATTGCCTCTTTGAATGAACTAATTAATAGTTGCATTTAGCTACCTCTAGTTCCGGTAGAAATCGGTACGCAATCTACTCAATATCAGGTGTGTTTTTCCTGGGTCATGTGTTTCAAGATAGTGCTAACCCGCTTTTGAACATGGATTACGGCTGCAGTAATCGTGCAGTGTTAAAAGAGAACGGTTTTAATGATGATGGTGATGATTGGGGCGGATTTTAATGAAATGTCTCTTTTTCACTTTAGAACAATGCCGTTTAGTATAGAAATTCATTTTATGTTATGACAAAACGAAATGACCCATTTTATATGTCATTTTTCGTTTATTTTGACCGATTATATACGTAATTTTATACGTCATTTTTAATGTACTTTGGGCCGATTTCATCGATTTTAATATCATTTTAATGGTACTTGCTTCATACAATATTTACGAGGTGCAACAAATGTTCACCACAGTCGTCCTGAGTAGCCTATTCGATTTCTTCGCTCATATATTGTAATGTCAGCCGTTGTGAGAACTATGTAATTTAAGGTAGTTGTGACGTCATTGTCAGTTCGACCTATTTCGCGATAGATAAAGACAGATTTTTTTAAAAGAACAGTCCAAACAAAAAAATTGCAAATTGAGTTCACTTGAAGAATATGAAGACACACATTACATCAGTAAAATACCCAACAGCTTGAGTTGTTCATCTGAACTGCTTTTTACATCATTTTATTTGTTTTTAGGACATTTTTAAAGCATTTAAAGGTAATTTTATTGATCTTTTTGGCAATGTTTTAGTTCATCAAAATCCACCTCCTAGTGATGATATCGAAACTGATGAACCAATGGATGACAGTGATGCTGATCCGGCCTATTTACCAGTTAAATCATTGAATGATGAAAACAATTTAAGTACGGGTTAGCATTATATTGACTCAAGTTTAATATCAAAGTTTATTACGTTAGCATTCAATTTATTTATAAATTTACTGGATCCTTTTCAAAGACATTTTAGTGTAAGTAACATGAATCCTTGATTTTCTTTGTTTGACAACTATTAGATTATTTTGAATTAAAGAAACAATACAATTTGAAACGTTATTGTTTCAATACTCTGGAAGTTAGCATTTTATTGACCCCAAAAGAAGACAAGCCTTTCCTTCATTCAGAATGACATCAACCTGCATTGGTAGAAGAAGTGACCAGCCGATCCACACACCCTAAAGAAGCATTCGTCGGGCTGTAAGAGTAAACTTCTTTCCTTTCTTTCATTCTCGTAGCTAATGTAAAATAAGAATGTGTTTGGAAATTGAGTGTTTTGGGAATATAGTGCTAAACCACAAAACTTTTTTTTTCTGAAATATATTCTATTTTTAAAAAATGAAAGAAACTTTCAAACGAATTATCATATCATCATGATCATCATGATTTAGTGACACAAATAATTATTTGAAAATTAAAACAGATGAAAAAAATTATAAATATAATTTACAGATTTTCCCAAAACTTTAAAAATGATTTATCTCTAAACAGTCTGAGTGGGGGTTAACACTTTCTTCCGCCGACTCCTTCAATTTTCCTCCAGACTGGCTGTAGTCGGCCTAGCTACGTGTGACCAAAAGTTAGTGGCGAAAATCCTGTCACCGTTGGGACTGGAACCCTAGGACCTCCAGGTCAGTGGCACTGCAGTGACATCAGAGCTACCTCGGCCGGTCCGGGTAAGGGAAATACTCACTCCCATCCATATCCCAAATATTCATGATTTTGAACAGCAGAACATTGTCGTGCCGGCCATGGAAATGCATTCCGTGGCGGTTCCTTTTAACCCCCACCGGCGAGTCTACTTTACTGGTCCTCTTTAGTAAGTTTATGCATCACTACGCATAAAAAAGTGGCAAAAGGTGGTCGAAGTTGCCTGATCGCGCGTTGCCGTGACGCGGGGGCCGCCGCCCTGCCTTCCGCCCCCCGTCACCACAGGCTGCGCCGCCTCGCGAACGCGACTTAACCTAGTACAAGGCGGGAGGACGAGGAGCTATCAGTTTGCTGCAGCAGGGCGATTACGCCAGAGAGCCTTCTGGACTTCCGCGAACGCCCCCGCTGTCTGCAGGCGCTGGAGTCACCCAGGGCGCTCGCGGCCAGCACTTAACACAACCTGCGCGCCAGGCTGCGGACCGCCCTCTCGAGCCTCGAAACATCAAGTATTAGTAGTGAGCCACTGCGCGTCCATGGCAACACGCGGCCGCCTCTTTGCCACTCGTCCGTGATTCCTCCACGGGACGAGTCTCTAAAAAACATCCCTCTCATCGTTGAAGATATTTTTATTCAGCTAATAACGATCTTCGATTTGTTCCTTGTAAGGAATTATAATTCATACATTCAGAAAGTTTATAACCTGAATTGTTAGAGAAAAACGCTTAATATTTGGTATCAGATGCGATCAATGATATCTATACAGTGGCGCACCGAACAGGCAGGGAAGGGGGCTTGGTCTTTCAGTCCCCTCCCAGAAGAAGCCAATGACACATATTTAAAAATATAGAGAAGTAAATTTCTGCTTCAAGTGCGGCGGCGGAAGTACAACACAAAAAATCAAATTTAGAGTAAGAGTAGGACAGGCTTGTCATCTCACACCGCTATTGTTTATCTTGTTTATAAACGACTTATTGAAACGGGTACAGGAAGCATAAATAAAAAATAAAGCAAATAAAAAGGAAACATCTGGAGCAAATACGAATGGGCGAACGACAAGTTAGCGCAAAGGCGAGATTGATGACAATTATCTTACGCGCTGTATCATTTTGAAGATTCCCGAAGTCTGGAAGGAGAATATACGACGCCCACGATTGGCAATAATTAGCTTACAAAAAATTTGGTAGATAAGTAAGCATTCGTCTTTTGATCTCAGCTTTTCCCCACTCACACTCTTCCCCCACCCGTATCATATGGTCTCTTTTCCGGTTTTGTTGTGATTCATCTGATGGGATGAATACCAGTATTCGAAAGGTGATTTCGTAGGATGTAGATATTGTAATGGCTTAAAGGTCATCGGTGTAATTCCTTGGAATCAGGTAATGTAATTTGTAATAAGCGGCCTACTTAATAAAAAAAGGTTATATACCTTGTGGTGAAGGTGTTTCTCCGACGCTGTAACGTGATATTTGGCGTAGTTCTTACCTGGCTTCAGGTTATATTCATTACCCGGGATAAACTAGGTTTTCAACTGGTCTCCTGACATGTCGGTAGTGAAGTGCAAGTACCTGTACGTGTGTCCAAAGGAAAAGGGAGAACAAGAATGCGGCAGGAATGATCGCGCGCGGCCCATGGGTCGTTTGTTAGGGTACTTCTTCGGCATTTGATTGGTATTGATCGGATAAATCTCACAAAACTACCGATCAGAGCAGCCGCTCGCAAGAATTCTTCTTCAGATAGGGTTTGAAATCGATCCAGCTATTTACCCTCGAAAATCTGCCGCCGTCGGAACTCGAAGTCTAGGACCTTCTGAAGAACGACGCTGCATAAGTAACGATGATGCCTCTGAGCTACACAACCGGTGAACTAGGCCCCAATGAGGGTGTCAGTGTAGCAAGGAATTTATACCCAGTTGGAGTGAAGTTGATTAGTAGCGTTCTTTTCTAATTATTACAAAGAGGCCCTTAACGCTTACAACATAAATCGTCAGACAATATAGTAGGACAGGTTTATTAACCCATTAATGCTCCATTTTTCTTGACAAATATACTATATCATTCTGTGAAAACCTACTGTATCGACCGTGCAGGATACAACTGCTAGGGGAAGTGAGTAAAGCTGTGGGAATTCTTGGCAGACGGGTTTCGAGTATCTCGTATGCGAAGCCGCAATAGACGCCGGCAAACGGGCGGAAAGGGTAGCCCTACTCAGGAATGCGAGGTCTTCCCGGAATACGGGCCGGCCATTTCAAATATTTGCTTCTGTCATCGCAGCTTGA
The DNA here is from genome assembly GCA_038098605.1 of Gryllus longicercus. Lineage (NCBI taxonomy): Eukaryota > Metazoa > Arthropoda > Insecta > Orthoptera > Gryllidae > Gryllus > Gryllus longicercus. The sequence goes on along the minus strand of JAZDUA010000542.1, from coordinate 878,365 downwards.
AACCGAATCAGGAAAAACCTATTGTGCACTAAAATTAATGAATAATCTCATTCTATTTTAATGCTTTGTACTTGGAAGGAATTTTATTAAATATTTCAATTGATAATTTTTTAACGGTAAATTTGTTCGGTAAGTTGCACAATACATTGAAGAAAATTTTCAGCAGATATACCTACAATATTATCGAAAGGCATCATTAGCATTTTTTCCCTCAAAACTTTAATATTAGTATAAATCATTGTCACTCCTAGACAGATGGCCTTGAAGTTTTTTTCTAAACAATTTGTACTTACCTAAAATGTTTTTCACGTTAAGTACGTCAAATTTATATATTAGCTTACAATATTACATCGAAAAAAAATTAATAGCAGCGGGGGATTTCGGAAAATCATAATTTGGAGGATTTCATTCAAGATTTCTGAACGTAGGAACCTTGTCTCACAGGGAACGTTGTCTCGCTGACCATTGCCGACCAGGTCTCTGGTGTAATAGTCTCTTCTGTCTTGCAGAAAGACGTAGCCATACAACATCATAACCAGTGAATTGGAAGCATGGTATGATTTTAGGGAATACGTTAGCAGTATCTTAGAGTAGAAAATCATAACATTGTGATACGTGAAGAAAACTATAAATTTTCGTGGAGCCAGACGACTCGACACTTGACTTACCAAGTCAGGTGTCAGGTCCAATATAGTCAGTAAATTTAATACTTGAATCGGAATATAGTAGGGGAAAGCTAAGAAAGTTGATGAGATTTAAACAGAGAAATAAAAACAAAAAATTACATTTTGCTGTTAATTCTTTTTGTGGAATATCATCATAATCAATTTTTTATTTGCAAATTTTTTACTATTTATTTTCAATATAGTCAATTCATTGGTGATAATAAAAGTTCGTTAAATCGTCAACATTTTAATTGTATAATTATCTGATTTTTCGATATTACAAATAACGCAATAAATTTGCTTGCAGTATTCCCTGTTGTATAGAGAAGACTATGCCCATATGAACAGTATTTGGTGCTGTGCTTGGGGAAAATACAAGGATGTGGATGGTACAGACGATGCAGGTTGTGGACTATCTAGGTGAAAATCACGCTTTAAATTTAAATTTATAATAAATATTATTAATATATATAATAAATATTTATTTATTTGTATAATATTATTTAAAGAACTCCAATATCTGTGGAATATCTAGGTGAAAATCATGCTTTTTATTTATAATAAATAATATTTATTTATATAATATTATTTAAAGTACTCTAATATCTGTGAAAAAATATTTTCAGCTCTTCCAAAGGCTCAATTGATTTTCTAATTACTGGCTCTGTGGATGAACCAGTGAAAGTTTGGATGTATAAAGATAGAGAAATCAAACTTATGCACAAATTTGATCACTCATTGGGTGTTTCATCTGTTGCCATTAATACAAAAGGGACAAGTATGTGAAATTTCAAAACTATTTTAACTGTTTAATTTATTCACCAATGGGATTGAACATGTATTTTTTACAGGATGTGTATAAAGTTCTTTAGATTCCAGCCTGTGTCTCTGGAATTTACAATCTGGTAAAAAAATGTACAGCATTGATGTTGGTCCTATTGATATTTGTTGTTTGGACTTCTCTCCAGATGATAATGTGTTTGCATGTGGAAGTAATTCAGGAAAAATTACCTTCCATGATGTGGAGTCTGGTAAACTAAAAAATTCATTAATGAATGAAGCAATATTTATCATGTCTATAGCTTTTGTAAGTGTTATTAACGAGTGGATAATGATATCAGCGTTTGCAAGCATTTGTCAATTTTCTTGTGTTATACTTGTATGTTTATTCTACTTGTTTCAGAGTCCTGATGGAAATTCTGTTGCCAGTGGAACAATGGGTGGTATAATCACCACCTTTGATGTTGCTACAGGAAAAATGTTGCATGCAATGCAATGTTGGTATTCTATGTATCAGTGAATTTATCATCTTTCATTTATGCTAAAATGTGCTAAAATTATGCTTATGCTAAAATTACAATTCATTGTTATATTGTAGGTCACACCATGGCTATCCGTTCCCTTTGTTTCTCTCCTGACTCCAAACTTTTGGTGTCAGGATCAGATGATGGAAAAGTGAAACTGCATGATATGTGAGAAAATTATTTCTTTATTTTGTTTTGTAGGTGTGTGTATGTGAGGTATTTTTGTGATATCAAGAACACAAATTAATAAAGAAACTCTTTTTCAGTAAAAGTGCACAACATTTTTGTACTTTGAATGGTCATGGATCCTGGGTATCTGGTGTAGACTTTGCTCCTAATAACGAAATTCTTGCTTCTAGTAGTTGTGATAATTCAGTTCGAATGTGGGAATTGAAAAATAAAAAATGCCTTCACACATTTAAAGAGCACAATGATCAGGTAAGCATTCAATGCACATTTTTAAAATTTCTGGCAAGCTGTACTAACTTTGTTGGTGAGATGATGCATCGGGTAAACTTTTTAGATATCAATTACACTTCATTGAATAACTTTGATATTACTTTATTATGGGGTATTAGACCAGGAATAAGGAACTAATTTTGATTGTTTCTATATTTATAAATTGAAAGAATTTTGAGAGAGAATCATACTTTCTTGAAGGTAAATCATTGTAAATTTAGGAGTAACAACAACCTGTTGAGCCAATATTTGATACAACGATTTGTGGACAACAACAAAAAAAATTCTGATACAATACAAATTTGTCCTATCACAAATGCTTGGAACCTCATTCACGTTTGCAAAACTGAATGTGGCATCATTAGTTAAATTGCTTAACTAAGCTCCATGAAGCCATGGAAGTTAAGCAATTCGAGACACTAGGGATTTCTGAACCAGTGCCATCTGGGAATCCCAGTTACTATTGCCACCAAGGCCCTGGCCAAAGGGATAAAAGGCAGTGACAGATAGCACTGTGACAAGACAATTACTCCAGGCAGGGGTGGATCCACCCAACCATTTTGGGGGGCCATCATATATCATTATAATAGATTATTATTGTTTAAATAATTACATAATCCAAACATAAATAAATGTTTAAATCAATTTTGCCAAATAAAGGAAGGTAAATGAAAACTCTAGGCGTTTTGAGAGAGGGCCAATCCCCCCCCCCCCCGTCCGGATTCGCCAGTGCCCCTTGGCACTCAATGCCCCACATTAGTAATGGATGATTTACCCTTATGATAGTGACATTGTAACTTCTCACAGAATCGTGCAACTCTTTTGAACGCATCTCATTCTAATCATCAACCTCCCATCATCATTCAACCCTCATAATACCCATCATTCAACCCTCTAATCATTTATAGTGTGGAAGGCAATTACCTGCCGTTATGTGGAAGGCAGTCACCTGCCTAAGAAAAGGGAGAAAAAAATTTTCCTCCCTCATCAACAGTCAGTAATGTGTTTGATGTATCATCATCATAAAAGAGAAAATTTGTAAACAGGACTGTATATGCCATTTCTATAAGTGGATCTATTTGAAATTTTTTTTGTTGATTTCAACAAGACAAAAACAGAAAATGAAGTATAAGAGTGTTTTTCTTCAAATTAAAACTAAAAAATAAAATGAAATAATATACTATAAAGTAGAAAAAGGAAAAACTGTATTAAAACTCAAAAGTAAAATTTGAAATGCAGAAAACTGGTAGACAATTATTCACAAAATTCATTAATATAGTATTAGAAACTGTTAAACATTTTTTCGCTAAAATATTGTAGTTCCTTGATATATCAATTTTGCATCACAAATTTTAAAGAAAAACATATTAAAAAGTGCAATTTATATCCTATTTAATAGTAATATTAAAATGAAAATTTTTAATGACATTTCTTTAGTGCAGAAATTTTACGTTATCATGTAAAAGTGTCTCACGCTTTTCTTTGAGATTAGTGATACATAATTACTCTCTTACGGAAATAAAATAATTTTAGTGAAGTTTGTGGAAATTTTTTTAACAATTTCTAATTATATGTTCATGAATTTTTTGGACAAATGTGTTCTAGTTTTGTGCATTTGAAAGTTTATATTTGACTTTTTAATATACTTTTTTCTATTTTTAGTACATTTTTTCAATTTATTATATTTTAAACTTCTTTTTATATTTTTTAGTTAAACAATGTATTGTGAGTACAAGTAACAATATGGATATTAACAATATGGATTATCAATTCAGAGGCAACTTTTTTGTTTGTTTGTTTGTTTGTTAATGGCCTTAAACCATAGGTAAAACGTAACACACTAACGGTAAAGTATCTATCTTGCTCCCATTGCTCAAACTTAATGACACACTTGTGGGAATGCAGGAAATTATGTTTTTAAGATTATACCAGCTCATCATTACCGGATATTTGATCATCATTTTTAAAGGTTAAAAGTAACCATAATTGTCGAAAAGATATTTGATCATCACACCAAGTGCAGTTCCCAACCAGCGATCAGTCAGCTGTCCTGTCATTGGTTGATGGATGGTCCAGTTGTATTTATTTTATTTGTAGGAAATGAGGGAATACATGATTTATTTATTCAATTTGTTAGATTGCCATTATATGGCTATATTGTACCCAAATTTCATGATATTATTATATTTAAATTAGAACATGAAACATTTCAAACCTAATAATAAAGATTTTTATTCGTTTTAAAAATAAATGAGTTAGGGAAATTGTTCAAAATCAAATTAAACATTAAGTGTCATCCTAACTGTGTAAAGTTAGGATTTTTTTATTGACTAGAAGGTAATTTATTGTGTGTTACAAGAATTCACATTGTGTAGTTCACGAAACTCCTTGTAAAGTTAGCGAAAAGCATATAAAAATGCATGATATTTACAAACATTAGATCTGTATGATTTTCAGACCTCAATGATGTAACAAAAATTATAATAATTCATGTAGTATGGCAACAAAATAAACATGAAATAAATTGTCAACATAACAAAATTTACCTTTTTTGGAATAAAGAGTCAAAAAGTAAGAAATAAATTTAAAAATGCAAACTATGTAGAATTATAGAACTTGACATACATCACAATAAAATACATATACTATATTTACAATTTGATAAAAAATATAACAAACTCGCTGTGATAATATAACAAAGGTACATCTGTGATAATGGAAAAACAGAAAAAATCATGAGGCCCATATTTATCAGATGTGTCTGAAAAATTTGTAGTGGATAAATTCAAAGAAATACTGATAAAACAGAACTTACATACAATAATTGACATCAGAAACCCTTTTCATTTTAACTGTAATAATGTTTGGCACTGATATGGGTAAAAAGTCAAAAGACTTACTAATAAACAAGAGAATGGAATAATGCTTAACACTTCTTGGTGTTCTGTCTAAGACATAAGTAACATTGAAATGATTGCTGTTGTTTCCATTTGGGTTCCTGCTGAATTTCTTACAACTCTGTGTATCACCTCACTCTGATAACATTCAAGTTAAAATGAGAGACGTATTGTTCACATATATATATTAGAATACTGAGTGATTTGTAAATGAAAGTAAAATGAAAATTGATGGAAATAAATTATGAAAATGACATCAATTCTGGTCTATTAAATAATATGTCAAATGATACTTATTCAAGAAAAGGAAAAGTAGTTTGCGTCAAAAGTGGTGAAAAGAAATTGTGTTGATGAAATACAATATCAAGTAAGTAAATAATTATGAATGCATAAAAGTATTTTATAAAACCAAAATAGTCTATTCTGAACGACACACATTAATAATCAGTTTCCCCAAACTAAATTAATCAATCGGAAGTACTTCTTTTCTGAGTAGACAGGACAGTACTGCTGACTATGTAGCGTTCGCACAAGATAATTTAAATTTTGAAAGGTGTCTCTGATATGCTCAACAATGTTTTTAGTTCTATTCTGTCAATATTTGTGTCATTCAGGTCAATAGATTCTCTTTTCCATTTGAAATTCTTAACACTCGAATACTGTCCTTGTATATGTGAGATGCACACCAACATTTTTCTTTAATTGTAAGCGCAGCTATAAGGATGGGATAAGCTCTTTCCTCCTAGCTTTCTAAATTGCAGGGAGCCAAACATTAGTATAGTGTTTGGGTCCCTTTTGAAGTGAAGCCATCGTGGTGAGAGATCACTGTATCTCTTAGACACGATGATAGCAAATTCAGGTATTTTTGAGTAATTTATATTTTTAGTTATTACCCTTATTTTTGTGATTTTCTTCTAATTGTTCTCATTCTAGATGGTTAAACAATGAAGATTTTCTAGTTTGTGACAAATGATGTTCTCTTCAGAAATACTGTCACATGAGTCTCAGATATACGACAGTTTTACATAGTGTTTTTTTTTATTATTATTGCACAGAATGGCATCTCAAAAACTATTTTCTTGTACTTGAAATGCACGAATGATGTAACAAGTGTTGAAAAAATGTTATTTGATGACATGGATGAGGATGATGAGAAGAGGAAGACTGTGATAGCGACTTCAAGATTTGTAGGCAATGTTCATTCCTGCAGCATTGTGCATTTGCTAGTGCTCACCAATATGAGTGTTACATAGAAAATAAAAAGAAATCTACCTAATATTTTGTTCAATATTTTACAAGCAATTTTGTAAGTTTTTGTTATTAAAATGATAAAAAAAGATTTACATCTATTTATTTACATTTCTTAAAACTATTTATGTAAAAATTGGAAATATTATGGAATTTTTATCATGTATATCACAGATACAAGGACAGCAATAACACAAGTTTTTTGAGGATAGTAATCAAGTGTTAATAATTTCTAAAATAGGAAATGTATTTTAGTTAAAAAATATAATTTAAAGACCTTGATTGAAGATTCACCAAGATTCAAAAAGTTAATCCCAATTTCTTATTTCTTTTCCCAACAAGTACTTTTAAACTGATGTATGTCAAGTTTGTGATAACGCTAGATGTTTATTTGTGTTTTTATATTTTGGTGGTTATCATAAAAAAGATTAGTAATTCTGATGTTATGACTGCAATTCAATCATACTGTTTTGTTTTTTTCCATTCTACCAATAAGAATTACAGTTAAAACTAGATAAATTGAACCTGAATAAATTCTTTTAGTGTGACTTATTATGAAGTCCAGCATGTTTAAATAAAAACTCCATTAGTGAGAATGTACAATTTGTTAACTGATGCTACTTTTCCATCCAGATTTTTCTCAGTATTTGTTAATAGAGGGCTATTCTTGGGATTCTCCAGAAAATAGCCTTTCCCAAAATATGTGGATGTTTCTACATGTTGTTCATATCTTATTAATGAGCACTAACTAAACATTTTTTTCACTAGTAGGTAGATTGTGCAGGAAAAACAAAAAAATTGTTGTATGTACATCACAAATGTTGGAGCAAAAGTTGCCAACAAGTGGAAAATTAAAGGTGCTTTAAGAATAAATCAAATGTAAAGCTTATAAAGGACTTTAAAAAACTTATGTTAAAATTGACTATTTATATTTACATTTTTTACTTGTGGTTTACATTGTGTGATAAAATGTAATACACAACATGTTTATAAATTAAGTTTCTTGTATTGCATTTTTGACCAATGTTCTTTTTTCAAAACTGAAACAAATGTGATTTGAATCTTCAAAAGTGAATTCTTCTATAAGTAACACACTTATGGATTTTGAATAAGTAAGAAACTGCATAAGTGAAAAACCTCTTTAAGTAGGAATAAAATACCTTTCCCTTGAAATCCTGCTTACCCAGGTTCACATGTTTTATACTTTTTGTAGCACTGAAGTCTACAGATGAAGTAGATTTTGTAAGTTTTCTGTATTTTTCTTTTTTTCTTGGTGAACTAAAAAGTTTAATTGCCGGTCCGGATGGCCGAGATCGCCAAGCGATCTCGGATCGAAGGATCGCGAGTTCGAGTCCCGCCTCGGGTATGGTTGTATTGTGTTCGTCCTTTCACCCCTATCATATTCATATTGTATCATCCTCATAGATACCATACCGTTGCTCGCAATAGTGGTAGCTAATGGCCTAGAAGTTGATGCGACCTTAAATTTAAAAAAAACAAACCTTTAATTATACATAAGCAAGGGTCATTATTACTAATTTTTTATAAATTTGAAGGGTATACACACTTTTCTGAGTTCTGCTGAACTTATGAGATAACCTTGCACATTTCTTCAGTACCACTGACTAGAGAATAAAATGACAATTGTGACAAAACTTATCAACTATGTAATAATGTGGTAATATTCGTGATAAATGAATATTAAATTTTTAATGCATTATGAAATTAAATAAGTTCATTGTTAAATAACACAATAAGGCTATTAGTCGGCCCCGTGGCGCAGACGGTTGCGGCAGCCGTCGTCTGTGCCGAGGAGGCTGCAGGTTCGAGTCCTGCGTAGACATGGTCGTATTTGTGATTGTCCCTTCACCTATCATCAGCATCCTATCATCTTATAAGTCACACTTCAAGGCGTAACAACCTTGTTGTAATCCAAGGATACAGCTGAAAAGCTGATCCTGGAAGAATTACACACGTTAATCGTGTACCGTGGTCAGTAATAGCCTATAAATAATAATAATAATAATAATAATAATAATAATAATAATAATAATAATGAAGGTCATTAATGAATTTATAAGTTGTTTATTTTAATTGCTAGTTTCTGTTGTAATAAGTACTTTCATTCTAGTGTTTGTGATTTCTTATTATTAGTTGTATATATTCTGTTGCTCATTTGACACATCATGAGCATAACATTTTTTTAAGCTTGTTAATTTTTAACATCTTGACACTCATATTGACATCTTTATGTACATGTACACGAAGAGAAGGCGCTTGTTGATGGTATGACGATCTTGGTGTCTGATTTTAGGTTTGGAGTGTCAAATTCAATCCCGATGGTGACAAAATGATGTCCGTTTCAGAAGACAGGGCAATAAACATATATGATTGTTCTGCATAAACAAACATCAATTGGTCTTGTATCAAAGAAAGAATAATGAATTAAATCTGGGGAAGCGAGGGTTAATAAATTAATCCTTCAAAATTGTTAGAGTTGTACGAGTATATTATTGATTTTTGTGTAGCAAGTCGAAAACAAATAAATATTGTGTAGAAATGATTTATGGTTTTCTAATTTTTTCCATTGTCTCGTGATACACTTGCAAATACAAAACTAGTACAAAGCAGCTCCTAATACAAAACTAGTGGTACTACATCAGCATATACGTTCTGTTTCTAAATTTGCAATTTTCGAAAATGAAGCCTGCGCCATTCTTTTAAGAGTTCCTTGTTCTATTCGTGGCAAAACTGAAGGACAAATTTGGAGCGTTTTTAGAGAAAATGTTTTTATTTATTAATTGCATTCACTTCAAACACAATTACGCGCCATCCAGCAGGGGAATTCCACTGCCACCTCCTGAGGGGGACATGTACTACACTTACGCGACCAATGACCTTAGCTGTTGACGCACCAGGAATCACTAACAATGAATTAAACATCGATGTATTCATCGATATCGAAAACCTTTTGGTGATGTGTCGACGTATCGATGTTTTGCTAAACTTTGCTATCACTTCTCACGACTCCTTACATGGCTTGCTCAGTGCCGCTTGACGGCGGCTGCGTGCGATGGGGCCCGGCCATGGCTTCCTAGGGGGGGGGGTAGCCATGGCCCGGCTCTTCGCGGAGTGCTGTCGAATGGCTATGGGTGTCGAATAGTTTAAGCGTCTCAGAAGCTTCTCACAGCTACACCAATGAAAGGTTTTCACAATGGAAAGTGAGAGCAGAGGGAATGGTAGCAGACGCTGTTGTAATACTGAAATTAAATCAGTGGTGGTGTCATTCCAGTGATAGGATGATGTAATATAGTGTACAACGAATGAAAACAATAGTCAATTCTCTGGAACTACGACCTCAGGGACTGCACACGTAAGCTTCCGCGGCTCGAGTCCATAAATTCTTGGCTATCCGGGAGACGCCGCGTCGTTGGCAGTGACGTCACTGCCTTGAGGAAGCCTGCGACATGTAAGGCGAAACGTCGGCCTCTCTACCAACGACGCGGCGTCTCCCGGGTAGCCAAGAATTTATGACCTCAGGGAATAGAAGATTTTGAATCAAATTTTCCAGCAAGGTGTTTAAGTCACATGGCCCGATTAAATTATGAAGTTGGCTTAGTATATGTTACAGGAGGAGAGGATTAGGAAGTATGCTAAACTCTTATACGGAAAAAATAACAGGCATGAAATTATTACGTACTCCAAAAATTCTAGAAGAAGTAGTTTTTTAATTCGACATTTTCCATATACAACGCAGAACTTGCTCAAGAATTTGTTAGTACTTATGTTTTAGAGTAGGTATTTCAGAATTAAGAAAACATGCGTAGAATACGCTTCTCCCCGTAGCACGTCACACAGTTTTTAACTGTTTTTGTCGTAAAATAAATTAAATTAATAAAAAATTAGCTATCTGTTAGGCTACAAGAACCCTACCCAAACATTCAATAAAAAAAGTTTTCATTGAATCACGATGTATTTAATTTTTCTTAGGCCCAGTTACCACGTTTATCTTCTGCTCCTTTGTAGGTTTTGCATCTTGTACTTCCCTCTTAATTGTGAACTTCTTTAGGCTCCCACAGATCGGCGCCAAATTTTCGCAGCGGCGACAAAATTCACGCGTTCGTTCGCACCACGGCATCGGTTGCGAGTCAGTATTTGACGTTTTCCTCGTCTGATCAAAAAGAGACGTTTACTTCACAGTTCATCCAGGATATCGAAAATGCCAAGTCAGTTGGTCGCATCCAGGAAAAAAATTACATATCCTATACTGTAATTATATGTACGTCCATCTTTTGCGAGGGCACCTTAGTACAAATTTCATAGTTGTATGAACGTTCTATTTCACGCTACTGCCTAGACCCATATCTTACTGTGCAGGAATAGCGCACTGGTACACTGAGTGCGAGCGCATTGCGACGCACAGGCGTTTGCGACGGAGAATTACTGGGAAAGCGGCCCACGCACCCGCGCCGAGCGAGCAAGGGCCGCCACGAGCGCTGGGTCAGGCGCGGGACCTCGCATCCGGTCTCAGCGTTTGCGCCAAGGACAGTGCGCTAGGCCCGGCCGCCACTATGCTTTGCAGCGCAGTTCAGTGTGGCCGCAGAGTGCAATGCCGCCACACTTCCCTGCTGTGTAGCCATTCCTATCCTTTCGGACATCTATGGCTGATCTGTAAAAGAGAGAAAAAGAACGAGGTCAGGAAAGACAATAGCCGTTCGGCGCGCTTTTGGCGTTGTTTACCGCAATTTTCGTGCAAGTATTGGCGTCGCGCCTACTGTAGCATATCTCTCGGGCGCTTGTACGTGGTCGTGGAATCCGGCTCGAACAAAGATAAATTTATTACAATATCATTATTTGACGCGTTAATTTTTGAAAAGAAATTTCTAGCTAAATTTTTAAAGTGCTCTTCGAGGAGCGATAGCTTTAATGTAGAGTGTAATTCTGAAACTCCAATATACATACAGGCCCAGCAACTCTCCATCAAAAGTTGCTACTATAGGAAGCGCTAGTGTCGCCGGGTGCAGCTGCAGGTTAGGCTCGCCAACTTTCCCACACACAAATTGGCTAATTTGTGAGAAATACGAAAAGCGTCTTCGAAATGTACAATTATTCATAATCCATACTTATAAGAAACATCTGAAGAAAGCGCGAACATAGACGTTATCTTTTGTAACATTATGGGCCTGCTTGCGACCCGCGAACTCACGCAGCAGCCACGCACTTTTAAAGTATAGTTGGCAGCAGTTCGTGTTTTAGTTCCTGTAAGAAGGTGTTGCAGCAGAGCGCGCCACCGTAATGGTCTCCGCCACGTTATATGGGAGTTATAGGGCCCTGGTCCCCACCACGTTATTTGGGAGTTATAGGGCCCTGCAATGTACCCGCAGCTCTTCAAACTAACCAATGTCAGTGGTCCGAGTACATTCCCCCACTTCACGGTCAAAGCCTTCGTGTCAGCATAAGGTGACCATATTTTGAAATAAAAACAACGGGACACTTTAGTTTTTGTCTCAACGATAAAAGGAGAAAACGAGGACGTTAAACAATATTTATCACAAATATTTAGGTTTGGAAAGTAAGATTAAATAAATGATTACATGTATAAATATGTATAACTTTCATGATGTACTAGCATTCAATTTTACGCCGACCAAAAACTTTTGTAGAACCCGTAGAAAGGAACATCAATTTTTTTTTAATCGTATCTATTTGTTTAATTTGCACTTCCATTTATTACGAAATAGGTAAGTATTTCTCAATTAAGATTGCATATTAAATCGCACAGAAACTCTTAGAAGCAGAAGAATCGGATTATTAAATTTCTCCATAACAATGTCGTTAGTGATAAAGCTTATAGGAATAAGTTGAAATTACGCCTTGCTATATTTTCTCATCCTAGGAAACTCGGAGCGACAAATTCGAAAAATAAATTTAATATTGTTGAAGGCATTTTATTGTTTGTGTATTGACTGTATATATTCTGTTTGTATATATTTATTGTATTTGTATTGACAAGCCATATTTTTTATTATTTAAGGTCGCATCAACAACTAGGTCATTGGCTACCACAATTGCTTGTAACGGTATGATAACGATATGATGATGATGATGATGATGGATGATAGGGATGTGAAAGGACGAACACAATACAACCGAGCCCGAGGCGGGAGTCGAACCCGCGATCCTTCGGTCCGAGATCGCTACGGCACTACTGCTTGATTTGAAACAATGGCTTGTCTCTTTTGGCGTCCCGTTTTCCTGTCAAAGAATACCGGACAGGGGCTCAAACTAAAGGACTGTCTCGGCTAACAAGGGCTGTCTGGTCACCTTAAGCCAGCAACGAAACGACGCAAATTCAGATTGAAAGAGATCTCCGTCGAGTAAGCTCAAGGGTTCGTGTTCGACGTAAACTTAATGCTACGCAATCACAAGTCATATATTAACAGACAACGGCATTTTAGCACCAACATGAAAATTGCAATTCGAAGTGTGCAGCCATTGCACCAAATCAAACTGGGATAAATATCTCTATTGTCAGTGCAAGTTAAAACTTTACTGGTTTCCCGTGACACTAGACTCGCCCTGCGAACTGTTTGCGTGAATTGTTTTTTGTCAGACTTCCTTATGTGTGCGAGTGCGCACATAAACATCTTCCACAAGAAACTTTCGCTTGCCTTTGTGCAGGCGCTCTCTACAAGTCAGCACAGACTGCAGAGACTATTTTTTCTATGTCTATTTTTTAAAATATTGCTAATCTTGAGATTTTTAAAATTTACTTTTAAAATTTATTTTCACTTATTTATTTTAAACTTTTACTCATCTTTCAACTATGTATAGTTAAAATGACGGGAAGGGATTCTGAAACTCAAGAAAACTTGCGCAGATAATCTTCTCCCCCATACGTTACATACAGTTACTTTTGTTTTTTCTAAAATAATCTAAAAATCTAAGACTGCTTTAACCAATACGTAAGTGCACTCACTTTATCTGTTCGTATGAGTTTCACAGGGATCAGTGTATTGTAAAGTGAATAAATGTTACTTGCTTATTCAATGTGTGTGTATAATGTACGAAGGATACCGTAGACCAGATCCCAACATTCACCTTATCATAGGAGTCTAGCTTAGTATTAATCCAATCTCAACTAGCGCCAAAACAGCATTTTCATTCTCGCATCAACTGCTCCACAACATTATACTACTACATGAGCCTGCAAAAGTGTTTTCAACCAGCAAACATTTTTTTCCTCACCGGACTCGAAATCAGGTCCCCCGATTTAACACGCCGTGCACCAGCACAAAAATGCATAACATTTCAAGTACAAATTACGCGAAAAGTACTAGTTTTTTCAAACCATTGAACGCGAACTTTTTCAAAGGGCTTATTTTTACTCTCTCGCCATTACGAAAGTACTCGCGCACTGGAACGACACGACACCGGAGAGACGGGCAGTTTTAATGTAGGTCGCCCGCACCGGACGGAACGGCACGGCACGGCACGGCACGGCACGGCACGGCCAGCAAGGACACTCAGGTATTTCGCTCCGTGTCTTGTACTGTGCGCGCCGGCTTCATAATTCGAGCAAAGAAGCAATCGCATTGGGTTCATTTTTAATAACAGAAGAAGGAAGTTAGGCAAGGAGACAAAGAAAGTCCAAATTCTCTTCTAGACAGAACGATATTGACAAAAGGGGAATTTCACATATTATATCCCAACCTGGAGTAAGATGAAAAATTATTTCAGTTCTTTAGGAAGTCTCACGATAAATTTGAAGCTAAAATGGATGAGGCGACATCTTTAAGAAAAGGAAAAATGGCTGTTTCCGTAGATCTTGATTTCCGAAACCCATGTTGGCAAATCTGAAACGCGCCGTGTTCACTAAGAAAGGTTTCCAATCGTACGAAAAAATGGTAATATTTTTGAAAAGAAAAAGAAAAAAAAAAAAACGATAGAAGAGAAATTGTCCGATCATTTTGAATTTCATTTTGTGGCGGTTTTTGAAAATCGGCTTAATCCTAGCTTTTTAAAAAAATCTGGAAAACTCCTAGTGCACAAGGATGAATTGAATATGCGAGTTAATGGGTGTATAATGGCACAAGTCTTTAACAAATAATCCGGAAATTCATCTAAACCGGCCGTCTATTTTATTTTTATTTTACCGATTAATTTGAGAATTTCATAGGAAAAGAAACGAACATCGTGTTTAACATTTTTATGGAAACGTTTGGTAATAATGTAGTCCAAGTGTGTATGTGTTGAATACACTATTTTTATTCATTGTGGCCTGATTACCTCTGTCATACGTCTATAATATGAATTACTACAAGATCTCGGCTGAAACCACGAAGATATTAGAAGGACTTGTTAATTTATTCCAGATTATTGGTGTATACAACTAACAAGTCATTTGTATTATTTATTATCTTAAAAATATCACACAAAAAGAAAATATGAAAAGAACTTGCCACTCAAATACTTTACCGCTCCTTTGCAAAAATGTTTAAACAAGGTAGAATAGTACGGTATAGTTAATAGTGAAGATTATAACTATAATCCAAATTACGGGTGTTTGATCAAAGAAATATGGCAAATAGCTTTGAATCAAGACATTATACCCCACCTCGCGCCGCTTCAGCTTGAGCGTTTACAACCTTTTGCGGATTAGTAGTGGAATGAGAGCTGGAGCCGGAGACGTTTCCCTAGCTCGCAGGTGCGTCGGGCTGCCCGGGCGCGCGAGTGGCCCCTGCAGGCGCGGTTTGCCATGCCTAACGCAATCCATACGCGCGCATACGTGCGCATATGTGCATACGTGCGCAGAGTTCGCACATGACCTTCAAAGCGATTTCGCGTAAACCGCAAGCTCCGTGGTCCTTGAAAAGTTCTCACGAAGGGAGAGGCGGGATTTCCGATTTTGTGTGTGTGTGTGTGGGGGGGGGGAGCAAATTTGGGCGCTATTATAAACATGAAAATATATTCGTTTATATAAATGCTTTCAGTTAATTGCGCTGCAATTATATACTTAGTTTTCAATTTTGTTTAATATTTAATTGTTTTATTGAATTATATTAGTCGAACACAGACGTGACGATTCTCTGTTATTTCAACGTTCTGAAGTGTTAATTCAATTCAGTTTTCTCAGTGAATCATATATCGAAAGTGTTTATCATTTATTATAATCACACATTTATACATGACTGTAGAATACATA
Organism: Gryllus longicercus; assembly: GCA_038098605.1. Classification (NCBI taxonomy): domain Eukaryota; kingdom Metazoa; phylum Arthropoda; class Insecta; order Orthoptera; family Gryllidae; genus Gryllus; species Gryllus longicercus. Next base: position 862,587 of record JAZDUA010000542.1, on the reverse strand, counting down.
TTTTAAAATCTAAATTAATTAATTATTTTAATTAAAATGCAATCTTCAGTTTTTAGCAAGATCGGCATTTTTGTAAAAAATTGAACGGTTTACGCGCTAGCGGTGAGCACAGGTTTTGCCGTCAATCAATTTTTCGGTATGATGTACCCACAAAACATGGACTCTGGCTACACCACCTGTTTGATTTTTTCTATATTTAGCAACTGGATTTATTTACTTTTTTTGTTACTTGGGTCCGGCAATAACAGTTGGTTTTTTTTTTTTTTGTTTCTTTGTCGAAAATTTGCCATTTTCCGGCGCACGATTACTCTCTCTTCTTAGGTTAGTAAATGCATAAAAGTAAAAATATAACGAAAATTCCTGAAAAAATATGAAGATAATATGAAATATAAACGAAAAATTATAAAAAGATTTAAAAAGGCAAAATATGACTTATATCACGTGGAAATTGCATGATTTTTAGTCATTGTACATAAAATCATGCTAATTTTTTCCATGGAAATAACACAAAAAATGACATTGCATAAACATCTGAGTCCTAGTTATGGATCATGATTTTAGGCACGTAACAGTTTAATTTCTAAGTCAATAACGTTTAAAAGTAAAATATAATTGAAAGACTATTTATTTAGAAAGGATAATCAGGGAAATGCTGAACATTATCCCACGCGTTTTATAACACTGAGCTTTTGTTTACCAATTTATTAATGTATGTTATTAACTATGCTTAGTAAAATAATTGTTCGCTAAATTATTATTAAATTTCTTCTCAAAATACAGAAACAAGTACATCTTTTAATGTATAAATTTGAAAATCCGCGAAATGAAATGTCTAAATATTTTCTTTTCAAAATTTGTGCCAAGATTGGGGGCGCCAGTTACCCCCACTTGGTCCCCTGAATAATAATAATAATAATAATAATAATAATAATAATAATAATAATAATAATAATAATAATATTTATTGAGTCACATATACAATTACAATCGTGTATGACGAGTCAATATGATGCCTTGGGTGGAGAGAGCGAAGTTATATTACTGTTCAGGAGCAAACAAGGGATCATCTCAGCATTTGCTCAAAGGACCAGGGAAACTGAACAAAACCTGATCGAGATGGGGTCATTGGCCTAGAAATACAATACTTGTTACAGTTAGATTAAGATATTACACAGTAGATAAATTATCTGCTAATAATTAACATTAATAATAATAATTGCATTAACAATAATAATTACATTAGCAATAATAATTACATTAACAATAATAATTACATTAATAATACATATCAATTATGTTTGCAACTACATCAAATTTTACAATAGTAGTACATTCTATATTTATAACTTGAAATGGTGAGGAGGCAAGTTTTGACCAGTTTTTTTTTCTTCTTCTATTCTCCTTCTATTTCACAGGATCAGGATCATTTTCAGCTTGAAGCAGTTCATATGAAACAGAAAGTCTAATGGAATAAGAAATTCTTATTTATTTATATTTTTTAAGGGAAATGTTGTAATTTGAAAATTCCTTTACACTGTAGAACATGTTGTTAAGCAGGAAAGCTTTCAATTTACTTTTAAATGTATGAATTGTGTTTATGTCTTTGATATCATTGCCTAGTTTGTTGTAAAGTGTAATGCCCTCTATTAGGGTACTTTTTTGATAAAATGTAGTTTCAGAGTGGGGAACGTGTAGGTTATCCTTTTGACGGGTGTTGTAGTTATGTACATCAGAATTTAAAGTAAAAGTGTCTTTGTTTTCCATGAGAATTTTCTTTGTGAAGACCACTATTTCAAGTATGTACATGCATGGTAGAGGAAGGATCCTTAGTTTATTAAACAAGGGTTTGCAAGACTCCAGCTTATGAGTGCTGGTCATTGTTCGCAGTATTCTTTTTTGGATAATAAATGTGCGAGTGCTTTCAGGGGCATTTCCCCAGAATATTATTCCATATTTTAGGTGTGAGTGCACATTTGCAAAATACATTGTTCGAAGTGTCTCAATGTTGGAGCTTGACCTGAGGGTGTATAGGGCATAGCAAGATTTGCTAAGCTTCTTGTTAAGATTTGATATGTGAGTGTTCCATTTTAGGTTTTCTTGAATTGTTAGTCCGAGGAAGGTAGTTTCATGAGATATTGTTACAGGGTTATTGTTTATGAGCAAATGCTGTGAGAGTTTGTCTTTACATCGAGGATTCATGAAATTTAGAGAGACTGTCTTGCTGGTGTTTATGATGAGTTTGTTGTCTTGAAACCATTTTACTAGTGCTTGCAAAGTTTTGTGGGTTTCTTTTTCTAATGATTGCTGTGTTTTTGCTTTGATGATGATGTTTGTGTCATCTGCAAACAAAATTATTTTGTTGTTCCTTAAAGCCAAAGGCATGTCATTTATGTATATAAGGAATAGTATTGGCCCAAGGATGGATCCTTGCGGGACTCCACAATTTATTATTTGGGGACAGGAGTAGTATGAGGAGATTTTGTTTTCTTTAGTGTGTTGGAGGGCAACTATTTGTCTACGGTTTGATAAATATGATTTGATCCATTGGCCTGCAATGCCTCGAATCCCTAGCATTTCTAGTTTTCTTAAAAGTATATGATGGTCAATTATGTCAAAGGCTTTTGACAAATCTAAGAAAAGGCCAATGGGAATTTCCTTCTGATTTAGGGCAACAAGTATGTCATTTAAAAAGGAGAAGATGGCTGTGTCTGTGGATCTATTACTCCTGAAGCCATGTTGTGCATTTGTAAGGACATTATTTGCATTGAGAAACTGTTTGAGTCTATCATTGAAAAGTCTTTCCAGAATTTTTGAAAATCCTGATAACAGGGAAATAGGCCTGTAGTTCATTGGGTCATAACTATTGCCCTTTTTAAACAATGGTTTAATTTTTGCTGTTTTGAATATATCTGGAAATATGCCTGATTTTAGGGAGTAATTGCAGATGTGAGAGAGTGGTTGCACTATACATGGAGCACTGTGTTTAATAAGAAAATCTGGAATGTTGTCCATGCCTGCTGAGAATTTATTCTCCATTTGTCCAATGATTTTAAAAATTTCAGAGGGGGTTGTTTCATATAAAAATATGGAATTTACAATTTGTGTAATATTAGTGTTTGTTTGGTGTGTTCCATTGTTTAGAGAGTGTTGAGAGATTAACTTATTACTAATTTGTGAAAAGTGTTCATTGAATATATCAGCTATTTCTTGTGGGTCTTGTACAGTTTCGTTTTTGTAGTGGAGCTCTATGAATTCCACCACTGCACAGAGGGGAAGCATACTTCCATTGATGCCAACTTCACGAGAATGCTGTGGAATGGGTGAAGTAAACGCGTTGTTATTTCATAGACACAGTTATCAAAAAACCGTCATTATTCCTATAAAAAAATAATATCCCTACCAGAAAGCGACATGCCACTGGACTATGTAATCTATCAATGCGGCCCGTTGGAAAAAGATACTGAATAAACAATATCTACCGCTCTTTCGCTACTTATTCTTAATTGCATGATTATTCCGGGCAAGCCAACGGCTAAGGTCATTAGTCCCGCAAGTGTAGTGTATGTTTAATCCCTCTGGAAATGGCTATGACCTTCCCCCGCAGAATGGTGAGATCCGGCGTCGACCTACTTACTAGCGGGTTTCCCCAACCACGTATCTTATCAGCGGGGCATCGCCCCAGCCAAGAAAAGCTCTTAAGCTCCCGATTGCTCTCGCGGAATGTGTGGTAGTGTAGGGCATGTGAGTGTAAGGGGGTGAGAATATGATAAGTGGAGCAAAGACCGCGCGTGGTCGATTTGCTAGTGTACTGCTCCGAATTCGGAATCTTCCGAGCAGAGAGCAGCCGGCCGCTAGAATTATCCTCCAGTCAGCGGCTGAATTCCACCTAGCTATCTAGGCGGTGTCGAGAATCCTGCCGCAGCCATCGGGACCCAAATTAGTCACTGCAGTGACATCAAAAAATAATAAATACCCTGAATCACCTCTCCTGCTACTACCTATTCAATTACAATCGCTAGAAGTGCTCATTTCATACAGGTCAATCTGTGAAATGTGAATGGCCGCTTAAAAGGGGTGTTTTTTTTAGTAGTCACTAAGGAAGTATGAAAATGTGATTAAAAAAATAATATAAACGCCTGTTTTTTAAGGTGTATATGTACCAGCTTCTTTTACAACCCAAACAACGCCTCCCAAAAACACATATTGCTCACAAAACTTTGCGGACAGCCACGGTGGGCACATGTCCTCCCTGCTGAGAGAGAAACTCCCTTCTTATGAGGTTCTAGGGTTTTTTAAACCCAATGCCAAATTGGCAGATGTGACAAGTGAGATTGACAGTCACACGTTTGGTTTCACAACTAGGGACACAGTAGTTGTCATTGGTGGGGACAATGAGATTGATCAAGGTGCCTCAATTAATGTACAGGAAACCTTAAAAAACACTCAATGAGGACACCAAGAAAACAAATGTAATAATGACGACCCTACCACTCAGACATGACACCACTAAACAACCATTGTATCCAAGAAACAAGGAAATCACGCTACTTGCTAGAAACACACGAATTAAAATTACAGACCCTGGATCCTCAGAACAGATTTTACTTGCCATCTTTCCACAAAAGGGAAATTCAATCTTTCTGCACTTCTCACATCCCACATCTCTCCACCTCCTTCCACGACACAATCATACAAATCTGCCATCTGCATCACCCTCACCCACACCTACACCTCATTTTCCTCTTTTAGCCACTCCTCATGCACCTTGTCGGTCTTCCCAATCCACAGCTTCCATTGGGGTTTCCACACCCCGTCTCCCTTCCCAAATCTTTTCTTCTATTGTGGCTTCCACATCATCACCACAACAAGCACACATTACTTCTTCTCACAACTTCAGGCAATCACGTAAGAAGACATCCCTGGACATTTAGCAATCAAGACAACACACCGCAGGTAGAAATTTAAAACAATATAGTGTCCTCAATGTACTTCACCAAAATATTCAGTATATACATAACAAGGTTGAACACTTTGAGACAATACTTGAAGAAACTTGTATACATGTAGGAGTCATTACTGAACATGGTCTAAAATATAATGAAATTAATACAATTAACTTCTCTAACTATAAACTTCATGCATGTTTCTGTAGAGAACTTAACAAAAGTGGCCAGAATAATTTAATTTGCAAATCAATAGACTGGATTAGAGATATGAGCATCAAAATGACTATTGAAGCAGCAGGGGTAGATGTAAACACAATGAAAGGAAAGATCAAATTCATAGGCTTTTATAGAACTTCAAATTCAAGCATTAATGACTTTCTATTCAGGTTGAAAGAACTCATAACTAAACTTATAGGAAACAACGATTGTAAGTTAATTATTTTGCGAGATCTGAACGTTAATATTGAACATAACAAACTATGTGATTCACTAAAGAGCTTCAATCTTCATGATGTAGAATAGGGCCAACACGTATTACAACCCATTCCAGCTCTACTATAGACCATATCATTACAAACACTGAAATGTATAGATACTGTTCTCATAATATTGATTTTCCTCTATCTGATCACACTGCACAAATCATTGAAATAATCAATTGCCCCATTAGCCTTGAACTACCTAAATACACATTCACCCGTGGCACAAGTGATACTAAACTACATTTGTTAAATGAACGTCTCCTAAAAGAGGAATTGACTGAAGCACACAATAGTAGCGATATCAATGAGAAATGAAACTTATTTCTGAGTACATTAATTAATACACTTGAATATTGTATGTCCCATTATTAAGAGGCAAATTAATGTTAAAACCCAAAATTAAGCTTCCAAATGAAATTCTTGTTCTTACAAATATAATACAAAACATGTATGACCTGTTCAGAGATACTAAGAACCTGTTTTATAATGAAAAGTATAAACAGTATAAAAAACAATACAGGGTAAAACTGATGAAAGAGAAATCTTATCAATTTAATAATAAAGTTAACAACTCAATTATATTCCATGTTTTAGATTTATTTGTTAACAATGGGAAAACTCAGTCTCACAAAAACATACACCTACTACATGAAGGCATGTTTCTTGATAATCCTTCTGATATTTGTAGGACCTTTAACTGTCATTTCTTAAATTCAAAACAGCATATTGTAACCAATAATACTATTAATTCCTTATCTCCTGGAACTTCAAAATCCATGTTTCTCCATCACACAAATGCTACTGAAGTTAATTGACTGATAAATTCATTCAAAAATAGTTGTTCAACTGGGAATGATGAAATATCTTCAATAATTCTTAAAAAAATGTAAGCCTGCTCTTCTTAATATATTAGTTTACTTAATACATTCATCTATAGCTGCATTCACCTTCCCAGAATCCCTAAAAATTAGTATTGTGAGACCACTTGCTAAGAATAATAGTACACAAGATGTTGGGAATTACCTATTACTCTAACTTCAGTATTGGGCAAACTCTATAAAAAAGTTATACTAGCAAGACTTAATTGTTTTCTTGAATCTAATAATATCCTTAATAAAGCACAACATGGCTTTAGGAATGGGTTCTCCAGCACCACTGCTGTTGTAGAGTTCATACATGAAATCATTGGAAATTTGGAATCAAACAGAAAAACAGCAGGTTTATTTATTGATCTTTCAAAGGCATTTGTTAGTGAATCTCATGAGAAACTGTTGGCAAAACTTGATTATTATGGAATAAGGGGTAGAGTCAATGACCTCGTTAAATCATACCTCACGGGACGTAAAGCAATGAACAGAGATTTTCTAGCAATCTCAAAATTTCTTATGCAAAGTTCAATCAAATTTTGATACAATTACATCTGGTGTTCTGCAAGGATCGGTACTTGGACCTTTGCTATTTCTATTATATGTTAATTATATTCCAAGCTCATCTGATTTCTCTGTAATCTGACAATCATTAAAATCACTGAAATGTTCATAAATGAATTGAAATTAAACCTTGATAAAACTGTATTAATCAACGTCAAGTTTCATCATAGTCACCAACACCAAAACATAAGTGAGAGTAGATAATGAATCAGTGCACCAAAATGATTGTCGAAATTTCTTAGGATTACTCATAGATCAAAACCTAACATAACAAACAAGTTGATACACTTTGTAATGAACTAAACTAATACATTCCTTGAGAGGTACTTTTCCAGATGGAAATTGATGCACTTATTTCAGTATATTATGGGGCAATCTTCTCGCAACTTCAATGTGGGATTGAAATTTGGGGTGGTACAACACAAGAAAATATGGATAGATTAATGGTCCTACAAAAGAAATGAATAAGAAGCATTTTTAAACTGAATCCCAGACAGTTCTGTAAAGATTTCTTTACTAAATATGAATTACTCACTGTTGTAGCACTCTTCTTTTATAAAGTATTATTACTATTGACAAATAATCAAAATCAATATTTCGTTAGCAATAAAGAGATACATAACCACCATACTAGAGGACATAGGAACTACCACAGGATATACACTAGCAAGTCTTCAACTAACAAAGATTCTTTCTTCATTGCTGCACAGCTCTTTAATAAACTCCCCATTAAAATAAAAGCTGCTGCTGATAAATATTTCAAAACACTGCTTAAATGTCATCTTATTAGTGTGTGTCCATACAAGATATCTGAATTGCTTTAACATTCTGTAATTAAAAACCATGTACTGCTACAAGTGACCACTCTGTACCTATCATCCAGTCCAATAAGGCAATGTACTGTAGTAAATGTAATGCAGTAATGTAGTAAAAATTGTAATTATATGTCAAAATATTGTATTTAATGTAATTATTGCCATAATTGTACATCTAATGTATTCAAGTTATTGTAAGTTAATTAAACTGCTACTATACGATATGAGTATTACTTACTCTAATTATAAGCTATTTGCCACTCTATCATAATCTACTAGTTTATTGTTGTTATTTGTAATGTGTTCATGAGGCTTTGTGTAGTTTAAAATGTAATTTACCTTAATTTTATTATGAGCAATTGCATTATTATTCGTGTAATTCATTGTGTTAACAATTTGCATTATTACTATAAGTTATGTCATTGAATGTAATTCGTTATAACTTAAAATTAATGTAAATGTCTATATTAATCAATTAGGTATATTTTTATCATGAATTTAGAAAGATAATGTAAACTTATTATTACTGAAAGTTCTTAGGATTACTCATCAGTGAAATTAACTTACTGTAATTTTAATTACTTTCTAGACAAACTGCTTGATTCTTTGTATAAGTTTATAAGCAATAAAAATCATCATCATTATTATTATTTTTATGAGTAAAAATAGTGAATAAACAGTACATGCAAAGTCTAAATAGGTTTTTGAACTCTTTCTTGGATGTAATTTCATGCAGGGGGGAAAAAAAGTAGAAAATATAATATGCATTGTAATTCGTTGGATGCGCAAAATTGAGTTTACCCGTGATTAATCTCATTCAGTCACAGGGAAAGACTGATGTGCCAATAAAATTATCAGATGATATTTGACTTTGTTTAGTAGATATCAGATTTTTAAGCAAATCCATATTTTATTCTTTTGGCGAAGACGCTCAACAAATTAGACTTGATTATATACAATTTCATGACTGGTAAAAAAGGAGCCACATTTATAGTTCTTAAAATGTTTATTTCAGCACTGGAACCTAAAAACCCCATGTCTGTAAATTACCTAATTTGTGGATTTTTAAAAATTATATTGTTTCATAGTCAACTCGTCTTAAGGAGAGAGAATTCTGTTCTTGGAACATCTTCGCAAGCGGATTCACCCGGTGGCTGCGAAGTAAGATGAAGTGTTCGTAGAGAAATATAAATTTACACATGCTAATCTTAATATTGAAAACTGTCTATTTCTTGTACACCAAATCAATGTTTCTGTGCTTCAAGGCTGCGGACTGGTGATATCTTCATTTCTATTTCCTTATTAACTGCAGATGCACTCTCTTCTGAATTACAATATTCCTCAAAGAAAAACACACACCTGTGAATTCTATGTATCTGTCCTATCATCTACCTGAACATAAGTAAGTAGAGTTGCCAATTCTGTTTGTACAAAATCCTTGATGAAGTCTGAAACGCAGTCTATTAATTTTATTTTATATGCCCTGCTGTGTTTATGCAACAATCAAGTTATATTCATCATTACATTCACAATTTGAGTTTAATTTACATCTGATTTTTTAAAAATATTTCATACAAATATATCTGTAATAAAATAGTTGCGAATAAAATATATTCTGAAAAATCATTTTCATTACTATTTATACCTAATTTTGTGTACTAATCATTCCAACTGCATAGTGTGACAAATCTGCATGGTGATCCAGGCGAGGCAGCTCTACAGAGCAACGTATATCAAACTGATGTTCTTTGTTGTACAATACAGCTTATGAAGTATTGAGAAAGTAAAAAGGAATACTTATTATAGTAATTTTTTGTTATGAGTTACCACACAAAATGAAGACATCTGCAACAGCATCATAATCCAGGTTATTTCACATTAAAGTTGGTGTAATTTGTTTTAATGGGTATACTCTCTATTGTTTTAGTGGGTATAGTACCCATGGCACATGCTATGTCTGCCACACCGTAGATTCGCTTCTGAAACAGCCTACCAGAGGTTTAGCTGTATTTTGCAAATTCAATTTCCCTTCCATGACCCATATTAACTGAATTGTGTGCTGCAAGAAACTAGATTATTGTATTTACTGCTAGACATCGTTCCAATAGCATCACATTCGGTCATCATTGAGCAAAGGCTGTCTTACAAATTTATGAACGCACCATAACTTAACAGCATAAATGTACATATACAATGCCTAAAAAATTATATTTAATTAATAGAACTTAAATATTTCTTAATAATAATAATATTTATTGAGTCACATATACAATTACAATCGTGTATGACGAGTCAATATGATGTCTTGGTTGGAGAGAGCGAAGTTACATTACTGTTCAGGAGCAAAACAGGGGGCCATCTCTGCATTTGCTCAAGGGACCAGGGAAACTGAACAAAACCTGATCGAGTTTTAAGTCATTGGCCTCGGCATTCTGTAGAAGATTGAAATTGCCTTTTCAGTGTACTAATTGAAACTGTAAAGAATAAACCATAAAACTTAAACATTCAAATATAAATTAATATTATGATTGCCACTATTAATATTAATAATTTAACACAAATATCCATTTTATGCGTTTGTAGGCTTCCGCTGCTGGAGTCCCTACATTCTTGGCTGAGCCACATCTCGGTCAATTGAACTGACGTTTCGGCCATCTTACTATGGCCTCCTTCAGAGTATCAGCAGTGTAGCTTTGAAGAAGGCTAGATGGCCGAAACATCAGTTCAATTGACCAAGATGCAGCTCATCCCGGATAGCGAAGAATGTTAGGTATCCTTTCTTCTGACAATCGATAATCATTTTTTAAAACAAGTTTTTATTGTCAATATAATGTCGGAATATAATGTTTCGCATGATATTTACATTCATCATCAGGTGTACACAAATAATAATTGAAATGTCTACGTCTAAAAATGAAAACAATGACCATCTTAGAAAATGTCTCTGAGTAGAATTTGAACTAAAGCTGAAATCTATGTTGAATTAAAATTTCATTAAACAATAATTATCTTTCTGTGTTCTACATCAGAGAGGAAGAGAGAATGATGTATTCTGTATTATTCAAACATTAAAACGTACACCAGACACAAGTATTAATATATAAACATCTTTTAGGGCATTTAATAAGACTGAGGTAAATACGTTACTTTACATTTTATCTTCATTTACTTCATCAACTGTATTACACAGCATGAAATATGTATTCCTTTTCACATTTCCACCTTGTGTAAGTGTAAAAATAAAATGTAAGTGAAAAAGTAATTTTCAATTGTATTTATACTGCATTATAAGAAATTATACAGCCCATTTTACTCTGAGAGCCTATTTTAGGTGCTTAAAATAGAAACTTTGAGAGCATAAAAATCCTCAGTCTAGTTATAAGCATTCTGGTTGTCATCAGATAAATGTTTTTCGTGCAATCTATAATGGAGATTGTTTTAGAGGTTTATACATACCTGTGGAACATAGCATTCAACACATTTTTTCAATATAAAAATAATTGCTTAATATTTTTTCTTAAAAATTTTATAGAAATAAAAAAATTAATAATTTTCAAACACACATATTTTACATTGTTTGGTCACAGGTATGTACTTCTAAATCTTATTCTGTTGTGTTTATTATGGAAGCCCTCCAATAAGTGTAAAATTGGCCAAATAATCAAAAAAAAAATTGGATATCCGGAAGATTGTATTATTCAACATATCCAAAAAACATTAGAATGTACATTTCAATAATATTTTACAATTCAATAATTAAGAAAATATTGTACTTTATTACTTTTCATACTTACAAAAATCAAAATGTTTGAGATATAGAATGGCACAGACTATACACATACTTAAGTGAGCAGTGAAGTTCTTGGAAAATCGTGAAAATGTTTCTAAATGTAGCAAAAATCAAACTAATTGATGAAATAAATTACATTAGTAAATTATAAGGTTAGTAAGAACATTAAAAAGTAGCCTTCCACAGAGACAATAAGCAGCCTTCCTTTAGTAGAACTACACTTGACTTTTCATGCTCATTCCATGTAAGTTGATGAACTGAATCAGGGTTCTGGGCACATGGTCTTCAAATGGAATGTTATAATCCATAACAGCTTTTGCAGCTAAGCACTTCAGGCTCAAAGGAGTTTGAGTTTGAAGCATCTCCAATGCCAAATCTGGAACAATTTTCATGCAGTTAGCAACCCATTATTCCACACCAACAGCCCATTGCAAATAGAAAGAACGAACAAACCTGTATAAGCAGTGTCAAATGGAGTTTCCCCAAAAATATTTGTGACATCCACATGAGCACCAGAATCAATCAATAAAGAAATAATAGAAGCAGCCACATGTCCATTTCTACATAAAACAAAAAAAATGAAGGTGACATCAGTTAGAAGCATGCTGAGTGAAGCAGTGAATGCCGGGTTGGAAGAGGACAGAATGGGCAGGGGAATATTTAATCTTTGCATTTTGGTGGGGGACATCTTGCTACTCTAATAATGCCATTTCTCCATCACAGTTAAGGTGATTAGAAAATAATGTTGCAGTAAAAAATTTGAAGTAAAAATTATGGAAAATACAGATATACACAATGTTCTCCCAACATATATACAGTGACACTGTTTATAAGTTTTACACTTAAAAAACTTTTTCAAGTTTATACATTTTTTTGGTAGGCCCTGGATAAATTTCTATAATTCCCATGCTAAATTATTTCAGCTTTGTGTTTTATGTTTATAAGTTTTTCACATTTATACATTCATAATAAAAGCCCCTTCAAAGAGGTGTGGATCCACGGGGAGAGAGATTTACTCCCCTAAAATTTTTTAAGTAACTTAATTTTAACTTTTTACGAAACTTTCAAGCAGGAAATAAATGACGATTCCACAAACTTCATTGAAAACCATTCGAAGCAATTCTAACCGCAAGTGCTATTAATCAAGATAAATAATGGAGGTGTGTGTGTGATTTTCAAATTTTCAACTTTAAACAATTTTTTACATCCCTTATTGAATTTGTAAAACTTATGAACCATCAAATCAATTGTCGTCTTTCGGAGCTTAGACTTTTATGTAAGTGCCAATTCTCTATATAACCTGGGTGGCCGAAGTGGTTAAATGTCGAGTTTGGTCTCAAGAGTTTCTTGTAGAAGGGCCGCTGTTTAGAGGCTGGCTCAAAGATAATTATTTGTTACAATTCTTTGTTGCTTTTAACCAGCAAAAATTATTTATCACATCGAGTTACGACTGCCGAGCTGCAATCTTTTTCTGCTTAAAGGGAATGTATTATTTTGTTATTTTTTCCGCTGTCTAATACTGCAACAAACACGAAACTCTTACGACTACCATTAGTGCCCATTCCCATATGATCCTGGGATCATACAGGGGGGTTGAGTAGTACAGTCGAACTTGCCTCCAAAGCACGGAAACAATACACATCATTTAACCAACCTTTGAGACCGGTGACCGAGGTTAGTTAAATGATTTGTATTGTCTCTGTGATTTGGAAACAACATCGCCTTTTGTTCAAGCCTCGCTCATGGATAGTTAACATTCGTCACAATTCTGTGTTGCTGAATAAAACCATTGAAAATTGCAAAAACTTAAATGAAAATTATTTAAAGATCTTCTACTAACAAATTCAATCCATATAAATAAATTTGAAGTGGGTATGTGATTTTCGAATTTGCAACTTTTAACCCCCTTGTTCTCAGTCCCCTCCCACACACACACACAATTTTATCAGCTCCGTAATGCTAGAACTGAAACAGTTGTCTTGAGTAATAAGTGTATATGTATTGTCCTCCTGGATGGCCGAGGTTGTTAAGTGGCATGTTTGGGTTCATCAGTTGAAACCAAGAGGTCACCGCTTCGAGGCACATTCGGGGATTTCAATTTGAAAAAAGTGTAGTGGTAGAGAACTATTAGGAATTCAAGAAATAGTATTGAAAATCATTTGAAGCATTTCTAGTTATAAATGCAATCATTACATACACAAACCACATGTCTGTCTGTATGTGCTTTTGCCATTTATAACTTAAAACATTTGTTTCAACTTTCTTTTTTGATTTGTAAAACGCATGTCACGTCAAATCAATTGTTGAGTTTCTGTACAACTGTATGAACCGACTGAAGTAAACTAATGAATCTATGAACATGAAATTTAAATCCATTATGAACACTAGTCATGTCAACTTAGATATCCCCAACGGTTCAGAAATTATTATTACTTTTTCTATGAATTGTTGGTAAGAAGAGATAGGTATGTAATTATGCGCCAGAAAACGTCGAAATTTTGCCAGAATAAACCTCATTGCCGGGTTGTGGTAATGCAAAAGTGGATAAACCCTATTGCCAAAATTAGAAAAAAAAAACGAACTTGTTATGTAGCCAGAATTTATGCTTTGGTTCTTTATACCATAAAATAGATTGATCATTTTTAATCGTTTTTTATTTTTTATTTTTATTATTTTTTCATTATTATTATTATTATTATTATTATTTTTTTTTTTTTTACATAAATTGAGCTTTTTTATTCCATTGAGTTAATATCATGCAGCGCTACTGTGGCGTAGTGGTACGAGGGCCCACACGTTTACTCTGAGGATCTGAGTTCGTGTCACGGAGCAGAAAAGTAATTATCTGCTTGAGAACACTTTTGCCTTTATTTCAAGGTCACCAGTGCAATTCTATTCCTTCCAGTATATGTACTTCACCTGTTTGTGCGTGTGTGGCCTTTTCACATGAATGCCCTGCTTATCCCCCCCCCCCCCCCCCTTTAGTACTTTCACCTCTCACCGAGATGCCCATTTGTTTTCCTCTTCATCTGAATGTATAGTTTCCAGAATACAGATAATAGTCTCCAGCTGTGCTGCCTTTTCTAAAACATTTGCTACCTCAATTTTTGAAGAATTAATTTCTAAAATTATATATAATTGAATTAATAATCGAATTTTCGTATTTAAAAAAAAAAAAAAAAAAAAAAAGTGAGAATAGAGTTTTACAGAAAAGTGAGGAAAGTAATGGTAGTATGAAAACAGTCTAAAAACGTTAAGATCGTGAGTTTACGAGAGGTGTGAAACAAGAAATTTGTTTATATTTTGTTATATTAAAATTTGAATAATACCAATTAGTTTATATTTAATGCACCCTTGTATTAAAACTGCTCATACACACCTGTGTGCTGCGATGATATGTAAAGGAGTATCTCCCTTAATATCCACTGAGTTAACGTCTGCCCCACACTCAATGAGCAGACGTGTTACTGCAGCACATGGGAAACTAGGAAAGAAAGGAAATCATCGAATGTAAACCTTAGAAGATTTATATTTAAATTTCTGAAATAGTATTTTCTTACATGTTGTCGAGGTCGTCATATTCATCAACATATACACATGTGCAATAGAGTCAGTCCATTCTGGGCTCTAATTTCCGCCTTGTTTAATTGATAAATCAGCCGACAAATACGTAGTTTTTCACTTGATGTTAGAGAGTCCATCACTTTTGTCACAGTAACCAATATACTCAGTAAGGCAATGATATTATTTTGGAATTCCTCCTAGGAAAATTAGTCATTGTAAAATAAAATATAATAAGCATTAAATAATTTCAGAAATAAAAAAAAAAAACACACACAAGGTAACATTCCATCTGACGTCTCAAACTTGTGACAGCCAAAGTTTCCTTGTTCCTTTCCAGTTCCCAAAGACAGGCAGTCAAAACATCTCTCAAGTGAGAACTTCAAATTCATATTTCTCCTCAGCATTTTGTAGAACATCCAGGCAGAGAAACAAAATATGATTCAAATAACTCTTCTTTATCTTACTTTAAAACATTTTTTACCTTTCTATAAAACAAACTTTCACATGAACGCAAACCTGTGCAAAACGCGTAAGGTCCTTCGAGACAGACACTGTTTTGTTGGCGTATGCGTAAGGCGTGGAACCAAAGCTCCGCGGTTCTGTCAAATCTGCCGTCCTCTGCGAACACCGACCCGCGGAATTCCACGGCGTCGGCCACCTCCGGGTGGCGCTGCCCCAGGATGCGCTCTCTGACGGCCAGCGACTCCATGTGCAAGGCGGCCGCGTCGTGCTGGATGCGCTCCAGCTCCTCCAGGCTCTGGCGGCGACAGGCTCCCCCAGCACCTTGGGCAGCGGGGCCTCTGGGTCGCTGAACCTGCGACAGCGAAGCAGCTCCCGGTGAGATCGCACCGCCCCACCCACCTCCCACACACGGATCTTAAGCGGGTACCTCAATTCCATTGACAAACGCATGTATTTGTACGCGCTGGGTAGATCATAGAAATACATGTCGCTAGCAAATGCAGCTCCTAGGAGCTCAAGTGCCAGGATTTTGTCCTCCTTCGAAAATTCAGGCAGCGTTACTAAATATTCCAAAAAGTATGCAAATGTGCTTCTAGCAGAGCCAAGCAATGGACTTAATCCTAAAAAAAGGACACTAAGATTACAATCTGATATTACAGTACATTTCCTCAAAAATTGCAAACACAAAAATACCATTTTTATTTTTTGTAGGTACTGCGCCAAATTTCATTAGCAGAACCAAAATGTGGACATTGCCGTATTCGACCGCGATATGCAATGCTGTATTACCACACGGCGTCTTTCGATGACAATCCGCACCCTGGTCCAGAAGGTACAAGAGCACATCCATGTGACCTCCATAAGTAGCGGCCATTAAGCATGTGTGGCCGTGATTCTCCAGGATTTCAATGTCAGCTCCGTGCTCACGAAGGAACTTCACTATGTTAAGTTTCCCAGCATAGCAAGCAACGTGAATTGGAGTGGAATTTGTCTTCGTAGCATGGTTGACATCTGCTCCAGCCTCCACCAAACTTTTCACTATTTCAAAATGCCCAGAACCTGTAACAAGAAAACGGGAGACCTGTTCTCGAAAGAAGATCGGCATGTGGCTCATGCAGATATGCGACTGCGCATTAAAGACATGATTTTACCGCGGGCGTTTTGATATTCCGTTCATTCTTTACGTTTCGAAGCAGTAAATGCATTTCCATAAACAAAATAGATTTGAACGGATTGCTAGCTTTACTGAATTCCGAAACCATATTAAAGGCAATATAGCATTTACTTTAAACACTTGACTTTTTAATAATCAAGTCTGAAGCTTCATTGGATAGTAATGACATCATATCGGTAACTTTTCAACAATGCAGTCATATTAATGTGACCAACGCCTATATTCGACATAAACGTACAATACCCCCCCCCTCACACATGACAGGTGGTAGCACTAACAGTGGATATAAAAAAAGCGTGTCGGGTGGAAGCGGAAAACATTGCAGTAGTTGCCGCAAAACAGAAGCGCAGCGATTTCTTTAGACGTCCAAAAGGGCATGATCATTGGCTTCCGAGCCAAGGGCGGAGGTATTTCCAAAACGGCGAAGTTCGTAAAGTGTTCACGTGCCGGCGTGTTTAAAGTATAGAGTGCTTGGCAAAATGGAGATATCCAAAACCGGCGCCGACGCAACTGAGGCGCGCCACGGGTCATAGACGACAGGAGAGAACGACTGCTAGGTATATGAGAGATGGGCTGATAGACATGCAATTGTAGAGTAACTGACCGCCCAGATGAACCAAGGGGATACCAGTGA
Organism: Gryllus longicercus; assembly: GCA_038098605.1. NCBI lineage: Eukaryota > Metazoa > Arthropoda > Insecta > Orthoptera > Gryllidae > Gryllus > Gryllus longicercus. Next base: position 845,290 of record JAZDUA010000542.1, on the reverse strand, counting down.
GAGCGTAGGCTTCCGCGAAGGTACCTTGGCACCTTCGCGGCGTCACCCGGACAGCCAAGTAAATAAACGGGATACCAACAGAGTCTCCTCAACTACCGTTCATTGAGCATTGCAGGGTAAGGGCCTCCGCAGCAGGCAGCTGGTTCATGCACCCATGCTACCTGTTCATGGGCGACGAAGGCTGGTATTTGCATGCCAATATCCAAACTGGGCGCCCATTGAGTGGCGGCGGGTGGCTCTCTCAGACAATCACGTTTTCTCGGACAGACTTTCGTTGGCGTATACGGCACGAAACTTCTGAATGCAAACTCTGCATCAATCGCCCTGCGGGTCCAGGCTGGAGGAGGGAGCGCGATAGTTTTGGGAGTGCTTTCGTGGCATTCTGTGGATGGTCTCGTCATCCTGGAAAGCACAATGGATCAACAGAAGTATGCAGGCATACGTGGGGACATTATCCACCCCTATATGCACATCGTTTTTCAGAAAGACGACCTAACAACAGGACAACTGCAACTCAGAAGAGCTCGCAGTGTACGTGCGTGGCTCGAAGAGCACCAGGACGAGGTTATAGTTCTCCCCTGGCATCCAAACTCCTCCGATTGAAAGCCAATCGAGAATCAGCGAGACCATCTCGATCAGACTGGTCGCGTTATGAATACGCAACGAGGAACCTAGCGCAGGTGGCCACGGCACTGCAGTCGGCATGACTCCCCATCCCTGTCGGAACCATCTAGCAGTTGGATCGTTATTGCTTACTAAACAAGAAAGCAAAAATGATTTGAGGCAACGTAGAAGGCTGGGAAAGGGATTTGTTATTGAATAGAACAAAGTAGGATATGGTAAATCAAGGCATGCATGGAGAAGGGTAAGAATAAGGGCGACGAATGTTAATAAAGTAAATTTACATGATTTCTTTACCGGAATGGAAGAAGAATTTTTCGGAGATGCTGAGAGGTTTTAGGTTATAGGGAATATTAGGGAATAGGTTTTAGAGGAAAGAACCACGAACAATTAATAGAAACGTAAAGGAGGAAATGAAGGTCGAACCCATACTGGAGGAAGACTTGCAGAAAGCTCTAAAATCTTCTAAAATGGTAAAGCTGCGGCTCCTGGTGGAATACCCGTGGATTTGTGAAAGTATGGGGTCCAAAGATGATTAGAGTATTTACTAATCTGTTCAATGGGATATTTCCGTATGATTTACCGACTGAATGGAATCTATCCTCTATTTCGACAATTCACAATAAAGAAAGTAAGGAAGGCATGAATAACTATCGGGATATAAGTAATGCATCAATTGGAAGACTCCTGAACAAAAATTTCAGAATAGATTGGAGGCAATGACGATGAAGAGGATGAGGAGATCCATGAACATTTCAGAACAACTGGTTTTACACAAGGAAAGTCCTGTATGGATAACATTTTATAATGAAGACAAAAGTGAGAAAATGAGTCTAAAAGGAAGAGATTTTTATTGATCTGGAAAAAGAAAAGAACTCTGCTATAAACGAATTTTGGAGGGCACTACGAAGTTATAAAATGGAAGAATATCTCCTTCAAGGCAAAGAAAATGTATGTGAATACCCGGGCCGTGTAAAAAAATTGAAATAGAATTTCCGATGAATTTAATAGTAGCAAAGGATTCCGTGGTGGTAGCAGATTTATGGTAGTAGTATCCATCATATGAGATAGGAAATAATCGTCTACAACAATTACAACATGTAATTGTTGTGGACGGTTATTTCCTATCTCACATTAGTACCAAAGGTTTAAGACGGGATGTGGAATGTCTGACAGTATTATCAACGTTTATTTAGAACAGGTCCTTATGGATGGAATGCCCCGACAGTATCTGATAGGATGAGAAGGTACTGACTTGGACGGTCAAGGAGTAGGACGGATTAAGTTAGTTGAACAGTTCAAGTACTTTGACTGCACAGGTCTGGAAAGCGAGAAAAGGATATTGATGGCCTCATGAGCCTCATGAGAGTAGCCATAGGAATGGTGAATGGGGTATAATGGAATCGGAAAATTAGTGTAAGAACGAAAAATGCTACTGTAAGATCATTACTGAAAGTATTCTAACCTATGGTGGAGAGAGTTGGCCCCTACCGAACGTCTGAAGCAGAAATTGTGTGCAGTAAAATGGATGGACTTCGAACGAGCTGCCGAATTTCTAGAATGTAGAAAATTAGAAACGTAGGGATCAGGAAACGGATGCTGCAAACGGAATCTGTTGTGGTCGGGTTAGGAAATTAAACGCTGCAATGGTATGGCGAATAATTGATGTCACGAGGCGCCGCTGGTTCCGAATACTTACCTGCAGCACACCACAAGGCAGTGACTCCTTCTATGTCATTATGTCCTTTAAAATGCAATGTTGCCTCCACTTCCAGATCAGGTTTAGGATCAGATTTCAAAATCGTGGAGACGACTTTCTCCGAATCATTTCGGGCTGCCACAATAAGAGGCGGACATGTCCTGCTGTCAATATCAGATAATGGCTGTAATCATACAAAACCACATTATTTTTCGTTACATTTTCCTAAAACAAATGGCAAAACTGGTAAAGTTGCAAAAGCACATACTCGCCCGCATTATTTGTAACTGCTCCGCACTATTACATTAAATTGCCCGGCAAAATAAATTTTCCGTGCCGAGACACTCAACTTAGGATCACTGCGTTAATTCGCCGTCCGCATAACCGCTACATCTCACAGTCGCTCTGATTCACTCACTTGGACCGAAGCTTAAAAATCTTATGGTTTCCCACATTATTTCCAACAAGCCATTTTCGAAAATTCTGAGCGTTTATCGGAAATGAGACCAGCGCTGTTCAGTTTACCGTCCCTTCTCTTATTCGATGGGGGAAAATGTTAAAAACAAATTGGCGCGGGTTTTGAGAAAATGTTTTTTTTATATAAATTGCAAACACTTATTACCCCAAAACTAAAGTTTCTTTATCTTCAAAAATTTGTATACGACCTTTGGTAAAGATTTTGTTTTAGAACTGATTTTTTTAAAGATAAAGATCTCTATTTTCAGTTTTATAGTTTTTTAATGTTAACTTGTTACAATTTTCGAAAATAGAAACAGTTGGAAATGAGAATAGAATCACTTTTTTTACCGTTCTCAGATACATACGAAAGGAAACATTAAAAGAAAATCAATTGGAAATTACTTTTATGAAAAAAAATGCTTTCAAATTGCCTATATTTCGCACAAAATTACGCGAACACACTTCATTGTTGAAATTTCACATGATCTTATTTGAAGGTGTCTATAAAGAACGGATTTCATTTTTTTTTAAATCTCGATTTTTATTATTGTAATTGTGATAAGGCGCCAAAAATTTTACTTTTGTAATCTTTGAAAAATTAGTAATTTCAACGAAAATGAGACCTGCCCAATTCTTTTAAGCGTCAATTATGCTATTAGAGGACAAAGTTTAATCAACAAATTTGGAGCCTATTTGAAAATATTTTGAAAGTTTTGGGACTTGATGTAAAGCATCCCCAAAATCAAAATTTCCATTTCAAACTCAGAGGGCCATGTATTGTTTTAAATCGATTAGAGGAATACCAATATTGGAGAAAATCGGAACAACAGTTTTGGCGCGAGCGTTGACCAACAAACGGACAGACAGAATGCCGTCAAACGATTTTTCGGTACCAAGGATCCGCAAATACGGATTTTGACTACACAACGTTTTAGAGTAATTTCCTACATATTAAGCTGCATAAAAAAATAAAATTCTAAGGTTAAGCCAAAAAAAGGTTATTATTCGATGCAAGAACATTGGTACCAATCAGTTTTTAAAATCAGTTTAGGGATGCCACACACCCTATTAACACCTCAATTATTCGCTACTTATTTTAGAAAATGACAAATATTATTTAATGGCACTTTTATTAACGGATTTTGGCCGAGGTGGTGCCCACGTTACGAACAACAATTTTACTATCATCAAATATTACTTGTCTCAATGTGCCACATTAGTCCGAATACGGTCAATTTAACGTTAAAACAATTGAAATAAACCTATTTTAAATGGCTATATCTGTACATTTGCAACATCTAGCCTAACCTCCGGGGAAAGCGCCCGTTTTCATCCACCATCCCCTGATGTTACCCGCGTAACGGCCGAAGTTGACCGTACGAAACTATTTTCGTTCATAACCGATATTCGAATTGTCAAAAGCACGTGAAAATTTGACTATATGCATTATAGATTACGCAATATGTGCTGGTAAATTCTCAAATATCCCAGAGTCAGGCTTCGGGAGCTGAGTGACAGGGATATCTTTCGTGTTACAGTTAATGTTGAAAACAAAGATGCAGAAAAAAAAACTTCCTTTACTCGCAGCAATAAAATCGTGTTTGATACTTCACCGTCGGCTACTGTCGACCGATTTCCCTCCGTCGTTCGAGGGGCGTTGCCTCGCGGATACGCAACCATTCGTTCTCGCGCCAGCGAATTCTCCTCGCACCGCACAACAGCCAACTGTGGCGTCTTTGCCGGGGCAATAATTCACAGACGTGAACGGTTTGTAATTTATTGAGTATTTATTTGAACTATCTCCAACACCTGAATACTATTTACAATCATTACAATAAACAATATTGACCCGTTACAAGAAGGAATGTTCCTGGTCACCACCACCGCTAGCCTGATAATTAGATATCGTATTCGGTGTGAGCACCAGTAGCCTACGTGAGCATACAAGCGAGTACGCCGCACCTCCCGTCTCGACGTAGCACGCCGGCTTCAGTTCCCAGCCTCAGTAGCCTATGCATTAAAATGCAGCGCCGCGCACAACCCGCACGACTTCCTACCGACGCGCCCAAGAATCAGAAGGAGCTTAGATCCGGGGTCCGTTTATATTACCTTCTGGGCCGGCTGATGGAACTTGCGTCATATCGCTGTTTCCGCCGACGCGTTTCCACAGCCAGCCTGTCTACGGGGTTCACAAATGGCCACCCACGGCACGGCACCCCTTCCCTTCCCTTCCGCTTCCTAGGTTTGCCATTGTTCAGCCCGGCGCCCCTTCCCGCCAGCGCTGCCCGCTGTCGCAAACTACTTCCTCGTGCATTTCGTGTACACGTTTGTACAAGGCGACTAACATGACTCCACACAACCACTGACGCCGCTCGGGCGAATTGAGGAGCGAAGGAGGGGGACGCTTTCCTTGCCTTTTTCAACTGCCAGATATCCAATGCACTGGTCAGGATACTAACCAAGCTACTTTTAAGAAGCCATTTGTTTCGTAAGAAAACCGTCACAATGGTTCCATTTACCTTCGTTGGTTCAACTGCCAGATTTTGAACGCACAGTTCAGGAAAGTAACCAAGCTAGTTTTAATGAGCCATTTCCTTCGTAAGGAAACTGTCACAACGATCCCATTAAACCTCGTCGGTACGTGTATTCGAAATTCAAAAGGGATTCCAGTGCTGAAGGCAGAACTTCTACCCCATACGTCAGTCAGTCATTTTTACGTTAAATAAATAAATACCTTTGCAAATAATAAAAAACTCAATTTGCAAGAGTTTGTTAACAAAAAACTTACACAAACAGAATGAGTAATTTCGGGAGGTAAAAGAAAACAACATTACTGTATTCCCCTCCATTTTTCGAAACAAATTTTCCTCTGGTACTTTTAAGACGTGTATCGTTTCTACACAGAAGTTCTTGATTTCTTGTCTTATATAACATTGAAAAGATTGAGCTTTTAATGCATCAACCCTTATAAAGTAGGTCTAATTAATGCCGAAGGAAAAACTGCTCTTTTCAGATAAGAAAAACAAGAATTTGTGAACTGACGGAACTGGGGTGCAAATCATAACATGGCTTTATCGCGCGCGGTCGTGCGATCGCCAGCGATTTTAGACAGCGGGCCGTTCGAATTCCTGTACAACTCCCTCTTTAGAAATGACACTAACGAGCTGCCGAGTCTACAACAAAACTTCGAGTCTCTGAAATCTGCTTTGCATTTCTGTGATATACAGGCTGCGACGCAATCGAAAAAATACAAAAATAGTAGGTACGAGAATTTACGATTCTCAGCCCAAATCGGCAAAGGAATTATTTCATGAATAGTAGACTAATTAATACGATGATGCACACTGATGTGTTTTTACTACCTGAAATGACTCACTGGAATTTATTGATAGTGAAATCAGGGGCGTCAACTATGGCGTCAATTAGTACCGTAAGTATAGTGCCTGCTTTTTGCTTGCAAAGTGGCCTTCCCCGCTTTATGGCGAGATCCGGCGCCGACCTACCAACGGCTAGTGGAGTTATCCACAACCAGGTATCTCCCACCAGCGGGGCAGCGCCCCAGCCGGGACAAGCTCTAAGCTCCCGACATGTAGTGTAGTGCAAGTTAGAGTAGGCGTGTGTAAGGGGTGAGGATAGGACAAGGAATACGTACTTTAGTTTGCGTACGATCAGAGGCCCGTTTGTAAGGGTACTGCTCCGGCATTCGCCTGCCGTTGATCGGAGAAACCACGGAAAACTACCACCCGCGCGAAATAAATGACGTTTGAGGTACTTATTTTTCGCTTCCACACAGAACGCAAACGGATTCCTAAAAATTGTCCGCAACGACGTCCGTCCCCTACTCCAACTGCCATTTACGCCACTGCGCTCGGAGCGCGTCTCAAATTCTCAACGAAGTGAAACTGAAACGGGCAAACAGCAAATATCGAGTTGCATTGGAGATTTCCAGGCAAAAAAGTCTATATCCAATTCCACACAATGTATGATCATTTTCAAACAGAACGGGTAACACGCAGCTTTGGTCACTGAAGTAATATTTTTCGTTCCTATTTATGTAATTTAGTTGATGAAATATATAATCCTAAATATTTTTATAGTAGTTGTAGATAAAATATTTATTCACATTTGATCATATTTACAGTGATTAGTTTCGAAATCTCGTGGCCACTCGTAAGAGTGTATACGGGGTTGCATACATCGCTATGTTACACAAGCTTGTTGTACAACTTACGGAAGTCTTTCTCATTAATGACTGCTGCTCATTAAAAATATATATTCAACAGCTATATTTAGTTGTACAGTACTTTCTTCTACCACGATCATTTCGTGTTTTCAAAAATGGTTATATTTATATTTCCTTTAATGCCTTTTCTTCCTATTAATGAAATATTACGTGGTTTATTTGCCATTTAGTAGCAATGCAAATAACCTCCAAAACTGATTTAAGTTTGCCACTGCAGGGGTTTAATCATGTAAGCAATTTAATTTGTTTGTACCATCGTATCGTGGGGGCACGTGTCCCCTTCCCCAAATAACTTTTGGGTGTATATGGAGGTGTACTTCTATATTTAAGGGTGTTCTTCGGTATTCTCTACCACGTGTTTTGATCCCTCCCCCCCAAAAAGTTTCTAATGATGCCCATACTCCGATCATTTTCAAAACAGACGTTGACATAATCGTGAACATCTGAAAAATAACTCCCCCAATTGTGGCAAAGAGAAAACGTTAATCATGATAAATTATCGCCTCTGTTCTAATATTCATCTTAATTCCGTGACGGATTCCATATTTCAATTAACAAATGTACTATACATTTTATTTCAGAATTACAAGAACTAATTGAGTATTCATTTAAAAATTACCCGACAAACCTAGAGCCAATTAGGAGGGGGCGGATTTTGATGACCTAAAACATTGCCAAAAATTAACAATAAAATTCGTAAAATTCTTTTAAAATGCCTTGAAAGCAAAGAAAAATAAAGTATAAAATTTGAACAAAACCCCTTTAGATGAACAACTCCAGCTGTTCGATATGTTACTGATGTAAACGAGGCTTCTTCCTTTTGTTCAAGTAAACTCAGCTTACAAACTTTTGGTTTTGACTGTTCGTTAAGAGAAAAGCTCTGCCTTCATTTATCGCGAAATCGGCCGAACTGAGAATGACGCCGATAAGCGTCACAGGAACCTTAGATTACACAGTACTCTCAACGACTGACATTACAATATATGAGCGAAGAAATCTAATAAGCTATTCAGGAATTCTATGATGAACATTCGTTGCACCTCATAAACATCGTTTGAAGCAAGTACTATTAAAATGTATGAAATCAACGAAAAATGCAGTAAAAATGTAATGGGTAAAAAAAACGACGTATTAGACGAAATCGAACAAAAATGCTATGTCAAAAATGTGTTATTTTGATATTTCATTAAAATCCACCCCCTAAACATTACCATAGGTGTTGTGTTTCATACGGACACTACATAGCAGAACGCGAATTTTGAGTAGGAAGAGGTCGAAACAATTCACACTTTCCGTAACATTACCTTCAATACGACACTACTCTATTACTTCGAACACATTGATACAACGCACAAGTGCAATAATATACAAATTAATTCAATATGCAAAAAAGTACTTACCAGTTTAAGGGTGTCAAAATAATAACGAAATGTTTCTCGAGGACAACATTGTGTATTAGCGAACAACCAACAAGGATACATCTTGCACTAAACGCACACCCACTCGACACTGCCTCGTTCACCAAGTCCCAACTTCGCTCCTCTAAAATATCGCCAGGGGCGCTGATACCACATCACGAGAGACGTAGTTCCGAACTTCAACGATAGGGGTCGAAACGCAGAAATTACATAATCACATTTCAATTTACACAATTTCTACATTTGCAATGTAAGCTCATTTTCTAGTCATTTTCCAAAATAAGGCCAACACCTTTTCTTTTACCAGCCTTTCATACATACAAGAAGAAAATTTAAAGAAAAAAATACCAGTTTTGAGAAAACTGTTCAAATTTCAAAATAAAAAAGTATGCTTTTTTTAGGAAACATTAAAAATATAAAAATTGCCTGCATTTTATACAAAATTTCGCGAAAAATTCTCTTTTTCGAAAAGTTGAACATGACATTATTTGAGGGTACGTTTTGATGAACACATTTCACTGATAGCTTCATAATTGTAGTTGTAAGACATCGAAAAAAATGACTTCGAGCAATTTTCAAAAATGAGAATTTTTAATAACTTGAGACTTACGTACTTACTACTTACTTGCACTTACTTACTTACTTACTACTTACTTGCACTTACTTACTTACTTACTACTTACTTGCACTTACTTACTTACTACTTACTTACGTACTTACTTACTTACTACTTACTTACGTACTTACTTACTTACTACTTACTTGCACTTACTTACTACTTACTTGCACTTACTTACTACTTACTTGCACTTACTTACGTACTTACTTACTACTTACTTGCACTTACTTACTACTTACTTGCACTTACTACTTACTTGCACTTACTTACTACTTACTTGCACTTACTTACTACTTACTTGCACTTACTTACTACTTACTTGCACTTACTACTTACTTGCACTTACTTACTACTTACTTGCACTTACTTACTACTTACTTGCACTTACTTACACTTACTTACTACTTACTTGCACTTACTTACTACTTACTTGCACTTACTTACTACTTACTTGCACTTACTACTTACTTGCACTTACTTACTACTTGCACTTACTTACTACTTACTTGCACTTACTTACTACTTACTTGCACTTACTTACTACTTACTTGCACTTACTACTTACTTGCACTTACTTACTACTTACTTGCACTTACTCTTAGCGTCCTCTACCGTCCATTTTTAAACATGTTCGTAGAAGGAAGGGAAATAAAAAGGATATCCCAGTTGTTCGTGAAAATAGAAACTCAGTCATTACAGACGATCGGGTAAAAGCTAATGTGTTCAATAAGAATTTCAGTTCGGTTTTCAAAACCAATACGAACCATCCACTAATTCGAAGGTCATTTTTTAACAGTGTCAGATTGAGTGGTCAGAAACGAGCAGAATCTCAACTCTAAATTTTCACATTTTCATTTTTAAACCAATTATTAACAAAATACGGAATGTTCGAACCGTCCAGATTGTTCATATTATATACAATGTCCGGAGGGGGGGGGTCGAAACTACAAAAATAAGTTCTTTGGATATTCCGAATGGCTGAGCCGCAATAAGCACTCAAAAGTTGGTTTGAAAGCTGTGAGGAGGAGAAGTTAATCTGAAGTTACATTTATGTCCAAAAGCAAAACAAGGGGCCATCTCAGCATTTGCTCGAGGATCAGGGAAACTGGACGAATACTTGATCGAGATGACCCAGAAGCTGAAGTATAATAGTTGGTACAGTTTCTTGACAATTACACAGTCTTAATGATATATAATACATTAAACGTCCTTGTTAAAATTAATATTACTTTCCTTTTGGATGCTGTTAATAATGATTACCGAGTGTCAAAATTAATTACTTGAACAACGGCCAAATATGTTTCACAGTAAAAGATTGTTAATTCGTCAGGATCAGAACATAATGACTACATATTGTATTTTCCAAATATTTGCTAATTTCATAGTTACTGTGAAAAACTATATCTGATAAATTTCTTAATGCAGTTCATGTGGCAAAAACAAATATATTGATATTACACATTTCAATTATTTTATTCATTTACACAAACAAAAGTAATATTCTGATCTAGGAAACTTACCAATCTGATATTATTTTAGAACTCGTTGAATCCACAGTAAAAAATTGGACCATTTCTTGAGAAGAACATTGTTCTACTTTTTCCTTCACCCATTGTTTTTTGAGAAAGAAACGTTGAGAAAGTATAAACAGAAGCAAAGGTTTAAACCCTCTTAACGCGTTTCAGCCCTGGAACGACCATGGAGGTTGTAAATAGAAAATGGGACGTCATTCGCTCGTCCTACAGTAGTAAAAAAAGGAAGGTGGACGATTCTACGCCTGGTGCTGGTGTGGAGCAAATATACCACCCAACATTGTATTATTACTCCCTAATGGAACTCCTAGATATTTGCTCAACCACCAGGGAGTAGAGGTCGTTCTTCACAGAGGAAGAATCCCTGCAGAGGGTACCCCGCCCCAGTACCAGTAACAGCCGTTGCCTTGGGGTGTACAGAATTGAGGCAGACAATTCCTTGCATTTAGTGTTCGAAACTCCAAATAGCGATGCATGCGAGACTGGGGATAGCAGAAGAAAGAAGAAAATGCGGGCCAGGACCTTAATGCTTCTCCCGAAAATCTCAGGACATGAAAAAAGAAATGCCTCGTAAGATATAGGGCCGCATGTATAGTCGTCACTTATAGGATACAAGAACCCTTAAATGATAAGTGCTTTCTAAAAAAAAAGAAAGTTCACTTGTAGGGGCGTAGTTCGTAGTTCATAGACGTTCCTTAAGACCGCGGAATGCGTGTTCCCTTAAGCGGAAGGGAAAAGGGGCAACATTACATTGGCGGCAGCTGTTTCGAAGTTCTTGGTGTTGGCACATTCACCGCCAAATTACTTAAATTTGGCGCCTTGTTTTTTAACAGGGCATTTTGATGTTCTTTGAAGTCGTTTCAGAGGAAAGGATTATACATTTCAAACTTGGCGCTTCGGAGACTCGCGAATTTCTTTACTGTTTACCAAATACTTATTTCTTTCGTACAACGTTCCTTGACGTAGATTGGCAACCGTTTCCTGTCAGTTCGGAGCGTCACCGAAAGATCGCACCAGCTCCTGGGTAGCCCCGCGTAACATTGCAATTGTCGCAATACTAGGAAGTCTGCGATTTTCTACCTCAGACGCCTGCTCGCATTGTAATCACAAGGTAATGGAGAAAGCCGAGTAAAAACCACGAAATTCTTAAGGAAAGGTTTAATTTCGTCTGGTCAGAGGTATCTGTGACAATTTCTTCAATACTCGTTAATTCTTTCTCCAAGAAACAACTTTTGTAAACTGTGTGTCTTTTCCAGAACTCTTGTCTGACAAAAAACTACTGATAGAGATGATGATTCGTTGCAGCTTCTATTAAAATGCTCTCCCAACTTTTCGACTATTTCACCGCCTGAACACGTGGCAACCCAGTTTACACACGCACTTCATCTTGTACAACGAGCGTCCAGTCTGACAGGGGGGGGGGCGGACACTAACGAGTTGACTGATATGGTGTCCAATAACGAAAAGAAAGCTCGATGAAAGAAAATAATTCAGAAATTTAATGCTAGATTAGCCCTGTAAGTACTATATCATGAAACATTTCATGTTAGAGTTAAATTGAAATTAGAAATGTATAATAGCAAATATTTTAATTACAGAGAACCAAAGCAGGCTGTATGAAAAAGTTCCGCAGGAAGAATGACTTGGCAGCTGAAATTCGCCGGCTTATAGGAACTGGGGTTGGCAGAATGCAGCGAGGAACCAAGAGGACCCAGAGTTGGACTCAGCAGACTGCGAATTTGTCAAAATTATCAGAAGTGGGGCATCATCCAGTTTTGTATTGGTGGAAGAGGTTTTCTATGAGAATGGTGTACCTTCATCAAATGCTGAGATTCCTTCAGTAAGTTTTCTTGCTCCTAATCCTCACAGGTAGGGCTAAGCGGAACAGTCGGCCCGAGTAAAGGCAAAACAGTGAACCATCCACCACTCCCACACTCGAAAGCGCAATCATTTCATGCAGAAACGAACATCAGAATTGATAAAGCCGCGTATCACTTACATAAATAGGCGAGCTGAGGAAGACTGAAGCAAACTGACGTTGTAAGGTTGTGGAGTGGCGCGTAAATTGTGCACAAAATGAATGTAAATTGCAGAACTTTTAAAGATAGAGCTCCTAGAAACTGCAGAAACTGATTAGCAATCCAGGATAAAATCTAGGATGCAGGAGCTGGAAAAATAAAAAGAAATAAGTGTTAAAAATTATGTAATATAAAGTGATGCAAAATAAATAAGTTATTAAAATGACGTAGTATGAAAACTTGCTTTATCACATTTGAATTTGCATTTTCGGGAACAGCAGGTTCCTTTCAACATCGCCGTCATCCAAATTCCACAAACCACCAATTTCAATACTAACCTTGTACAGAACTGCACAAACAGTTTAAATTCTTTTGAAGTTCTTAACGTGTTTTGCATTTCAAAATACAAAGAAGGAAACCTATTCACACCAATTCTAGTTGTCTTCAGTGCCATTTTAAAATGTTGTTCAGGGCTATTCCGTGGATGTTAGTCAAACGTATAAATATATTTCTTTGTGGTGTAACGAATGTCTCCAAGCAGATGTCCAGGTACTTGTCTTTCTCTCGGACGCACAGCACACACGTACACGCAAAACACTGTTTTCAAATATTCTGCTATCACGGGCAGAGCCTACCCAATTTACTACAATGTCCGATATTTCTTCATTAGGGCCACCAACAATTTGCACATTAATTGAAAAAAAAATGCTTTTGTGTTGCCAAAAACCACAGCATTGGTCCCTTCAGGACTTCTAATTGGAACGTGGGTTCCATCTATTACTCCCACTACTCCTGGGAAACCAGCTTTCCTACAAAACTAATTTCAAGTCTTTCAGGTCTTGACTTCAGCTGGTAACTTTATGTATTGGCTGATGTGGCATGCGAAGTTCTCTGACACTTCACCAATTATCCGGCAAACATATGACTGGCTAATGTAGAAGTCGGCACAATCTGAAATTCATAATTACATAGTTATCATTCAATGAATATTACTGCTTAATTTCATTACATTAATAAACAAGCAACACTAGCAGATACGGTCCTGTTATTATGCTGTAGTGTTAAGTTTGCAATCTGAAATAAAGAATCAAAACTTTGATCTCATTAATTTGATCATTTACATTCAGACTGCCATGCAAAAAGTTGAAGGAATTGATATATTTACTTGTCCCAAATTAGGGTCAAAACTTTGTAGTTCAACCAGTTTCCATCACATACTAAATGGTGTATTATTGTAATATTTGTGTTTGTTGATCAAATATGTAAAATTTGTTTGTATGCTGCTTTAAGTAATGAAACATTCTTTTTAAATATTGAAATTGTGAAAGCATGTTGAACATTCCTTCCAAACTTTGTTAAAGTAAGTTACTACCCTTCTCATTTCTTGGGCAGCTACAGAACTACTTTGTGCAGGATCTGTTTGAGACAGGACAATTCTACTACTGAAACACCTAGAAAAAATGCGTAAAATTAAAAAATAGTATTCAGACTCCACACAAATTTGCATAAGTGTGAATTAGATCAGTAAATGAAGCGTTTGTCATAACGAAATAGCACGCTATTAAACAAAATAAGAGTTGCCCATGTGGAGAGAGATTACATATTAAACTATGTGTGACAAGTCTCTTGCAAATAAATGGTTTCAATTGAAATTTCCATGTAAATCAGTTGTGCAGGCATATTTTTTCATACGAGAATAATCCATACAAGTGGTATTTTTTTTATGCCACAAAATTGTGAAATGATACGGGCATAATATCTTCTACTTTCTCAGCTGCCAAATTGACATGACACAAGGACACGAAATCAATTTACAAGGTCCCGAAAGCATCCTCGGCACATCTCACTCTGCTTAGTAGTTTTACCTCTATTATTGAGACCCCTCATGATATATGGTTTCATCAGTCTTTCAGAGAGTGAGAACGCTTAATCGCCCAATAAGGCACATCTCCCCCACCAAGAGCTTTGGGAGGTGAGAAATTCAGTTTAGACATCCAAGTTGGATGAAGTAACAGTGTAAATATGTGCCCCATAGCCCTGTTGAGGGAACAGTCAAGTTCCGAAACGTTGGCGAACCAAGAACTTTTTCGTTGAACGAGCCCAAAACCATGAAACATTCCTAGAATAGTGTGACCGTAAATTTAAGAGATATTTAATACCAATAAAGCCCATACAGCCAGAATGTACGCACTGAAATACCGCCATTGAAAGTAGCTAGACGGAACAATTCAGTTTCCCGGTAGATCCCTAGCGGCGACACGGTGCTGTTCATACACAAAACATCTACAGATCGTGCGCGCGCGACTTGTTTAAATTACCAGTTTGGATTCTTGAAGTTTTTTAACAGAAACTATGAAAATCAGCAAGTAAATTGTACAGTGCATGTTGGATTATTCCGGCGCATCGACTTTTACTCCTGCACAGTACCAGTTTACGGCACAAACCACGTGACCACAGCACGGTCACTGTTTGTAAAGCCAGACCAGTCCCTTGCCGCCATGCTGCATCGAGAGCGAGAAGTGTTGAGAAACATTTTGAAAGTGGTACGAAGTGACAATTTTCGACTGAGCAACCAAAAATAACACTCATTTTTGCAAGATGCGATATTTAAAATAAATGCTTCACAAATCGTTTCAATTTCTTGTAACGATGTCATAATTTTGGTATCAGGTTGCATTTAAAATACCCGCTAATATTGTGACGCAAACTGGAGTCAAACTCATTGGCTGAAGTCTGATACGATGAGCAAATCACCCTGGCAGTGCATACGGGCCTTTACGGATGGGCGTGGACCTATATTACGTCATGGAAAGTTGAGTTTCTTCTGAGAACATTCCTAAATTTACAAATCTAAAAGCCATTTTGGCTTAAATATTTATTTACAATTTCTTTCGGAAATAGAGTATTTATAACCAGTCCACACATTACGCTTAACTTCCTGTAGCATTTTCCTTTTTCTGACACGGGCCTTTGTGAACTTCTACATACGGGAGAAACAATGCATTTTGAATACGTTATCGGCTCGCCCCTTGCAGTTCAACTCGCAGTCGGCTGCTGGATGACCAGGAACGACAGCGCGTTCCCTGGAGACACAACCCTGCGCTGAAGTAATGAACGACCCAACAGAAGACATCACTCACACACACAACACCCCCACGAGAGCTGCTGATCCCACGTACGGCAGTCTTCCAGCTCACACGTTAACATGTGCGTAAAGAGAAAATTTAGCATTGAGTGTTGTCTCATTTACGAGAAACGTTTGTTTTAATGGATGGAAGATGGCAGTGAAGCATGCAATACACAGACGTGTTGTAGAAAGCACGTATCCTTTGAATTCCTGTATCTAAATTATTTGGCTTTTCCGTTTGTTGTTGTAGTGTATATTATCTTTGTCGTATTCTATGGAATGGATTCCTTTGACGAATTTATGAAAATCTTAACAAATATCACAATCCTTGAATTATCACTTGTATGTATCGTAATCTACGATTGAGAATAATTTCTTTCGATATTGGTAATTGAGATATTGGGCGATTCTCTAATGTCTGAATCAATTATACTAATTAGTATTTTGTTCCTATTTCCTTACAAATAAGAAATGCGCTCACACACACACACACTAACACTAACGTTTGTATAAAAATTACGACTCTAATAAAATATTTGTATATGATGAAGTGGTTTTGTTCAAATTACTTCAACTATTTTATGTTCAAATCTGATCCAGTGAAGAATTGTGAATATTTGATAGATATACTTCCTGGTACATAAGCTCTCGATGCATTTCATTGTAAATTTGTTCTGTAATTACTCCATTATACTATTGCCCCTCTTACCTATTAAAAAGCAGGTAAAGTACAGGAAATGAAACACGATAATACATTAAATAAAACACGAAAATACAGAACTTTATTCAATTTTACATGAAATACACAATCATTAATTAACAGAAAATATTACTTTTGTTATAACAAATAATTGGGTGTTGAAGATATATCAAGAAAATTATGGACTACTAAAAGTAAGATTTACACATAAATTACAGTCGTATAACAATACAAATATTTCATAGATATATTTTTTTAAACTTTAGTACTGAAGTTAAAAATTGTACAGAATATCACATGCAAATACATCATATTCAAATAAGAACATTTTTCACTTATGTTATATAAGTAGATTAACAAAGAGGTTTAAACAAGTAATGGTCTTTTAATACTCTTCTTTCTATCATAATCAATAGTGTACCCATACAATTAATTTCAATAAAACAGAAAGGAATGAATGGAAATGAACCAAACTTCACACTTCAAAAATTGTTGCTTGTGTAGCAAGTTACCAAGCCTTTTTTTGGCGTTGAACACAGAGTAATTCTCCATGTAAATAAGTGCCGTATGTGAAGTCGTAGTCATTCCTTTTATCCCTAACTGTCAGGGGCACAGCGCTCAGTGCATCCGGGGTACCCAGACGGCCAACCATCCCGGTACCCGCGATTTCTCAAACTGAACTACGTCTGTGACTTCACAGAGCTTGGTTAAGAATTTCGGCTACTGGCGCACACTCTGCTACCGGCACATCGAAACTTTCAACATGCTCACTACTACAAGAGATTTGGATCTCCCTTTGTTAATGTGTTGTAACCAATGAAATCAATCAATACACACGTAAATTATGTCAGCATGTTATTGGTACCGACACACAGCATGGTAGATTATTATATGCACAATTGAATATCCCCTTATGTCATATAGTGGTAACTTAAAAGTTACATACGTGAACATTTTCTACAAATAAAATTTTCGACAGTACTGAAAAACACTTATGCTGACTTCATAAACTTATCAAAGAGCATTTTGTAACCACATGAACTATTTTAGCAGCAATTAAGTGAGCAGGGCTTCTATATATTCAATGACATACTCTTATCCATAGAGTAGAGCAATGCAAACTACCTGCATTTGAAGCTGTTGATAGCTACTATGATACAGTCCATTTACATCCATACGCAATGAGAAGACAAATGAAAAATTACTGGTTTTCGGTCATTGAGAAATTTATTCCATAAAGCAAAGATCATCACCTAACTTTCATGTACATTTAATTACTTATATTTTCGTAGAGAAACTTTGCACTTCTGTTCTGTGCAAAATTCATAAAGTTCCCTTATGGCAGAACTGAAGAAGCTCAATTAATTAAGAGGTTTCTCAAACATATTTAAACTGTTTCTCAAACTGATAGTTGGTGCCATTTGAAATTCATCAAATAACTTGCAGCAGTTCTGGAGAAAGGTGTAATAATGTTCTGGTGGCTTTAAAAGACCAAATGGAGTTTACGCCCAACGGTAAATTGGAAATTTGAAGGTCTTTTTCACGGGAAAAGTTTCGAGGTTTCGAAAAATTTCATTAAAAATTTGAAGTTTTAACTCACATACACAATAGCGTTTAGAAGTTCTTGGAAATGTGAATATTAACGGTGTGAGAGTTCTTTAAAAAAATACATTTGTGTACCTTTCGAAAACATACCCCGAAATGAACTTTACGTCATATTAGGTAGAGCAATTACCACTATCGGTTTGAAGACAAAATTTGGAGACACAATTTGGAGCCACTTTTGAGCTAGTTTCTACAGAAAACGGTTGCCTTTTCGAGAAGCTTTACACATTATATGAAGCAAATTTAGTCATAAAAACAATGAACAAATTGCCGGGAATATAAATATTAACGACTTCGGAGACAAAGAAAAAAAAAATTGAAATTTTCGAAAATCCTGAGTTTAACCTGAAAATCGGAACTGTGCCACTTTTATAAGTATTTTACTCTATTCTCACAAGAAATTGAAAGAACAAAATTGGAGCAATTGTTTGAGAAAATTTCGAAATGTTTCATGTAAAGCACTCACAAATTTTAAAGTGTTTTTCCTCCAGAATCTCTAAGTTTCCACTCGAGCCAGATGGATAGGGGTTTCTTTAATTTGGAAAAATATCCTACGTATGGTTTAGGTGCTAGCGGTGTTCAGGGGACTTCAAAACGTATTTCCGTTGAAATCTCGATATAGACTTTCCGCAGCATTCCAAAATAGATAGTGATATTCTCCAGCACTTTACAACAAACACTAATGTTTCAACATGTTTCATACTAGGTCACTGTAGGATTTTTATTGATATTGCTTCTACTGTTATTTTTAGAACTCTAAAGTTCACGTATTTGAATATATTTTCTCTGAGTCTTTAAATGCATGCTTTTATAATATCTATACGGATGGCTACTTGTTGCTTCTGTTTAATTTCGTTTAATGTAGCACAGAATTGCATATTCGTGTAGGCATAATATATACACTAAATAAATGTGTACGAAATTTTGCTAAATCCTCTTATTAACTGTTCACTTCACTGAATTCTCTAAAGTAACACGATTCTAGAGTAACAATTCATAATTGTCAGTAAACACCCCCGGAATGTAATGGATAAAAGAAGCCACAGAGGAGTGAATATGGATACTGACCGTTTCCAGGTAATTGCAAAAATACGACATAAAATATACACACAAATCCACAAACGAGTAGAAGAGAGAACAAGGGTATGTTACATAGAAAAGCCTAATATGCAGGACCAGAAAAATAAATATCAAGAACGTGTAAGAATGAAGTGTGCCAAACTGGCACGTAGAAAGGTCTACACGAAATAGTAGCGAGGCAAAGGGAACCACTATCGGCGTGAGAACAACAGGAATTGGTACGCCGAGGAATGTAGAGAGACAATAAAGCAAAATAAATGTCTATGCGCGCCATTTCGAATTGGCGCGCACACGGCAAGGCAGCGCTCTCTGTGAAGGCCACGCGCCACCAGCATGCAGGCGGAGCGCGGCGCCTTCTACTAAGAGCGCGGCGCCTTCTACTAAGAGCGCGGCGCCTTCTATTAAGAGCGCGGCGCCTTCTACTAAGAGCGCGGCGCCTTCTACTAAGAGCGCGGCGCCTTCTACTAAGAGCGCGGCGCCTTCTACTAAGAGCGCGGCGCCTTCTATTAAGAGCGCGGCGCCTTTTATTAAGAGCGCGGCGCCTTCTATTAAGAGCGCGGCGCCTTCTATTAAGAGCGCGGCGCCTTCTATTAAGAGCGCGGCGCCTTCTATTAAGAGCGCGGCGCCTTCTATTAAGAGCGCGGCGCCTTCTATTAAGAGCGCGGCGCCTTCTATTAAGAGCGCGGCGCCTTCTATTAAGAGCGCGGCGCCTTCTATTAAGAGCGCGGCGCCTTCTATTAAGAGCGCGGCGCCTTCTATTAAGAGCGCGGCGCCTTCTATTAAGAGCGCGGCGCCTTCTATTAAGAGGGGCCCGCAAGCATCAGCGGGCAGTTAACACTCCTATAGCGGATTTGCACGGCGAATTATAATGCCACTTCTAATAAATCACACGAAAAACATTACAACTAAATTCTTTGGGGGAAAAACACCTGTCTCTGAAAATAATTCATTTCGGGGATCAAATTTATCATTCTATAGAAATTAACTGTCATATGTACTGACCAAGCTGACACTGAGAAAGAGTATTGTGAAAGCCAGCAGTCAGGAGTTGCCGATCTTCATATTCGTTGAAAAATAGCACATGAAATAAAGAAATCTAAAGGAATTAATACTCTTGTAAAAATATTTAATGAGAACAAGTTTGTTTTCACTGAGAAATACGTTTTGACCAAAAATACAAAAACTCAATTCAATTTCAAAAACTATCAAATTCGTATCACTTGTATTGTGGTAACATGTCTAGAATACAATTTTAGCAAAAGGTTATGTCATTAGTATTTACCCACTACGTGTAATTTCGCTCATATTGTCGTGAATGTATGCCATTTCAAAATTCTATGTTAAATCTGTATTCAATAAAGCCGATGCACCACGCGCGGGGACTCCAGAGGATCGTACGACCCCTGTCCAATGAGGCCACGAGAGATCAAGTTCACGGGTGCATGAGACCGCAGTCGCAGTGTGCGTTAGGGAGCCAGCCCAGTCGTGTGACACTACATATGCCACATCCGGCCCTTATTCAAATTCCGCAGAGTAGCCAATTAGAGTTCAGAGAGACGCCATACACATCTGTACAACTCTCTCAAGGGAAGAATCGGTGCAATAATTTTTCAGTTTGAAATTTTTCCGCGAACGAGCGATTGTTTTCCCTTGTATTCCTTCCTCAATATCCATGCGTTTACGTGCTGTTCCTACGGCCGTTAACGCCGTATTGCAGTAATTGAATTGGAGGAATTAAGAGATTTACTGCTGTGTGAGCTCTGAAACGTGCATTAAGGCTTCGAAAAGATGCTGGGTGCCTAATTGCAAAAATACGAAAGCAACATTAGCTATTAAAACACGTTTATTTGGGTTCCAAGAACCGTGAAAAGCGAGTTACATTTATTTTATCTTTCGTTTTTATGCATATAGTTAGTTGAGGAGTACTGCTTCTTTATTATAATTATGTTGAATGGTGTCCATAAAATTAATATATTTATGTTTTAGATGTAGAGAATGACTGAAGGCAATTGGCGACTCTACTCTCGCGAAATGCACGTGGCAGCACCTCACAAAAAGTAAATTTATTTGTAAGGAACATTTTCTTTAACAGCATACATCTTCGACCCAAAGGACGTATGATAATGCTGTTCCAGTAAAATTTCCGGAACCACAAAATCCCCTTTGTGAACAAGCATTGCGGGATTTTGATGCAAGCGTTCCACTGAAAGGAAGTACGTTTATTTTTTTCAATGTGCATTCAGGCATCCTAATAATCGTAAAGTGATTCTCCAAAGCTTATTTTCTTTTCCAGATATCCACATGTTACTCATGCTAACATTGCCAGGTTACTCATGGTAAGAATTATTTTCAATAGAAAGAAGTATCATTTATTTGTTCAGAGAGTTTGCATTAATATGCATTGTCAAAATAGTAAATAATACTAAATACGTTTTTTTTTCTCGGCAGCAGAGTTTGCTTTGCTGGCGTTTGGAGATCGCCAGACACCCCAATAATATTAAGGAATATTAAGGAAACCTGGCGAAGCATCGCTGACCAATCCGGGCAGCTCGCTGGGGGACTGGTTGATTTCGCCTCCACAAGGGCAGCTAGTAACCGCTCCACTTGTAGCGCCACCAGGGGCGCCCTTGGGCTCAGTGCTGCTCTCGGTGGCCCCGTCGCTACGGCGCGGCGTCGCTTCCCGGAGAGAGAGAAGACGCAGCGGGCGGCGAGAGGCGCTGCTCGAAAGAGTAAACGCGCTCGCGCACCGAGTGCTGCCTCACAGGTGTGTCAATCGGGAGAGATGGCGCTGCCCCACTGCCAATGGCGCTTCATACGAAACTGGGATATTTCGAGTTGCCAGACTGTTGGCCATTACTAATTACTTTTGTCGTCCGTATTCATGGGGGATCTTAAGCACCCAACATAGTTCACGTTTCACAGTGTGAATGATATACACGTATCCTCGAGTTCATACGATTGGTACTCATTAAAACGCTGACACTTTACAGACACTATCAGAATGCTATATAACAGGAAGGAACGCTGATTGGGAAAATGCGTTCAGGAATTTTAAAAACTTTTTTCTTATTTTTACCGATTTAAACCATAATTTCAAGGAAATGTTTCACGATAGCATTCACATAACTTCAGTTTCATCTTCAATGATAAGAACACGACCGGAAACCGTTATCATCTTGAAAATAAAGCCTTGCAGGATAGTGTAATTGATGAACGCTCTGGCAGGAACAAAGTACATCTGATACACAGAGTTCAAAAGCCCTGTGGTTGCAAATTAAAATAAATAACAGATCAAATATGGACTTATATTCATATTCATTCAAATGAATTTTTCGTTGATGACAGATTCTAAAAATTAAAGTTACATGTAAAAACTGTTTGATAACATTGATTTTGAAAATTGTAGAAAACAAAAAAGGTTCGCCACAGAACTCACCTAACTACTGCTACACAATCAGATAAAGCTGCGAGTATAGTGTCTCGAAACTTCTTGAGAGCAGCGAGGTCATCCACACGCACATCGGAATTAGCCAGTACAAGTGCTTTTAGCACATAATACTCTTCTTCCGCTATTGCTACCATCTCAAGCCTTTCGACAATGTGCATGCACTGACAAACAATAACAAACAGATATGATTAATAAAATGTTAAGTAAATAACCTTGCCGTTTGTGACCTTGACTCTCACAGGCGACTGGCGAAACCCTGAGATGTCGATGTCACTCGTCCGTGAGAAGAGAGCGCCAAATATTCTCAACATTGATCAGTATATACAATAGTTTCAAGCTCACGAGATTGCTGTGCGTGTGTCGGTCTCAGTGTCTTAAAATTCGTAGTGTTTATCATTTCCCATTTTTATTAATTTTACATTCTGTTACTTGCAAGAATGGTTCGTGTTTCTTTCAAGAAAAGGAGTCGTGGAGATACTTTGCGAGGAACGCGTAATTATTATCAATGTTTTTAATTTTGGCAAAACATATAACGTTTCAACTGCTATCAAAGAAACGTCTGTTGCAACAGGTAGTTCGGAAAGAACAATTTACAAGCATCGAAAGGAATCTGCCCAAGACATTTTTTGACAACAGGTAAAAAGAGAACTTATAGCAAGCCAAATAAAAATGCCAGACAGTTCACATACAATTAATACGTAAAATTTGAAATTGGGCGAATAGTTCATAACGATTTTTAAAAATACACCCCAGCATTAAAATCAATTTTGAAAGTTATCAATGCTAATACAAATTTGCCTAACTTATCAAGATCCACATTACATAATATCTTGAAGGATATCGGTTTCGTTAAGGAAAGATGACTATGTTAATGGAAAGGAACATTATTTACCGGAGACATATTTGAAAGACATTAGACAATTTCGGAAAGAAGGCAAAACTATTATCTATACTGACGAATCGTTGGTTAATGGTGGGCACAGTGTTCAAAAAGCTTGGTGAGATACTGAAATTAAAACACCTCGCGAAGTTTTTCTTGCAAGTTTGAGTGTTCGTCTCAAGTCACCGATATCCAGGGGTTCTCGTTTCGCTGGAAGCACTGAGGGTTTTTTAGTTGGAGCACAATTGGGATTGTGCAAAAAAACACTGCAGATGCTCACGATGAAGAGGATGGACAACTTTACGAACAATGGTTTGAGCAGACATTGCTACCTAATGTACCGAGGGGCTCCGTAATAGTTATAGACAACGCTCCGTATCACATCAGAAAATGCAAGGATTGGCCAATGAGCAAGTGGAGGAAAGACACAACCCAGATATGGCTACAGGAGAAAAACGTTGCTCATTAAGAGGGTCTATTAAAGCGAGATTCACTTTCCATTGACCAAAAAGAGGGTCAAAAATACGAAAGATTTAAACTTTATGAAATTGCAAAGGCAAGTGGAGGTGAAGTATTAACATCTACTTCCTTACCACTGTGATCTTAAACCCATCGAAATGGTATGAGTACAGGTAGAACATTACGTAGCAATGAGGAATACTTCATTGAAGATCAATGAAATAGAACCCCTTATATGCGAAGTTTTCAAACAGGTGACATAGGAAAATTGGCAAAACTACATTTCACACGCAGTGAAAATTGAAAACCAGATGTGAAAACTGATGAGTTACAAGATGATGTAGAAGAATTTGTAATTCATGTATTCATAATTCATGTATCAACTTTGTCGTCTTCGTCATCTGACTCCTCAGGTTCATCAGAAGAGAATGGAAGTGAAACAAGTGCATGAATAGAGCGAGTCTCATCATTATAAAATTAAAGTAATTTTGGAGAAGTGAACATTTTTATTTGATGACAATTATTATACTGAAACTATTACGAAACGTTATTCGAAAGTGATTCAAAATGTACATTAGAATACGGACATTCATTTTATGAAACCGAATCGAAAGAATCTTACATTGTAGGGGTTTGTTTATTATATTGAATTAAGGAATACCGTATAAACATTTTCAAAAATGGTTTGCAAGTAGTATACTTCAATGATTAATTGTATCTGGATTATTCACGCACGTGTTCGACCTTGTCAGGACAGGCGGTGCGCAGAAATTTCCGCGTTTCGATAGGCAGCACGTGATGGAAAATCAGAATACTAACTGTCGCGAAACACCACCTGCAATGCTTCATTTCACAATAAAATTAATTTTATGAATTTTGTACAAGCTACTTACACGCGTAAGCGCCGTGTATGAAGTGTCAACGCTGTCCTCCAAAAGCACTGAACTGCAATCAAATGCTTGGACGCTCTATATTTAGGGGCGAGATGAGATTTGATATTCCAACGCTGTCAATCAATTTATTTTAATAATAGTTTGTAATAAAGAAATATTTAATATAAAAGCATTATGCAAAAGGAAGTGTGAGACGATAGCATGGAAGTATAGGGACAATTGGAAGAATAGACTACCAGTAAAAAGTATTATTGAACACTAAAAACTGTGAGAAGATATCACTACTCAACAAATCGGCACCTATGTTTGGGAGTTTTGAAGTGCTGGTCATGACTGAAACTTCGCTAAATGAAGATATCTTGGATGCTGAGTTGAATTTTTCTAACCATAACATCTATAGACAGGATCGAGGAATAGCTACGAGTACTCATCAGCGAGGTGGTGGTGTAGCGATACTGATCCATCGAGAACTAAAGAGTAAACGTATACCAGTGAACGTAGCTAGCTATGCCCATTATGGTAAATTTGGTACTTATGCTTTACACAAAAATACGAGCTAATGTAGTAACACGACTATCATATCCATATTCAGCGACCTAAAATTAGTCACATCAGTAATTTTTGTTTCCGTAACTTTTGAAAAGTTTAAAAACGTCTGCCAGCATATTGAGATGAAATTTATTTCCAGTAACTTTGACCCAGTGGAAAACATTTTTTGCTAATTGTTTGGGGCTCATCCCCTAAAACTTGTTTTGCTATTATTTAAATCACATGTACTTGTAAAAAATGTAAACAAATCGCTGCTAACATAAATGTTAACGACGTGAGATACAAGTAAAAAATACATTTTTGTAATTTTTGGTAAAACAAAAGAACAGAGTAATATGTAATTTATGTCATATGATAGAGAACATTTATCACAATCCCTAGCAAAAGTTTAAAGAAAAAGTTTGAAGTTGTTTATGATAAAATCTTGTCTTTGTAATTTTCTTAAAATTACAAATATTCCACAAAAACCATTAAAATTTTGAAAACACCGTGCATGACAATGAGAAAAATCACAATGGACAACAAATTTTATATAAAGAAAGAAGTCATCATCTTCATGTAAAGTAGAAGAAGAAAGTTTGAAGAAAATGTTTGAAAATCGCGGCGACTCGAGTGGATCTAGATTGACCGGGGCATATCTATTTAGGAAAAATCGCATGCATGGTTTTAGGCGCTGTCACAGAATGACAGACGGTCGGACGTTAAAATAAACAACACTTTTTCGGTATCAGGGGCCCCAAAACGTATTTCCGTTGAAATCTCGAAATCGATTTTCCGCAGCATTACACAACTTTCCCTATACTACGCTTATTACTCCGCATATACGTACGTATACTGGAAAGTAAGAGGTAGTGAGCGGAAGTGGCTAAGTCGATCGTGGGAAGGGGGAGAGTAGAGCGCGGCGTCGGAAGGACTGCACGCGGGCTGCAAAACCATCTATTCGTTTTCACATTCAACTCAAATAAATGACTCAGTTTAGAATAGATTTAATACTTAAATAATATTAAACGAAAAACTTCTTTTCAAGATACAAGACTGTTTCCAAAAGTTCAAATTTCCGATTTCGACTTTTTCCCTCCAACTTTCGAAAATACAGACTGCGTCGAAAATGGGACCACTGCCATATTCTTAAACGTTCTTTGCTGCATAGAGAAAAAAAAATGACGAAAAAATAAATTGGAGCCCTTGCAGGGAAAAAATGAACATGACCTTATTTGAAAATGTTTTAATGATCACATTTCATTAAGAAAAACTTTTTATAACTGTATTTGGATGAAGACGCCGAAAAAAATTAAAATTTTGCAATTTTCGAAAGAAGGGAAGATTGCAACAAAAATGAAACTGGCACCATTACGCTACCTTTAGTGTCCTTTACGCTACCCCGAGATTAAAATTTAATCAACACAATTTGGGGGTGTTTTTGAGAAATTTGTTTAAATGAATTAAAAATTGCTTATTTGACACAAAATTACGGAAAAAGTACCCAACTTTTCCAAAAATTGTATACGAACTTTTATCAACATTTTTTGAAAGAAGATATTTCAATACGGAAAAATCCCTATCATCACTATTTTAGTTGTAAGAACACGGAATAACTACAGAGCCAAATAACTGGTGCAGGCATGCGTATTGAAATAAAAAGATCTGGAACCAATCATAATACGACGCTGCGGTCGGCAACAACTACATAAGATAACCCGATTCTGAGGCAGTTGTTGGGTTGGCTACTAATGCTACAATGGCAGGTTATCATGATTTCAGTGAGTTTGAATGTAGTGTTATAGTCAGCACAAGAGAGATGGGGCATATCATTTCCGAGGTCGCGATGTAATTTGGATTTATCCATAAGACCATTTCACGAGTTTCACAGTGAATATCGGGAATCCAGTAAAGCATCAAACTTTCGGGAGCACTGCGGCCACACAAAGATCGTGCGAGAACGGGACCGCCGACGACTGAGGAGAATCATCACAAGTGACAGAAGTGCAACCCTTCTGCAAATTGCTACAGATTTCAATGCTGTGTCATCAAGTGTCAGCGAGCGAACCATTCAACGAGACATGTGAATATCACTCACCCACCCACTGACCCACATCAATTGCCTCATATTCTGGAGACTTCCAATCAAGCCTTAGCAGAAAGCATTGCAAGAGTAAGTTCTGAATTCTGCATTCTTGATGCAAAGGTGTTTGTTTTTGAGCTGGGTGGAAGAAGTGCGATAAGATTTAGATAGTTTTGTTAGATTTTGATTGATTAACACTCAGATGGGCTTTACGAAACATGAACAACACGTATTTGTGATTATTTCTGCTTTGCAAATACCCTCTCTCCTTGATTTAGAGAAGGAAATACCAGTGTCAGGATTTTCTAGAAGGGAAAGCTACTTACATGCTGGTAAACTTCTAACACACTGCAGTCTCGTGCTACCTTCTCGTCTACAGAGAAGTCCGCAGCAAAGCGCAGTTTGCCACCTTGCCCTAGAGATCTAAAAGCTAGAGCTAATGTCAGGATCTCTGCCCAAGTGCTCTGAAGCAGTCGCATTTGATCATTTAAAGTGAGCTCCGTAAAACCTTCACAGGATACTACACCATAGTGAAAACCAGAAGCTACATTGCCACAAACGAGGCAGAGGCCACGAGGAGACTTACGAGGATCTGGCACTCAATTTAAATCGTATCAAATACAAAGATCATGGTCGGGAAAGTAATTGCAATATTACTTGGTCTGCAAGGTGGATTTACAAAGCACTGTTGTTTTTTGAGCCTTTGGGACTCAAGAACTGAGGAAAACATTTTTCATTAAAGAAGAGCCCCCCCAGAGTGTCATTTAAGCCTAGTACCAACAGTGTCAAGTATGAGTCTCTCATCGATCCAGGCAAGGTGCTGCTTCCACCGCTGCACATTAAGTTGGGCCTCATGAATAATTTCGTAAAAGGAATGGACAAAGAAGGTGAAGCATTTAAGTATCATAGACGACGTTTTCCAAAACAAAATGACGGTAAATTCAAGGAAAGAGTTTTAACAGGATCTCATATTTTCAAACTAATCCATGATGACTTGTTTGAACAAAGTTTAAACGATAAAGACTTCAATGCATGGCGTGCTTTTGTTTAAGTTGTAAAAGGTTTTCTGGGCAAAAATAAAGATGCAAATTACGAGGTACTTATGCAGGAACTTTTGGTCGCATATGAAGCAATGGGATGTAGGATGTAAGCGACGAAATGGGAGAACGGTTTCACCAAGATATAAGAACAATGGAAGCTCGATATTAAGGACGCTGCAATGATGGGGAAAATTACTGGTCGTTGAAGGGAAAGGATCCAACGTTTCATAAAAGGAAAAAGAAAAGCAGGCGCTTTTGTAAACAAAACATATAAATTATTCAGAGTATGTAATGCTCAACAGTGTTTAAATGATAATACAATAACTTAATATATAGTTTTTGAATTGTCGAGATTTAATATATTGATTTACAGAATTTTTTTAAATGGTTGTCTTTCACACGGCTGTCAAAACGAACTTGATTCTCTTTTTGCGCTCAAACAGCTCAATCCCCGGTACCTTTAAGATAGCTAGCTATGCCCATTATGGTAAATTTGGTACTTATGCTTTACACAAAAATACGAGCTAATGTAGTAACACGACTATCATATCCATATTCAGCGACCTAAAATTAGTCACATCAGTAATTTTTGTTTCCGTAACTTTTGAAAAGTTTAAAAACGTCTGCCAGCATATTGAGATGAAATTTATTTCCAGTAACTTTGACCCAGTGGAAAACATTTTTTGCTAATTGTTTGGGGCTCATCCCCTAAAACTTGTTTTGCTATTATTTAAATCACATGTACTTGTAAAAAATGTAAACAAATCGCTGCTAACATAAATGTTAACGACGTGAGATACAAGTAAAAAATACATTTTTGTAATTTTTGGTAAAACAAAAGAACAGAGTAATATGTAATTTATGTCATATGATAGAGAACATTTATCACAATCCCTAGCAAAAGTTTAAAGAAAAAGTTTGAAGTTGTTTATGATAAAATCTTGTCTTTGTAATTTTCTTAAAATTACAAATATTCCACAAAAACCATTAAAATTTTGAAAACACCGTGCATGACAATGAGAAAAATCACAATGGACAACAAATTTTATATAAAGAAAGAAGTCATCATCTTCATGTAAAGTAGAAGAAGAAAGTTTGAAGAAAATGTTTGAAAATCGCGGCGACTCGAGTGGATCTAGATTGACCGGGGCATATCTATTTAGGAAAAATCGCATGCATGGTTTTAGGCGCTGTCACAGAATGACAGACGGTCGGACGTTAAAATAAACAACACTTTTTCGGTATCAGGGGCCCCAAAACGTATTTCCGTTGAAATCTCGAAATCGATTTTCCGCAGCATTACACAACTTTCCCTATACTACGCTTATTACTCCGCATATACGTACGTATACTGGAAAGTAAGAGGTAGTGAGCGGAAGTGGCTAAGTCGATCGTGGGAAGGGGGAGAGTAGAGCGCGGCGTCGGAAGGACTGCACGCGGGCTGCAAAACCATCTATTCGTTTTCACATTCAACTCAAATAAATGACTCAGTTTAGAATAGATTTAATACTTAAATAATATTAAACGAAAAACTTCTTTTCAAGATACAAGACTGTTTCCAAAAGTTCAAATTTCCGATTTCGACTTTTTCCCTCCAACTTTCGAAAATACAGACTGCGTCGAAAATGGGACCACTGCCATATTCTTAAACGTTCTTTGCTGCATAGAGAAAAAAAAATGACGAAAAAATAAATTGGAGCCCTTGCAGGGAAAAAATGAACATGACCTTATTTGAAAATGTTTTAATGATCACATTTCATTAAGAAAAACTTTTTATAACTGTATTTGGATGAAGACGCCGAAAAAAATTAAAATTTTGCAATTTTCGAAAGAAGGGAAGATTGCAACAAAAATGAAACTGGCACCATTACGCTACCTTTAGTGTCCTTTACGCTACCCCGAGATTAAAATTTAATCAACACAATTTGGGGGTGTTTTTGAGAAATTTGTTTAAATGAATTAAAAATTGCTTATTTGACACAAAATTACGGAAAAAGTACCCAACTTTTCCAAAAATTGTATACGAACTTTTATCAACATTTTTTGAAAGAAGATATTTCAATACGGAAAAATCCCTATCATCACTATTTTAGTTGTAAGAACACGGAATAACTACAGAGCCAAATAACTGGTGCAGGCATGCGTATTGAAATAAAAAGATCTGGAACCAATCATAATACGACGCTGCGGTCGGCAACAACTACATAAGATAACCCGATTCTGAGGCAGTTGTTGGGTTGGCTACTAATGCTACAATGGCAGGTTATCATGATTTCAGTGAGTTTGAATGTAGTGTTATAGTCAGCACAAGAGAGATGGGGCATATCATTTCCGAGGTCGCGATGTAATTTGGATTTATCCATAAGACCATTTCACGAGTTTCACAGTGAATATCGGGAATCCAGTAAAGCATCAAACTTTCGGGAGCACTGCGGCCACACAAAGATCGTGCGAGAACGGGACCGCCGACGACTGAGGAGAATCATCACAAGTGACAGAAGTGCAACCCTTCTGCAAATTGCTACAGATTTCAATGCTGTGTCATCAAGTGTCAGCGAGCGAACCATTCAACGAGACATGTGAATATCACTCACCCACCCACTGACCCACATCAATTGCCTCATATTCTGGAGACTTCCAATCAAGCCTTAGCAGAAAGCATTGCAAGAGTAAGTTCTGAATTCTGCATTCTTGATGCAAAGGTGTTTGTTTTTGAGCTGGGTGGAAGAAGTGCGATAAGATTTAGATAGTTTTGTTAGATTTTGATTGATTAACACTCAGATGGGCTTTACGAAACATGAACAACACGTATTTGTGATTATTTCTGCTTTGCAAATACCCTCTCTCCTTGATTTAGAGAAGGAAATACCAGTGTCAGGATTTTCTAGAAGGGAAAGCTACTTACATGCTGGTAAACTTCTAACACACTGCAGTCTCGTGCTACCTTCTCGTCTACAGAGAAGTCCGCAGCAAAGCGCAGTTTGCCACCTTGCCCTAGAGATCTAAAAGCTAGAGCTAATGTCAGGATCTCTGCCCAAGTGCTCTGAAGCAGTCGCATTTGATCATTTAAAGTGAGCTCCGTAAAACCTTCACAGGATACTACACCATAGTGAAAACCAGAAGCTACATTGCCACAAACGAGGCAGAGGCCACGAGGAGACTTACGAGGATCTGGCACTCAATTTAAATCGTATCAAATACAAAGATCATGGTCGGGAAAGTAATTGCAATATTACTTGGTCTGCAAGGTGGATTTACAAAGCACTGTTGTTTTTTGAGCCTTTGGGACTCAAGAACTGAGGAAAACATTTTTCATTAAAGAAGAGCCCCCCCAGAGTGTCATTTAAGCCTAGTACCAACAGTGTCAAGTATGAGTCTCTCATCGATCCAGGCAAGGTGCTGCTTCCACCGCTGCACATTAAGTTGGGCCTCATGAATAATTTCGTAAAAGGAATGGACAAAGAAGGTGAAGCATTTAAGTATCATAGACGACGTTTTCCAAAACAAAATGACGGTAAATTCAAGGAAAGAGTTTTAACAGGATCTCATATTTTCAAACTAATCCATGATGACTTGTTTGAACAAAGTTTAAACGATAAAGACTTCAATGCATGGCGTGCTTTTGTTTAAGTTGTAAAAGGTTTTCTGGGCAAAAATAAAGATGCAAATTACGAGGTACTTATGCAGGAACTTTTGGTCGCATATGAAGCAATGGGATGTAGGATGTAAGCGACGAAATGGGAGAACGGTTTCACCAAGATATAAGAACAATGGAAGCTCGATATTAAGGACGCTGCAATGATGGGGAAAATTACTGGTCGTTGAAGGGAAAGGATCCAACGTTTCATAAAAGGAAAAAGAAAAGCAGGCGCTTTTGTAAACAAAACATATAAATTATTCAGAGTATGTAATGCTCAACAGTGTTTAAATGATAATACAATAACTTAATATATAGTTTTTGAATTGTCGAGATTTAATATATTGATTTACAGAATTTTTTTAAATGGTTGTCTTTCACACGGCTGTCAAAACGAACTTGATTCTCTTTTTGCGCTCAAACAGCTCAATCCCCGGTACCTTTAAGATAGCTAGCTATGCCCATTATGGTAAATTTGGTACTTATGCTTTACACAAAAATACGAGCTAATGTAGTAACACGACTATCATATCCATATTCAGCGACCTAAAATTAGTCACATCAGTAATTTTTGTTTCCGTAACTTTTGAAAAGTTTAAAAACGTCTGCCAGCATATTGAGATGAAATTTATTTCCAGTAACTTTGACCCAGTGGAAAACATTTTTTGCTAATTGTTTGGGGCTCATCCCCTAAAACTTGTTTTGCTATTATTTAAATCACATGTACTTGTAAAAAATGTAAACAAATCGCTGCTAACATAAATGTTAACGACGTGAGATACAAGTAAAAAATACATTTTTGTAATTTTTGGTAAAACAAAAGAACAGAGTAATATGTAATTTATGTCATATGATAGAGAACATTTATCACAATCCCTAGCAAAAGTTTAAAGAAAAAGTTTGAAGTTGTTTATGATAAAATCTTGTCTTTGTAATTTTCTTAAAATTACAAATATTCCACAAAAACCATTAAAATTTTGAAAACACCGTGCATGACAATGAGAAAAATCACAATGGACAACAAATTTTATATAAAGAAAGAAGTCATCATCTTCATGTAAAGTAGAAGAAGAAAGTTTGAAGAAAATGTTTGAAAATCGCGGCGACTCGAGTGGATCTAGATTGACCGGGGCATATCTATTTAGGAAAAATCGCATGCATGGTTTTAGGCGCTGTCACAGAATGACAGACGGTCGGACGTTAAAATAAACAACACTTTTTCGGTATCAGGGGCCCCAAAACGTATTTCCGTTGAAATCTCGAAATCGATTTTCCGCAGCATTACACAACTTTCCCTATACTACGCTTATTACTCCGCATATACGTACGTATACTGGAAAGTAAGAGGTAGTGAGCGGAAGTGGCTAAGTCGATCGTGGGAAGGGGGAGAGTAGAGCGCGGCGTCGGAAGGACTGCACGCGGGCTGCAAAACCATCTATTCGTTTTCACATTCAACTCAAATAAATGACTCAGTTTAGAATAGATTTAATACTTAAATAATATTAAACGAAAAACTTCTTTTCAAGATACAAGACTGTTTCCAAAAGTTCAAATTTCCGATTTCGACTTTTTCCCTCCAACTTTCGAAAATACAGACTGCGTCGAAAATGGGACCACTGCCATATTCTTAAACGTTCTTTGCTGCATAGAGAAAAAAAAATGACGAAAAAATAAATTGGAGCCCTTGCAGGGAAAAAATGAACATGACCTTATTTGAAAATGTTTTAATGATCACATTTCATTAAGAAAAACTTTTTATAACTGTATTTGGATGAAGACGCCGAAAAAAATTAAAATTTTGCAATTTTCGAAAGAAGGGAAGATTGCAACAAAAATGAAACTGGCACCATTACGCTACCTTTAGTGTCCTTTACGCTACCCCGAGATTAAAATTTAATCAACACAATTTGGGGGTGTTTTTGAGAAATTTGTTTAAATGAATTAAAAATTGCTTATTTGACACAAAATTACGGAAAAAGTACCCAACTTTTCCAAAAATTGTATACGAACTTTTATCAACATTTTTTGAAAGAAGATATTTCAATACGGAAAAATCCCTATCATCACTATTTTAGTTGTAAGAACACGGAATAACTACAGAGCCAAATAACTGGTGCAGGCATGCGTATTGAAATAAAAAGATCTGGAACCAATCATAATACGACGCTGCGGTCGGCAACAACTACATAAGATAACCCGATTCTGAGGCAGTTGTTGGGTTGGCTACTAATGCTACAATGGCAGGTTATCATGATTTCAGTGAGTTTGAATGTAGTGTTATAGTCAGCACAAGAGAGATGGGGCATATCATTTCCGAGGTCGCGATGTAATTTGGATTTATCCATAAGACCATTTCACGAGTTTCACAGTGAATATCGGGAATCCAGTAAAGCATCAAACTTTCGGGAGCACTGCGGCCACACAAAGATCGTGCGAGAACGGGACCGCCGACGACTGAGGAGAATCATCACAAGTGACAGAAGTGCAACCCTTCTGCAAATTGCTACAGATTTCAATGCTGTGTCATCAAGTGTCAGCGAGCGAACCATTCAACGAGACATGTGAATATCACTCACCCACCCACTGACCCACATCAATTGCCTCATATTCTGGAGACTTCCAATCAAGCCTTAGCAGAAAGCATTGCAAGAGTAAGTTCTGAATTCTGCATTCTTGATGCAAAGGTGTTTGTTTTTGAGCTGGGTGGAAGAAGTGCGATAAGATTTAGATAGTTTTGTTAGATTTTGATTGATTAACACTCAGATGGGCTTTACGAAACATGAACAACACGTATTTGTGATTATTTCTGCTTTGCAAATACCCTCTCTCCTTGATTTAGAGAAGGAAATACCAGTGTCAGGATTTTCTAGAAGGGAAAGCTACTTACATGCTGGTAAACTTCTAACACACTGCAGTCTCGTGCTACCTTCTCGTCTACAGAGAAGTCCGCAGCAAAGCGCAGTTTGCCACCTTGCCCTAGAGATCTAAAAGCTAGAGCTAATGTCAGGATCTCTGCCCAAGTGCTCTGAAGCAGTCGCATTTGATCATTTAAAGTGAGCTCCGTAAAACCTTCACAGGATACTACACCATAGTGAAAACCAGAAGCTACATTGCCACAAACGAGGCAGAGGCCACGAGGAGACTTACGAGGATCTGGCACTCAATTTAAATCGTATCAAATACAAAGATCATGGTCGGGAAAGTAATTGCAATATTACTTGGTCTGCAAGGTGGATTTACAAAGCACTGTTGTTTTTTGAGCCTTTGGGACTCAAGAACTGAGGAAAACATTTTTCATTAAAGAAGAGCCCCCCCAGAGTGTCATTTAAGCCTAGTACCAACAGTGTCAAGTATGAGTCTCTCATCGATCCAGGCAAGGTGCTGCTTCCACCGCTGCACATTAAGTTGGGCCTCATGAATAATTTCGTAAAAGGAATGGACAAAGAAGGTGAAGCATTTAAGTATCATAGACGACGTTTTCCAAAACAAAATGACGGTAAATTCAAGGAAAGAGTTTTAACAGGATCTCATATTTTCAAACTAATCCATGATGACTTGTTTGAACAAAGTTTAAACGATAAAGACTTCAATGCATGGCGTGCTTTTGTTTAAGTTGTAAAAGGTTTTCTGGGCAAAAATAAAGATGCAAATTACGAGGTACTTATGCAGGAACTTTTGGTCGCATATGAAGCAATGGGATGTAGGATGTAAGCGACGAAATGGGAGAACGGTTTCACCAAGATATAAGAACAATGGAAGCTCGATATTAAGGACGCTGCAATGATGGGGAAAATTACTGGTCGTTGAAGGGAAAGGATCCAACGTTTCATAAAAGGAAAAAGAAAAGCAGGCGCTTTTGTAAACAAAACATATAAATTATTCAGAGTATGTAATGCTCAACAGTGTTTAAATGATAATACAATAACTTAATATATAGTTTTTGAATTGTCGAGATTTAATATATTGATTTACAGAATTTTTTTAAATGGTTGTCTTTCACACGGCTGTCAAAACGAACTTGATTCTCTTTTTGCGCTCAAACAGCTCAATCCCCGGTACCTTTAAGATAGCTAGCTATGCCCATTATGGTAAATTTGGTACTTATGCTTTACACAAAAATACGAGCTAATGTAGTAACACGACTATCATATCCATATTCAGCGACCTAAAATTAGTCACATCAGTAATTTTTGTTTCCGTAACTTTTGAAAAGTTTAAAAACGTCTGCCAGCATATTGAGATGAAATTTATTTCCAGTAACTTTGACCCAGTGGAAAACATTTTTTGCTAATTGTTTGGGGCTCATCCCCTAAAACTTGTTTTGCTATTATTTAAATCACATGTACTTGTAAAAAATGTAAACAAATCGCTGCTAACATAAATGTTAACGACGTGAGATACAAGTAAAAAATACATTTTTGTAATTTTTGGTAAAACAAAAGAACAGAGTAATATGTAATTTATGTCATATGATAGAGAACATTTATCACAATCCCTAGCAAAAGTTTAAAGAAAAAGTTTGAAGTTGTTTATGATAAAATCTTGTCTTTGTAATTTTCTTAAAATTACAAATATTCCACAAAAACCATTAAAATTTTGAAAACACCGTGCATGACAATGAGAAAAATCACAATGGACAACAAATTTTATATAAAGAAAGAAGTCATCATCTTCATGTAAAGTAGAAGAAGAAAGTTTGAAGAAAATGTTTGAAAATCGCGGCGACTCGAGTGGATCTAGATTGACCGGGGCATATCTATTTAGGAAAAATCGCATGCATGGTTTTAGGCGCTGTCACAGAATGACAGACGGTCGGACGTTAAAATAAACAACACTTTTTCGGTATCAGGGGCCCCAAAACGTATTTCCGTTGAAATCTCGAAATCGATTTTCCGCAGCATTACACAACTTTCCCTATACTACGCTTATTACTCCGCATATACGTACGTATACTGGAAAGTAAGAGGTAGTGAGCGGAAGTGGCTAAGTCGATCGTGGGAAGGGGGAGAGTAGAGCGCGGCGTCGGAAGGACTGCACGCGGGCTGCAAAACCATCTATTCGTTTTCACATTCAACTCAAATAAATGACTCAGTTTAGAATAGATTTAATACTTAAATAATATTAAACGAAAAACTTCTTTTCAAGATACAAGACTGTTTCCAAAAGTTCAAATTTCCGATTTCGACTTTTTCCCTCCAACTTTCGAAAATACAGACTGCGTCGAAAATGGGACCACTGCCATATTCTTAAACGTTCTTTGCTGCATAGAGAAAAAAAATTGACGAAAAAATAAATTGGAGCCCTTGCAGGGAAAAAATGAACATGACCTTATTTGAAAATGTTTTAATGATCACATTTCATTAAGAAAAACTTTTTATAACTGTATTTGGATGAAGACGCCGAAAAAAATTAAAATTTTGCAATTTTCGAAAGAAGGGAAGATTGCAACAAAAATGAAACTGGCACCATTACGCTACCTTTAGTGTCCTTTACGCTACCCCGAGATTAAAATTTAATCAACACAATTTGGGGGTGTTTTTGAGAAATTTGTTTAAATGAATTAAAAATTGCTTATTTGACACAAAATTACGGAAAAAGTACCCAACTTTTCCAAAAATTGTATACGAACTTTTATCAACATTTTTTGAAAGAAGATATTTCAATACGGAAAAATCCCTATCATCACTATTTTAGTTGTAAGAACACGGAATAACTACAGAGCCAAATAACTGGTGCAGGCATGCGTATTGAAATAAAAAGATCTGGAACCAATCATAATACGACGCTGCGGTCGGCAACAACTACATAAGATAACCCGATTCTGAGGCAGTTGTTGGGTTGGCTACTAATGCTACAATGGCAGGTTATCATGATTTCAGTGAGTTTGAATGTAGTGTTATAGTCAGCACAAGAGAGATGGGGCATATCATTTCCGAGGTCGCGATGTAATTTGGATTTATCCATAAGACCATTTCACGAGTTTCACAGTGAATATCGGGAATCCAGTAAAGCATCAAACTTTCGGGAGCACTGCGGCCACACAAAGATCGTGCGAGAACGGGACCGCCGACGACTGAGGAGAATCATCACAAGTGACAGAAGTGCAACCCTTCTGCAAATTGCTACAGATTTCAATGCTGTGTCATCAAGTGTCAGCGAGCGAACCATTCAACGAGACATGTGAATATCACTCACCCACCCACTGACCCACATCAATTGCCTCATATTCTGGAGACTTCCAATCAAGCCTTAGCAGAAAGCATTGCAAGAGTAAGTTCTGAATTCTGCATTCTTGATGCAAAGGTGTTTGTTTTTGAGCTGGGTGGAAGAAGTGCGATAAGATTTAGATAGTTTTGTTAGATTTTGATTGATTAACACTCAGATGGGCTTTACGAAACATGAACAACACGTATTTGTGATTATTTCTGCTTTGCAAATACCCTCTCTCCTTGATTTAGAGAAGGAAATACCAGTGTCAGGATTTTCTAGAAGGGAAAGCTACTTACATGCTGGTAAACTTCTAACACACTGCAGTCTCGTGCTACCTTCTCGTCTACAGAGAAGTCCGCAGCAAAGCGCAGTTTGCCACCTTGCCCTAGAGATCTAAAAGCTAGAGCTAATGTCAGGATCTCTGCCCAAGTGCTCTGAAGCAGTCGCATTTGATCATTTAAAGTGAGCTCCGTAAAACCTTCACAGGATACTACACCATAGTGAAAACCAGAAGCTACATTGCCACAAACGAGGCAGAGGCCACGAGGAGACTTACGAGGATCTGGCACTCAATTTAAATCGTATCAAATACAAAGATCATGGTCGGGAAAGTAATTGCAATATTACTTGGTCTGCAAGGTGGATTTACAAAGCACTGTTGTTTTTTGAGCCTTTGGGACTCAAGAACTGAGGAAAACATTTTTCATTAAAGAAGAGCCCCCCCAGAGTGTCATTTAAGCCTAGTACCAACAGTGTCAAGTACGAGTCTCTCATCGATCCAGGCAAGGTGCTGCTTCCACCGCTGCACATTAAGTTGGGCCTCATGAATAATTTCGTAAAAGGAATGGACAAAGAAGGTGAAGCATTTAAGTATCATAGACGACGTTTTCCAAAACAAAATGACGGTAAATTCAAGGAAAGAGTTTTAACAGGATCTCATATTTTCAAACTAATCCATGATGACTTGTTTGAACAAAGTTTAAACGATAAAGACTTCAATGCATGGCGTGCTTTTGTTTAAGTTGTAAAAGGTTTTCTGGGCAAAAATAAAGATGCAAATTACGAGGTACTTATGCAGGAACTTTTGGTCGCATATGAAGCAATGGGATGTAGGATGTAAGCGACGAAATGGGAGAACGGTTTCACCAAGATATAAGAACAATGGAAGCTCGATATTAAGGACGCTGCAATGATGGGGAAAATTACTGGTCGTTGAAGGGAAAGGATCCAACGTTTCATAAAAGGAAAAAGAAAAGCAGGCGCTTTTGTAAACAAAACATATAAATTATTCAGAGTATGTAATGCTCAACAGTGTTTAAATGATAATACAATAACTTAATATATAGTTTTTGAATTGTCGAGATTTAATATATTGATTTACAGAATTTTTTTAAATGGTTGTCTTTCACACGGCTGTCAAAACGAACTTGATTCTCTTTTTGCGCTCAAACAGCTCAATCCCCGGTACCTTTAAGATAGCTAGCTATGCCCATTATGGTAAATTTGGTACTTATGCTTTACACAAAAATACGAGCTAATGTAGTAACACGACTATCATATCCATATTCAGCGACCTAAAATTAGTCACATCAGTAATTTTTGTTTCCGTAACTTTTGAAAAGTTTAAAAACGTCTGCCAGCATATTGAGATGAAATTTATTTCCAGTAACTTTGACCCAGTGGAAAACATTTTTTGCTAATTGTTTGGGGCTCATCCCCTAAAACTTGTTTTGCTATTATTTAAATCACATGTACTTGTAAAAAATGTAAACAAATCGCTGCTAACATAAATGTTAACGACGTGAGATACAAGTAAAAAATACATTTTTGTAATTTTTGGTAAAACAAAAGAACAGAGTAATATGTAATTTATGTCATATGATAGAGAACATTTATCACAATCCCTAGCAAAAGTTTAAAGAAAAAGTTTGAAGTTGTTTATGATAAAATCTTGTCTTTGTAATTTTCTTAAAATTACAAATATTCCACAAAAACCATTAAAATTTTGAAAACACCGTGCATGACAATGAGAAAAATCACAATGGACAACAAATTTTATATAAAGAAAGAAGTCATCATCTTCATGTAAAGTAGAAGAAGAAAGTTTGAAGAAAATGTTTGAAAATCGCGGCGACTCGAGTGGATCTAGATTGACCGGGGCATATCTATTTAGGAAAAATCGCATGCATGGTTTTAGGCGCTGTCACAGAATGACAGACGGTCGGACGTTAAAATAAACAACACTTTTTCGGTATCAGGGGCCCCAAAACGTATTTCCGTTGAAATCTCGAAATCGATTTTCCGCAGCATTACACAACTTTCCCTATACTACGCTTATTACTCCGCATATACGTACGTATACTGGAAAGTAAGAGGTAGTGAGCGGAAGTGGCTAAGTCGATCGTGGGAAGGGGGAGAGTAGAGCGCGGCGTCGGAAGGACTGCACGCGGGCTGCAAAACCATCTATTCGTTTTCACATTCAACTCAAATAAATGACTCAGTTTAGAATAGATTTAATACTTAAATAATATTAAACGAAAAACTTCTTTTCAAGATACAAGACTGTTTCCAAAAGTTCAAATTTCCGATTTCGACTTTTTCCCTCCAACTTTCGAAAATACAGACTGCGTCGAAAATGGGACCACTGCCATATTCTTAAACGTTCTTTGCTGCATAGAGAAAAAAAATTGACGAAAAAATAAATTGGAGCCCTTGCAGGGAAAAAATGAACATGACCTTATTTGAAAATGTTTTAATGATCACATTTCATTAAGAAAAACTTTTTATAACTGTATTTGGATGAAGACGCCGAAAAAAATTAAAATTTTGCAATTTTCGAAAGAAGGGAAGATTGCAACAAAAATGAAACTGGCACCATTACGCTACCTTTAGTGTCCTTTACGCTACCCCGAGATTAAAATTTAATCAACACAATTTGGGGGTGTTTTTGAGAAATTTGTTTAAATGAATTAAAAATTGCTTATTTGACACAAAATTACGGAAAAAGTACCCAACTTTTCCAAAAATTGTATACGAACTTTTATCAACATTTTTTGAAAGAAGATATTTCAATACGGAAAAATCCCTATCATCACTATTTTAGTTGTAAGAACACGGAATAACTACAGAGCCAAATAACTGGTGCAGGCATGCGTATTGAAATAAAAAGATCTGGAACCAATCATAATACGACGCTGCGGTCGGCAACAACTACATAAGATAACCCGATTCTGAGGCAGTTGTTGGGTTGGCTACTAATGCTACAATGGCAGGTTATCATGATTTCAGTGAGTTTGAATGTAGTGTTATAGTCAGCACAAGAGAGATGGGGCATATCATTTCCGAGGTCGCGATGTAATTTGGATTTATCCATAAGACCATTTCACGAGTTTCACAGTGAATATCGGGAATCCAGTAAAGCATCAAACTTTCGGGAGCACTGCGGCCACACAAAGATCGTGCGAGAACGGGACCGCCGACGACTGAGGAGAATCATCACAAGTGACAGAAGTGCAACCCTTCTGCAAATTGCTACAGATTTCAATGCTGTGTCATCAAGTGTCAGCGAGCGAACCATTCAACGAGACATGTGAATATCACTCACCCACCCACTGACCCACATCAATTGCCTCATATTCTGGAGACTTCCAATCAAGCCTTAGCAGA
This sequence comes from Gryllus longicercus, assembly GCA_038098605.1. Taxonomy (NCBI): domain Eukaryota; kingdom Metazoa; phylum Arthropoda; class Insecta; order Orthoptera; family Gryllidae; genus Gryllus; species Gryllus longicercus. Next base: position 803,325 of record JAZDUA010000542.1, on the reverse strand, counting down.
AAGCATTGCAAGAGTAAGTTCTGAATTCTGCATTCTTGATGCAAAGGTGTTTGTTTTTGAGCTGGGTGGAAGAAGTGCGATAAGATTTAGATAGTTTTGTTAGATTTTGATTGATTAACACTCAGATGGGCTTTACGAAACATGAACAACACGTATTTGTGATTATTTCTGCTTTGCAAATACCCTCTCTCCTTGATTTAGAGAAGGAAATACCAGTGTCAGGATTTTCTAGAAGGGAAAGCTACTTACATGCTGGTAAACTTCTAACACACTGCAGTCTCGTGCTACCTTCTCGTCTACAGAGAAGTCCGCAGCAAAGCGCAGTTTGCCACCTTGCCCTAGAGATCTAAAAGCTAGAGCTAATGTCAGGATCTCTGCCCAAGTGCTCTGAAGCAGTCGCATTTGATCATTTAAAGTGAGCTCCGTAAAACCTTCACAGGATACTACACCATAGTGAAAACCAGAAGCTACATTGCCACAAACGAGGCAGAGGCCACGAGGAGACTTACGAGGATCTGGCACTCAATTTAAATCGTATCAAATACAAAGATCATGGTCGGGAAAGTAATTGCAATATTACTTGGTCTGCAAGGTGGATTTACAAAGCACTGTTGTTTTTTGAGCCTTTGGGACTCAAGAACTGAGGAAAACATTTTTCATTAAAGAAGAGCCCCCCCAGAGTGTCATTTAAGCCTAGTACCAACAGTGTCAAGTATGAGTCTCTCATCGATCCAGGCAAGGTGCTGCTTCCACCGCTGCACATTAAGTTGGGCCTCATGAATAATTTCGTAAAAGGAATGGACAAAGAAGGTGAAGCATTTAAGTATCATAGACGACGTTTTCCAAAACAAAATGACGGTAAATTCAAGGAAAGAGTTTTAACAGGATCTCATATTTTCAAACTAATCCATGATGACTTGTTTGAACAAAGTTTAAACGATAAAGACTTCAATGCATGGCGTGCTTTTGTTTAAGTTGTAAAAGGTTTTCTGGGCAAAAATAAAGATGCAAATTACGAGGTACTTATGCAGGAACTTTTGGTCGCATATGAAGCAATGGGATGTAGGATGTAAGCGACGAAATGGGAGAACGGTTTCACCAAGATATAAGAACAATGGAAGCTCGATATTAAGGACGCTGCAATGATGGGGAAAATTACTGGTCGTTGAAGGGAAAGGATCCAACGTTTCATAAAAGGAAAAAGAAAAGCAGGCGCTTTTGTAAACAAAACATATAAATTATTCAGAGTATGTAATGCTCAACAGTGTTTAAATGATAATACAATAACTTAATATATAGTTTTTGAATTGTCGAGATTTAATATATTGATTTACAGAATTTTTTTAAATGGTTGTCTTTCACACGGCTGTCAAAACGAACTTGATTCTCTTTTTGCGCTCAAACAGCTCAATCCCCGGTACCTTTAAGATAGCTAGCTATGCCCATTATGGTAAATTTGGTACTTATGCTTTACACAAAAATACGAGCTAATGTAGTAACACGACTATCATATCCATATTCAGCGACCTAAAATTAGTCACATCAGTAATTTTTGTTTCCGTAACTTTTGAAAAGTTTAAAAACGTCTGCCAGCATATTGAGATGAAATTTATTTCCAGTAACTTTGACCCAGTGGAAAACATTTTTTGCTAATTGTTTGGGGCTCATCCCCTAAAACTTGTTTTGCTATTATTTAAATCACATGTACTTGTAAAAAATGTAAACAAATCGCTGCTAACATAAATGTTAACGACGTGAGATACAAGTAAAAAATACATTTTTGTAATTTTTGGTAAAACAAAAGAACAGAGTAATATGTAATTTATGTCATATGATAGAGAACATTTATCACAATCCCTAGCAAAAGTTTAAAGAAAAAGTTTGAAGTTGTTTATGATAAAATCTTGTTTTTGTAATTTTCTTAAAATTACAAATATTCCACAAAAACCATTAAAATTTTGAAAACACCGTGCATGACAATGAGAAAAATCACAATGGACAACAAATTTTATATAAAGAAAGAAGTCATCATCTTCATGTAAAGTAGAAGAAGAAAGTTTGAAGAAAATGTTTGAAAATCGCGGCGACTCGAGTGGATCTAGATTGACCGGGGCATATCTATTTAGGAAAAATCGCATGCATGGTTTTAGGCGCTGTCACAGAATGACAGACGGTCGGACGTTAAAATAAACAACACTTTTTCGGTATCAGGGGCCCCAAAACGTATTTCCGTTGAAATCTCGAAATCGATTTTCCGCAGCATTACACAACTTTCCCCATACTACGCTTATTACTCCGCATATACGTACGTATACTGGAAAGTAAGAGGTAGTGAGCGGAAGTGGCTAAGTCGATCGTGGGAAGGGGGAGAGTAGAGCGCGGCGTCGGAAGGACTGCACGCGGGCTGCAAAACCATCTATTCGTTTTCACATTCAACTCAAATAAATGACTCAGTTTAGAATAGATTTAATACTTAAATAATATTAAACGAAAAACTTCTTTTCAAGATACAAGACTGTTTCCAAAAGTTCAAATTTCCGATTTCGACTTTTTCCCTCCAACTTTCGAAAATACAGACTGCGTCGAAAATGGGACCACTGCCATATTCTTAAACGTTCTTTGCTGCATAGAGAAAAAAAAAAATGACGAAAAAATAAATTGGAGCCCTTGCAGGGAAAAAATGAACATGACCTTATTTGAATATGTTTTAATGATCACATTTCATTAAGAAAAACTTTTTATAACTGTATTTGGATGAAGACGCCGAAAAAAATTAAAATTTTGCAATTTTCGAAAGAAGGGAAGATTGCAACAAAAATGAAACTGGCACCATTACGCTACCTTTAGTGTCCTTTACGCTACCCCGAGATTAAAATTTAATCAACACAATTTGGGGGTGTTTTTGAGAAATTTGTTTAAATGAATTAAAAATTGCTTATTTGACACAAAATTACGGAAAAAGTACCCAACTTTTCCAAAAATTGTATACGAACTTTTATCAACATTTTTTGAAAGAAGATATTTCAATACGGAAAAATCCCTATCATCACTATTTTAGTTGTAAGAACACGGAATAACTACAGAGCCAAATAACTGGTGCAGGCATGCGTATTGAAATAAAAAGATCTGGAACCAATCATAATACGACGCTGCGGTCGGCAACAACTACATAAGATAACCTGATTCTGAGGCAGTTGTTGGGTTGGCTACTAATGCTACAATGGCAGGTTATCATGATTTCAGTGAGTTTGAATGTAGTGTTATAGTCAGCACAAGAGAGATGGGGCATATCATTTCCGAGGTCGCGATGTAATTTGGATTTATCCATAAGACCATTTCACGAGTTTCACAGTGAATATCGGGAATCCAGTAAAGCATCAAACTTTCGGGAGCACTGCGGCCACACAAAGATCGTGCGAGAACGGGACCGCCGACGACTGAGGAGAATCATCACAAGTGACAGAAGTGCAACCCTTCTGCAAATTGCTACAGATTTCAATGCTGTGTCATCAAGTGTCAGCGAGCGAACCATTCAACGAGACATGTGAATATCACTCACCCACATCAATTGCCTCATATTCTGGAGACTTCCAATCAAGCCTTAGCAGAAAGCATTGCAAGAGTAAGTTCTGAATTCTGCATTCTTGATGCAAAGGTGTTTGTTTTTGAGCTGGGTGGAAGAAGTGCGATAAGATTTAGATAGTTTTGTTAGATTTTGATTGATTAACACTCAGATGGGCTTTACGAAACATGAACAACACGTATTTGTGATTATTTCTGCTTTGCAAATACCCTCTCTCCTTGATTTAGAGAAGGAAATACCAGTGTCAGGATTTTCTAGAAGGGAAAGCTACTTACATGCTGGTAAACTTCTAACACACTGCAGTCTCGTGCTACCTTCTCGTCTACAGAGAAGTCCGCAGCAAAGCGCAGTTTGCCACCTTGCCCTAGAGATCTAAAAGCTAGAGCTAATGTCAGGATCTCTGCCCAAGTGCTCTGAAGCAGTCGCATTTGATCATTTAAAGTGAGCTCCGTAAAACCTTCACAGGATACTACACCATAGTGAAAACCAGAAGCTACATTGCCACAAACGAGGCAGAGGCCACGAGGAGACTTACGAGGATCTGGCACTCAATTTAAATCGTATCAAATACAAAGATCATGGTCGGGAAAGTAATTGCAATATTACTTGGTCTGCAAGGTGGATTTACAAAGCACTGTTGTTTTTTGAGCCTTTGGGACTCAAGAACTGAGGAAAACATTTTTCATTAAAGAAGAGCCCCCCCAGAGTGTCATTTAAGCCTAGTACCAACAGTGTCAAGTACGAGTCTCTCATCGATCCAGGCAAGGTGCTGCTTCCACCGCTGCACATTAAGTTGGGCCTCATGAATAATTTCGTAAAAGGAATGGACAAAGAAGGTGAAGCATTTAAGTATCATAGACGACGTTTTCCAAAACAAAATGACGGTAAATTCAAGGAAAGAGTTTTAACAGGATCTCATATTTTCAAACTAATCCATGATGACTTGTTTGAACAAAGTTTAAACGATAAAGACTTCAATGCATGGCGTGCTTTTGTTTAAGTTGTAAAAGGTTTTCTGGGCAAAAATAAAGATGCAAATTACGAGGTACTTATGCAGGAACTTTTGGTCGCATATGAAGCAATGGGATGTAGGATGTAAGCGACGAAATGGGAGAACGGTTTCACCAAGATATAAGAACAATGGAAGCTCGATATTAAGGACGCTGCAATGATGGGGAAAATTACTGGTCGTTGAAGGGAAAGGATCCAACGTTTCATAAAAGGAAAAAGAAAAGCAGGCGCTTTTGTAAACAAAACATATAAATTATTCAGAGTATGTAATGCTCAACAGTGTTTAAATGATAATACAATAACTTAATATATAGTTTTTGAATTGTCGAGATTTAATATATTGATTTACAGAATTTTTTTAAATGGTTGTCTTTCACACGGCTGTCAAAACGAACTTGATTCTCTTTTTGCGCTCAAACAGCTCAATCCCCGGTACCTTTAAGATAGCTAGCTATGCCCATTATGGTAAATTTGGTACTTATGCTTTACACAAAAATACGAGCTAATGTAGTAACACGACTATCATATCCATATTCAGCGACCTAAAATTAGTCACATCAGTAATTTTTGTTTCCGTAACTTTTGAAAAGTTTAAAAACGTCTGCCAGCATATTGAGATGAAATTTATTTCCAGTAACTTTGACCCAGTGGAAAACATTTTTTGCTAATTGTTTGGGGCTCATCCCCTAAAACTTGTTTTGCTATTATTTAAATCACATGTACTTGTAAAAAATGTAAACAAATCGCTGCTAACATAAATGTTAACGACGTGAGATACAAGTAAAAAATACATTTTTGTAATTTTTGGTAAAACAAAAGAACAGAGTAATATGTAATTTATGTCATATGATAGAGAACATTTATCACAATCCCTAGCAAAAGTTTAAAGAAAAAGTTTGAAGTTGTTTATGATAAAATCTTGTCTTTGTAATTTTCTTAAAATTACAAATATTCCACAAAAACCATTAAAATTTTGAAAACACCGTGCATGACAATGAGAAAAATCACAATGGACAACAAATTTTATATAAAGAAAGAAGTCATCATCTTCATGTAAAGTAGAAGAAGAAAGTTTGAAGAAAATGTTTGAAAATCGCGGCGACTCGAGTGGATCTAGATTGACCGGGGCATATCTATTTAGGAAAAATCGCATGCATGGTTTTAGGCGCTGTCACAGAATGACAGACGGTCGGACGTTAAAATAAACAACACTTTTTCGGTATCAGGGGCCCCAAAACGTATTTCCGTTGAAATCTCGAAATCGATTTTCCGCAGCATTACACAACTTTCCCTATACTACGCTTATTACTCCGCATATACGTACGTATACTGGAAAGTAAGAGGTAGTGAGCGGAAGTGGCTAAGTCGATCGTGGGAAGGGGGAGAGTAGAGCGCGGCGTCGGAAGGACTGCACGCGGGCTGCAAAACCATCTATTCGTTTTCACATTCAACTCAAATAAATGACTCAGTTTAGAATAGATTTAATACTTAAATAATATTAAACGAAAAACTTCTTTTCAAGATACAAGACTGTTTCCAAAAGTTCAAATTTCCGATTTCGACTTTTTCCCTCCAACTTTCGAAAATACAGACTGCGTCGAAAATGGGACCACTGCCATATTCTTAAACGTTCTTTGCTGCATAGAGAAAAAAAAAAATGACGAAAAAATAAATTGGAGCCCTTGCAGGGAAAAAATGAACATGACCTTATTTGAATATGTTTTAATGATCACATTTCATTAAGAAAAACTTTTTATAACTGTATTTGGATGAAGACGCCGAAAAAAATTAAAATTTTGCAATTTTCGAAAGAAGGGAAGATTGCAACAAAAATGAAACTGGCACCATTACGCTACCTTTAGTGTCCTTTACGCTACCCCGAGATTAAAATTTAATCAACACAATTTGGGGGTGTTTTTGAGAAATTTGTTTAAATGAATTAAAAATTGCTTATTTGACACAAAATTACGGAAAAAGTACCCAACTTTTCCAAAAATTGTATACGAACTTTTATCAACATTTTTTGAAAGAAGATATTTCAATACGGAAAAATCCCTATCATCACTATTTTAGTTGTAAGAACACGGAATAACTACAGAGCCAAATAACTGGTGCAGGCATGCGTATTGAAATAAAAAGATCTGGAACCAATCATAATACGACGCTGCGGTCGGCAACAACTACATAAGATAACCTGATTCTGAGGCAGTTGTTGGGTTGGCTACTAATGCTACAATGGCAGGTTATCATGATTTCAGTGAGTTTGAATGTAGTGTTATAGTCAGCACAAGAGAGATGGGGCATATCATTTCCGAGGTCGCGATGTAATTTGGATTTATCCATAAGACCATTTCACGAGTTTCACAGTGAATATCGGGAATCCAGTAAAGCATCAAACTTTCGGGAGCACTGCGGCCACACAAAGATCGTGCGAGAACGGGACCGCCGACGACTGAGGAGAATCATCACAAGTGACAGAAGTGCAACCCTTCTGCAAATTGCTACAGATTTCAATGCTGTGTCATCAAGTGTCAGCGAGCGAACCATTCAACGAGACATGTGAATATCACTCACCCACCCACTGACCCACATCAATTGCCTCATATTCTGGAGACTTCCAATCAAGCCTTAGCAGAAAGCATTGCAAGAGTAAGTTCTGAATTCTGCATTCTTGATGCAAAGGTGTTTGTTTTTGAGCTGGGTGGAAGAAGTGCGATAAGATTTAGATAGTTTTGTTAGATTTTGATTGATTAACACTCAGATGGGCTTTACGAAACATGAACAACACGTATTTGTGATTATTTCTGCTTTGCAAATACCCTCTCTCCTTGATTTAGAGAAGGAAATACCAGTGTCAGGATTTTCTAGAAGGGAAAGCTACTTACATGCTGGTAAACTTCTAACACACTGCAGTCTCGTGCTACCTTCTCGTCTACAGAGAAGTCCGCAGCAAAGCGCAGTTTGCCACCTTGCCCTAGAGATCTAAAAGCTAGAGCTAATGTCAGGATCTCTGCCCAAGTGCTCTGAAGCAGTCGCATTTGATCATTTAAAGTGAGCTCCGTAAAACCTTCACAGGATACTACACCATAGTGAAAACCAGAAGCTACATTGCCACAAACGAGGCAGAGGCCACGAGGAGACTTACGAGGATCTGGCACTCAATTTAAATCGTATCAAATACAAAGATCATGGTCGGGAAAGTAATTGCAATATTACTTGGTCTGCAAGGTGGATTTACAAAGCACTGTTGTTTTTTGAGCCTTTGGGACTCAAGAACTGAGGAAAACATTTTTCATTAAAGAAGAGCCCCCCCAGAGTGTCATTTAAGCCTAGTACCAACAGTGTCAAGTACGAGTCTCTCATCGATCCAGGCAAGGTGCTGCTTCCACCGCTGCACATTAAGTTGGGCCTCATGAATAATTTCGTAAAAGGAATGGACAAAGAAGGTGAAGCATTTAAGTATCATAGACGACGTTTTCCAAAACAAAATGACGGTAAATTCAAGGAAAGAGTTTTAACAGGATCTCATATTTTCAAACTAATCCATGATGACTTGTTTGAACAAAGTTTAAACGATAAAGACTTCAATGCATGGCGTGCTTTTGTTTAAGTTGTAAAAGGTTTTCTGGGCAAAAATAAAGATGCAAATTACGAGGTACTTATGCAGGAACTTTTGGTCGCATATGAAGCAATGGGATGTAGGATGTAAGCGACGAAATGGGAGAACGGTTTCACCAAGATATAAGAACAATGGAAGCTCGATATTAAGGACGCTGCAATGATGGGGAAAATTACTGGTCGTTGAAGGGAAAGGATCCAACGTTTCATAAAAGGAAAAAGAAAAGCAGGCGCTTTTGTAAACAAAACATATAAATTATTCAGAGTATGTAATGCTCAACAGTGTTTAAATGATAATACAATAACTTAATATATAGTTTTTGAATTGTCGAGATTTAATATATTGATTTACAGAATTTTTTTAAATGGTTGTCTTTCACACGGCTGTCAAAACGAACTTGATTCTCTTTTTGCGCTCAAACAGCTCAATCCCCGGTACCTTTAAGATAGCTAGCTATGCCCATTATGGTAAATTTGGTACTTATGCTTTACACAAAAATACGAGCTAATGTAGTAACACGACTATCATATCCATATTCAGCGACCTAAAATTAGTCACATCAGTAATTTTTGTTTCCGTAACTTTTGAAAAGTTTAAAAACGTCTGCCAGCATATTGAGATGAAATTTATTTCCAGTAACTTTGACCCAGTGGAAAATATTTTTTGCTAATTGTTTGGGGCTCATCCCCTAAAACTTGTTTTGCTATTATTTAAATCACATGTACTTGTAAAAAATGTAAACAAATCGCTGCTAACATAAATGTTAACGACGTGAGATACAAGTAAAAAATACATTTTTGTAATTTTTGGTAAAACAAAAGAACAGAGTAATATGTAATTTATGTCATATGATAGAGAACATTTATCACAATCCCTAGCAAAAGTTTAAAGAAAAAGTTTGAAGTTGTTTATGATAAAATCTTGTCTTTGTAATTTTCTTAAAATTACAAATATTCCACAAAAACCATTAAAATTTTGAAAACACCGTGCATGACAATGAGAAAAATCACAATGGACAACAAATTTTATATAAAGAAAGAAGTCATCATCTTCATGTAAAGTAGAAGAAGAAAGTTTGAAGAAAATGTTTGAAAATCGCGGCGACTCGAGTGGATCTAGATTGACCGGGGCATATCTATTTAGGAAAAATCGCATGCATGGTTTTAGGCGCTGTCACAGAATGACAGACGGTCGGACGTTAAAATAAACAACACTTTTTCGGTATCAGGGGCCCCAAAACGTATTTCCGTTGAAATCTCGAAATCGATTTTCCGCAGCATTACACAACTTTCCCTATACTACGCTTATTACTCCGCATATACGTACGTATACTGGAAAGTAAGAGGTAGTGAGCGGAAGTGGCTAAGTCGATCGTGGGAAGGGGGAGAGTAGAGCGCGGCGTCGGAAGGACTGCACGCGGGCTGCAAAACCATCTATTCGTTTTCACATTCAACTCAAATAAATGACTCAGTTTAGAATAGATTTAATACTTAAATAATATTAAACGAAAAACTTCTTTTCAAGATACAAGACTGTTTCCAAAAGTTCAAATTTCCGATTTCGACTTTTTCCCTCCAACTTTCGAAAATACAGACTGCGTCGAAAATGGGACCACTGCCATATTCTTAAACGTTCTTTGCTGCATAGAGAAAAAAAAAAAATGACGAAAAAATAAATTGGAGCCCTTGCAGGGAAAAAATGAACATGACCTTATTTGAATATGTTTTAATGATCACATTTCATTAAGAAAAACTTTTTATAACTGTATTTGGATGAAGACGCCGAAAAAAATTAAAATTTTGCAATTTTCGAAAGAAGGGAAGATTGCAACAAAAATGAAACTGGCACCATTACGCTACCTTTAGTGTCCTTTACGCTACCCCGAGATTAAAATTTAATCAACACAATTTGGGGGTGTTTTTGAGAAATTTGTTTAAATGAATTAAAAATTGCTTATTTGACACAAAATTACGGAAAAAGTACCCAACTTTTCCAAAAATTGTATACGAACTTTTATCAACATTTTTTGAAAGAAGATATTTCAATACGGAAAAATCCCTATCATCACTATTTTAGTTGTAAGAACACGGAATAACTACAGAGCCAAATAACTGGTGCAGGCATGCGTATTGAAATAAAAAGATCTGGAACCAATCATAATACGACGCTGCGGTCGGCAACAACTACATAAGATAACCTGATTCTGAGGCAGTTGTTGGGTTGGCTACTAATGCTACAATGGCAGGTTATCATGATTTCAGTGAGTTTGAATGTAGTGTTATAGTCAGCACAAGAGAGATGGGGCATATCATTTCCGAGGTCGCGATGTAATTTGGATTTATCCATAAGACCATTTCACGAGTTTCACAGTGAATATCGGGAATCCAGTAAAGCATCAAACTTTCGGGAGCACTGCGGCCACACAAAGATCGTGCGAGAACGGGACCGCCGACGACTGAGGAGAATCATCACAAGTGACAGAAGTGCAACCCTTCTGCAAATTGCTACAGATTTCAATGCTGTGTCATCAAGTGTCAGCGAGCGAACCATTCAACGAGACATGTGAATATCACTCACCCACCCACTGACCCACATCAATTGCCTCATATTCTGGAGACTTCCAATCAAGCCTTAGCAGAAAGCATTGCAAGAGTAAGTTCTGAATTCTGCATTCTTGATGCAAAGGTGTTTGTTTTTGAGCTGGGTGGAAGAAGTGCGATAAGATTTAGATAGTTTTGTTAGATTTTGATTGATTAACACTCAGATGGGCTTTACGAAACATGAACAACACGTATTTGTGATTATTTCTGCTTTGCAAATACCCTCTCTCCTTGATTTAGAGAAGGAAATACCAGTGTCAGGATTTTCTAGAAGGGAAAGCTACTTACATGCTGGTAAACTTCTAACACACTGCAGTCTCGTGCTACCTTCTCGTCTACAGAGAAGTCCGCAGCAAAGCGCAGTTTGCCACCTTGCCCTAGAGATCTAAAAGCTAGAGCTAATGTCAGGATCTCTGCCCAAGTGCTCTGAAGCAGTCGCATTTGATCATTTAAAGTGAGCTCCGTAAAACCTTCACAGGATACTACACCATAGTGAAAACCAGAAGCTACATTGCCACAAACGAGGCAGAGGCCACGAGGAGACTTACGAGGATCTGGCACTCAATTTAAATCGTATCAAATACAAAGATCATGGTCGGGAAAGTAATTGCAATATTACTTGGTCTGCAAGGTGGATTTACAAAGCACTGTTGTTTTTTGAGCCTTTGGGACTCAAGAACTGAGGAAAACATTTTTCATTAAAGAAGAGCCCCCCCAGAGTGTCATTTAAGCCTAGTACCAACAGTGTCAAGTACGAGTCTCTCATCGATCCAGGCAAGGTGCTGCTTCCACCGCTGCACATTAAGTTGGGCCTCATGAATAATTTCGTAAAAGGAATGGACAAAGAAGGTGAAGCATTTAAGTATCATAGACGACGTTTTCCAAAACAAAATGACGGTAAATTCAAGGAAAGAGTTTTAACAGGATCTCATATTTTCAAACTAATCCATGATGACTTGTTTGAACAAAGTTTAAACGATAAAGACTTCAATGCATGGCGTGCTTTTGTTTAAGTTGTAAAAGGTTTTCTGGGCAAAAATAAAGATGCAAATTACGAGGTACTTATGCAGGAACTTTTGGTCGCATATGAAGCAATGGGATGTAGGATGTAAGCGACGAAATGGGAGAACGGTTTCACCAAGATATAAGAACAATGGAAGCTCGATATTAAGGACGCTGCAATGATGGGGAAAATTACTGGTCGTTGAAGGGAAAGGATCCAACGTTTCATAAAAGGAAAAAGAAAAGCAGGCGCTTTTGTAAACAAAACATATAAATTATTCAGAGTATGTAATGCTCAACAGTGTTTAAATGATAATACAATAACTTAATATATAGTTTTTGAATTGTCGAGATTTAATATATTGATTTACAGAATTTTTTTAAATGGTTGTCTTTCACACGGCTGTCAAAACGAACTTGATTCTCTTTTTGCGCTCAAACAGCTCAATCCCCGGTACCTTTAAGATAGCTAGCTATGCCCATTATGGTAAATTTGGTACTTATGCTTTACACAAAAATACGAGCTAATGTAGTAACACGACTATCATATCCATATTCAGCGACCTAAAATTAGTCACATCAGTAATTTTTGTTTCCGTAACTTTTGAAAAGTTTAAAAACGTCTGCCAGCATATTGAGATGAAATTTATTTCCAGTAACTTTGACCCAGTGGAAAACATTTTTTGCTAATTGTTTGGGGCTCATCCCCTAAAACTTGTTTTGCTATTATTTAAATCACATGTACTTGTAAAAAATGTAAACAAATCGCTGCTAACATAAATGTTAACGACGTGAGATACAAGTAAAAAATACATTTTTGTAATTTTTGGTAAAACAAAAGAACAGAGTAATATGTAATTTATGTCATATGATAGAGAACATTTATCACAATCCCTAGCAAAAGTTTAAAGAAAAAGTTTGAAGTTGTTTATGATAAAATCTTGTCTTTGTAATTTTCTTAAAATTACAAATATTCCACAAAAACCATTAAAATTTTGAAAACACCGTGCATGACAATGAGAAAAATCACAATGGACAACAAATTTTATATAAAGAAAGAAGTCATCATCTTCATGTAAAGTAGAAGAAGAAAGTTTGAAGAAAATGTTTGAAAATCGCGGCGACTCGAGTGGATCTAGATTGACCGGGGCATATCTATTTAGGAAAAATCGCATGCATGGTTTTAGGCGCTGTCACAGAATGACAGACGGTCGGACGTTAAAATAAACAACACTTTTTCGGTATCAGGGGCCCCAAAACGTATTTCCGTTGAAATCTCGAAATCGATTTTCCGCAGCATTACACAACTTTCCCTATACTACGCTTATTACTCCGCATATACGTACGTATACTGGAAAGTAAGAGGTAGTGAGCGGAAGTGGCTAAGTCGATCGTGGGAAGGGGGAGAGTAGAGCGCGGCGTCGGAAGGACTGCACGCGGGCTGCAAAACCATCTATTCGTTTTCACATTCAACTCAAATAAATGACTCAGTTTAGAATAGATTTAATACTTAAATAATATTAAACGAAAAACTTCTTTTCAAGATACAAGACTGTTTCCAAAAGTTCAAATTTCCGATTTCGACTTTTTCCCTCCAACTTTCGAAAATACAGACTGCGTCGAAAATGGGACCACTGCCATATTCTTAAACGTTCTTTGCTGCATAGAGAAAAAAAAAAAATGACGAAAAAATAAATTGGAGCCCTTGCAGGGAAAAAATGAACATGACCTTATTTGAATATGTTTTAATGATCACATTTCATTAAGAAAAACTTTTTATAACTGTATTTGGATGAAGACGCCGAAAAAAATTAAAATTTTGCAATTTTCGAAAGAAGGGAAGATTGCAACAAAAATGAAACTGGCACCATTACGCTACCTTTAGTGTCCTTTACGCTACCCCGAGATTAAAATTTAATCAACACAATTTGGGGGTGTTTTTGAGAAATTTGTTTAAATGAATTAAAAATTGCTTATTTGACACAAAATTACGGAAAAAGTACCCAACTTTTCCAAAAATTGTATACGAACTTTTATCAACATTTTTTGAAAGAAGATATTTCAATACGGAAAAATCCCTATCATCACTATTTTAGTTGTAAGAACACGGAATAACTACAGAGCCAAATAACTGGTGCAGGCATGCGTATTGAAATAAAAAGATCTGGAACCAATCATAATACGACGCTGCGGTCGGCAACAACTACATAAGATAACCTGATTCTGAGGCAGTTGTTGGGTTGGCTACTAATGCTACAATGGCAGGTTATCATGATTTCAGTGAGTTTGAATGTAGTGTTATAGTCAGCACAAGAGAGATGGGGCATATCATTTCCGAGGTCGCGATGTAATTTGGATTTATCCATAAGACCATTTCACGAGTTTCACAGTGAATATCGGGAATCCAGTAAAGCATCAAACTTTCGGGAGCACTGCGGCCACACAAAGATCGTGCGAGAACGGGACCGCCGACGACTGAGGAGAATCATCACAAGTGACAGAAGTGCAACCCTTCTGCAAATTGCTACAGATTTCAATGCTGTGTCATCAAGTGTCAGCGAGCGAACCATTCAACGAGACATGTGAATATCACTCACCCACCCACTGACCCACATCAATTGCCTCATATTCTGGAGACTTCCAATCAAGCCTTAGCAGAAAGCATTGCAAGAGTAAGTTCTGAATTCTGCATTCTTGATGCAAAGGTGTTTGTTTTTGAGCTGGGTGGAAGAAGTGCGATAAGATTTAGATAGTTTTGTTAGATTTTGATTGATTAACACTCAGATGGGCTTTACGAAACATGAACAACACGTATTTGTGATTATTTCTGCTTTGCAAATACCCTCTCTCCTTGATTTAGAGAAGGAAATACCAGTGTCAGGATTTTCTAGAAGGGAAAGCTACTTACATGCTGGTAAACTTCTAACACACTGCAGTCTCGTGCTACCTTCTCGTCTACAGAGAAGTCCGCAGCAAAGCGCAGTTTGCCACCTTGCCCTAGAGATCTAAAAGCTAGAGCTAATGTCAGGATCTCTGCCCAAGTGCTCTGAAGCAGTCGCATTTGATCATTTAAAGTGAGCTCCGTAAAACCTTCACAGGATACTACACCATAGTGAAAACCAGAAGCTACATTGCCACAAACGAGGCAGAGGCCACGAGGAGACTTACGAGGATCTGGCACTCAATTTAAATCGTATCAAATACAAAGATCATGGTCGGGAAAGTAATTGCAATATTACTTGGTCTGCAAGGTGGATTTACAAAGCACTGTTGTTTTTTGAGCCTTTGGGACTCAAGAACTGAGGAAAACATTTTTCATTAAAGAAGAGCCCCCCCAGAGTGTCATTTAAGCCTAGTACCAACAGTGTCAAGTACGAGTCTCTCATCGATCCAGGCAAGGTGCTGCTTCCACCGCTGCACATTAAGTTGGGCCTCATGAATAATTTCGTAAAAGGAATGGACAAAGAAGGTGAAGCATTTAAGTATCATAGACGACGTTTTCCAAAACAAAATGACGGTAAATTCAAGGAAAGAGTTTTAACAGGATCTCATATTTTCAAACTAATCCATG
Organism: Gryllus longicercus; assembly: GCA_038098605.1. Classification (NCBI taxonomy): domain Eukaryota; kingdom Metazoa; phylum Arthropoda; class Insecta; order Orthoptera; family Gryllidae; genus Gryllus; species Gryllus longicercus. The sequence continues at coordinate 787,939 of JAZDUA010000542.1, read as the reverse complement.
ATGACTTGTTTGAACAAAGTTTAAACGATAAAGACTTCAATGCATGGCGTGCTTTTGTTTAAGTTGTAAAAGGTTTTCTGGGCAAAAATAAAGATGCAAATTACGAGGTACTTATGCAGGAACTTTTGGTCGCATATGAAGCAATGGGATGTAGGATGTAAGCGACGAAATGGGAGAACGGTTTCACCAAGATATAAGAACAATGGAAGCTCGATATTAAGGACGCTGCAATGATGGGGAAAATTACTGGTCGTTGAAGGGAAAGGATCCAACGTTTCATAAAAGGAAAAAGAAAAGCAGGCGCTTTTGTAAACAAAACATATAAATTATTCAGAGTATGTAATGCTCAACAGTGTTTAAATGATAATACAATAACTTAATATATAGTTTTTGAATTGTCGAGATTTAATATATTGATTTACAGAATTTTTTTAAATGGTTGTCTTTCACACGGCTGTCAAAACGAACTTGATTCTCTTTTTGCGCTCAAACAGCTCAATCCCCGGTACCTTTAAGATAGCTAGCTATGCCCATTATGGTAAATTTGGTACTTATGCTTTACACAAAAATACGAGCTAATGTAGTAACACGACTATCATATCCATATTCAGCGACCTAAAATTAGTCACATCAGTAATTTTTGTTTCCGTAACTTTTGAAAAGTTTAAAAACGTCTGCCAGCATATTGAGATGAAATTTATTTCCAGTAACTTTGACCCAGTGGAAAATATTTTTTGCTAATTGTTTGGGGCTCATCCCCTAAAACTTGTTTTGCTATTATTTAAATCACATGTACTTGTAAAAAATGTAAACAAATCGCTGCTAACATAAATGTTAACGACGTGAGATACAAGTAAAAAATACATTTTTGTAATTTTTGGTAAAACAAAAGAACAGAGTAATATGTAATTTATGTCATATGATAGAGAACATTTATCACAATCCCTAGCAAAAGTTTAAAGAAAAAGTTTGAAGTTGTTTATGATAAAATCTTGTCTTTGTAATTTTCTTAAAATTACAAATATTCCACAAAAACCATTAAAATTTTGAAAACACCGTGCATGACAATGAGAAAAATCACAATGGACAACAAATTTTATATAAAGAAAGAAGTCATCATCTTCATGTAAAGTAGAAGAAGAAAGTTTGAAGAAAATGTTTGAAAATCGCGGCGACTCGAGTGGATCTAGATTGACCGGGGCATATCTATTTAGGAAAAATCGCATGCATGGTTTTAGGCGCTGTCACAGAATGACAGACGGTCGGACGTTAAAATAAACAACACTTTTTCGGTATCAGGGGCCCCAAAACGTATTTCCGTTGAAATCTCGAAATCGATTTTCCGCAGCATTACACAACTTTCCCTATACTACGCTTATTACTCCGCATATACGTACGTATACTGGAAAGTAAGAGGTAGTGAGCGGAAGTGGCTAAGTCGATCGTGGGAAGGGGGAGAGTAGAGCGCGGCGTCGGAAGGACTGCACGCGGGCTGCAAAACCATCTATTCGTTTTCACATTCAACTCAAATAAATGACTCAGTTTAGAATAGATTTAATACTTAAATAATATTAAACGAAAAACTTCTTTTCAAGATACAAGACTGTTTCCAAAAGTTCAAATTTCCGATTTCGACTTTTTCCCTCCAACTTTCGAAAATACAGACTGCGTCGAAAATGGGACCACTGCCATATTCTTAAACGTTCTTTGCTGCATAGAGAAAAAAAAAAATGACGAAAAAATAAATTGGAGCCCTTGCAGGGAAAAAATGAACATGACCTTATTTGAATATGTTTTAATGATCACATTTCATTAAGAAAAACTTTTTATAACTGTATTTGGATGAAGACGCCGAAAAAAATTAAAATTTTGCAATTTTCGAAAGAAGGGAAGATTGCAACAAAAATGAAACTGGCACCATTACGCTACCTTTAGTGTCCTTTACGCTACCCCGAGATTAAAATTTAATCAACACAATTTGGGGGTGTTTTTGAGAAATTTGTTTAAATGAATTAAAAATTGCTTATTTGACACAAAATTACGGAAAAAGTACCCAACTTTTCCAAAAATTGTATACGAACTTTTATCAACATTTTTTGAAAGAAGATATTTCAATACGGAAAAATCCCTATCATCACTATTTTAGTTGTAAGAACACGGAATAACTACAGAGCCAAATAACTGGTGCAGGCATGCGTATTGAAATAAAAAGATCTGGAACCAATCATAATACGACGCTGCGGTCGGCAACAACTACATAAGATAACCTGATTCTGAGGCAGTTGTTGGGTTGGCTACTAATGCTACAATGGCAGGTTATCATGATTTCAGTGAGTTTGAATGTAGTGTTATAGTCAGCACAAGAGAGATGGGGCATATCATTTCCGAGGTCGCGATGTAATTTGGATTTATCCATAAGACCATTTCACGAGTTTCACAGTGAATATCGGGAATCCAGTAAAGCATCAAACTTTCGGGAGCACTGCGGCCACACAAAGATCGTGCGAGAACGGGACCGCCGACGACTGAGGAGAATCATCACAAGTGACAGAAGTGCAACCCTTCTGCAAATTGCTACAGATTTCAATGCTGTGTCATCAAGTGTCAGCGAGCGAACCATTCAACGAGACATGTGAATATCACTCACCCACCCACTGACCCACATCAATTGCCTCATATTCTGGAGACTTCCAATCAAGCCTTAGCAGAAAGCATTGCAAGAGTAAGTTCTGAATTCTGCATTCTTGATGCAAAGGTGTTTGTTTTTGAGCTGGGTGGAAGAAGTGCGATAAGATTTAGATAGTTTTGTTAGATTTTGATTGATTAACACTCAGATGGGCTTTACGAAACATGAACAACACGTATTTGTGATTATTTCTGCTTTGCAAATACCCTCTCTCCTTGATTTAGAGAAGGAAATACCAGTGTCAGGATTTTCTAGAAGGGAAAGCTACTTACATGCTGGTAAACTTCTAACACACTGCAGTCTCGTGCTACCTTCTCGTCTACAGAGAAGTCCGCAGCAAAGCGCAGTTTGCCACCTTGCCCTAGAGATCTAAAAGCTAGAGCTAATGTCAGGATCTCTGCCCAAGTGCTCTGAAGCAGTCGCATTTGATCATTTAAAGTGAGCTCCGTAAAACCTTCACAGGATACTACACCATAGTGAAAACCAGAAGCTACATTGCCACAAACGAGGCAGAGGCCACGAGGAGACTTACGAGGATCTGGCACTCAATTTAAATCGTATCAAATACAAAGATCATGGTCGGGAAAGTAATTGCAATATTACTTGGTCTGCAAGGTGGATTTACAAAGCACTGTTGTTTTTTGAGCCTTTGGGACTCAAGAACTGAGGAAAACATTTTTCATTAAAGAAGAGCCCCCCCAGAGTGTCATTTAAGCCTAGTACCAACAGTGTCAAGTACGAGTCTCTCATCGATCCAGGCAAGGTGCTGCTTCCACCGCTGCACATTAAGTTGGGCCTCATGAATAATTTCGTAAAAGGAATGGACAAAGAAGGTGAAGCATTTAAGTATCATAGACGACGTTTTCCAAAACAAAATGACGGTAAATTCAAGGAAAGAGTTTTAACAGGATCTCATATTTTCAAACTAATCCATGATGACTTGTTTGAACAAAGTTTAAACGATAAAGACTTCAATGCATGGCGTGCTTTTGTTTAAGTTGTAAAAGGTTTTCTGGGCAAAAATAAAGATGCAAATTACGAGGTACTTATGCAGGAACTTTTGGTCGCATATGAAGCAATGGGATGTAGGATGTAAGCGACGAAATGGGAGAACGGTTTCACCAAGATATAAGAACAATGGAAGCTCGATATTAAGGACGCTGCAATGATGGGGAAAATTACTGGTCGTTGAAGGGAAAGGATCCAACGTTTCATAAAAGGAAAAAGAAAAGCAGGCGCTTTTGTAAACAAAACATATAAATTATTCAGAGTATGTAATGCTCAACAGTGTTTAAATGATAATACAATAACTTAATATATAGTTTTTGAATTGTCGAGATTTAATATATTGATTTACAGAATTTTTTTAAATGGTTGTCTTTCACACGGCTGTCAAAACGAACTTGATTCTCTTTTTGCGCTCAAACAGCTCAATCCCCGGTACCTTTAAGATAGCTAGCTATGCCCATTATGGTAAATTTGGTACTTATGCTTTACACAAAAATACGAGCTAATGTAGTAACACGACTATCATATCCATATTCAGCGACCTAAAATTAGTCACATCAGTAATTTTTGTTTCCGTAACTTTTGAAAAGTTTAAAAACGTCTGCCAGCATATTGAGATGAAATTTATTTCCAGTAACTTTGACCCAGTGGAAAATATTTTTTGCTAATTGTTTGGGGCTCATCCCCTAAAACTTGTTTTGCTATTATTTAAATCACATGTACTTGTAAAAAATGTAAACAAATCGCTGCTAACATAAATGTTAACGACGTGAGATACAAGTAAAAAATACATTTTTGTAATTTTTGGTAAAACAAAAGAACAGAGTAATATGTAATTTATGTCATATGATAGAGAACATTTATCACAATCCCTAGCAAAAGTTTAAAGAAAAAGTTTGAAGTTGTTTATGATAAAATCTTGTCTTTGTAATTTTCTTAAAATTACAAATATTCCACAAAAACCATTAAAATTTTGAAAACACCGTGCATGACAATGAGAAAAATCACAATGGACAACAAATTTTATATAAAGAAAGAAGTCATCATCTTCATGTAAAGTAGAAGAAGAAAGTTTGAAGAAAATGTTTGAAAATCGCGGCGACTCGAGTGGATCTAGATTGACCGGGGCATATCTATTTAGGAAAAATCGCATGCATGGTTTTAGGCGCTGTCACAGAATGACAGACGGTCGGACGTTAAAATAAACAACACTTTTTCGGTATCAGGGGCCCCAAAACGTATTTCCGTTGAAATCTCGAAATCGATTTTCCGCAGCATTACACAACTTTCCCTATACTACGCTTATTACTCCGCATATACGTACGTATACTGGAAAGTAAGAGGTAGTGAGCGGAAGTGGCTAAGTCGATCGTGGGAAGGGGGAGAGTAGAGCGCGGCGTCGGAAGGACTGCACGCGGGCTGCAAAACCATCTATTCGTTTTCACATTCAACTCAAATAAATGACTCAGTTTAGAATAGATTTAATACTTAAATAATATTAAACGAAAAACTTCTTTTCAAGATACAAGACTGTTTCCAAAAGTTCAAATTTCCGATTTCGACTTTTTCCCTCCAACTTTCGAAAATACAGACTGCGTCGAAAATGGGACCACTGCCATATTCTTAAACGTTCTTTGCTGCATAGAGAAAAAAAAAAAAATGACGAAAAAATAAATTGGAGCCCTTGCAGGGAAAAAATGAACATGACCTTATTTGAATATGTTTTAATGATCACATTTCATTAAGAAAAACTTTTTATAACTGTATTTGGATGAAGACGCCGAAAAAAATTAAAATTTTGCAATTTTCGAAAGAAGGGAAGATTGCAACAAAAATGAAACTGGCACCATTACGCTACCTTTAGTGTCCTTTACGCTACCCCGAGATTAAAATTTAATCAACACAATTTGGGGGTGTTTTTGAGAAATTTGTTTAAATGAATTAAAAATTGCTTATTTGACACAAAATTACGGAAAAAGTACCCAACTTTTCCAAAAATTGTATACGAACTTTTATCAACATTTTTTGAAAGAAGATATTTCAATACGGAAAAATCCCTATCATCACTATTTTAGTTGTAAGAACACGGAATAACTACAGAGCCAAATAACTGGTGCAGGCATGCGTATTGAAATAAAAAGATCTGGAACCAATCATAATACGACGCTGCGGTCGGCAACAACTACATAAGATAACCTGATTCTGAGGCAGTTGTTGGGTTGGCTACTAATGCTACAATGGCAGGTTATCATGATTTCAGTGAGTTTGAATGTAGTGTTATAGTCAGCACAAGAGAGATGGGGCATATCATTTCCGAGGTCGCGATGTAATTTGGATTTATCCATAAGACCATTTCACGAGTTTCACAGTGAATATCGGGAATCCAGTAAAGCATCAAACTTTCGGGAGCACTGCGGCCACACAAAGATCGTGCGAGAACGGGACCGCCGACGACTGAGGAGAATCATCACAAGTGACAGAAGTGCAACCCTTCTGCAAATTGCTACAGATTTCAATGCTGTGTCATCAAGTGTCAGCGAGCGAACCATTCAACGAGACATGTGAATATCACTCACCCACCCACTGACCCACATCAATTGCCTCATATTCTGGAGACTTCCAATCAAGCCTTAGCAGAAAGCATTGCAAGAGTAAGTTCTGAATTCTGCATTCTTGATGCAAAGGTGTTTGTTTTTGAGCTGGGTGGAAGAAGTGCGATAAGATTTAGATAGTTTTGTTAGATTTTGATTGATTAACACTCAGATGGGCTTTACGAAACATGAACAACACGTATTTGTGATTATTTCTGCTTTGCAAATACCCTCTCTCCTTGATTTAGAGAAGGAAATACCAGTGTCAGGATTTTCTAGAAGGGAAAGCTACTTACATGCTGGTAAACTTCTAACACACTGCAGTCTCGTGCTACCTTCTCGTCTACAGAGAAGTCCGCAGCAAAGCGCAGTTTGCCACCTTGCCCTAGAGATCTAAAAGCTAGAGCTAATGTCAGGATCTCTGCCCAAGTGCTCTGAAGCAGTCGCATTTGATCATTTAAAGTGAGCTCCGTAAAACCTTCACAGGATACTACACCATAGTGAAAACCAGAAGCTACATTGCCACAAACGAGGCAGAGGCCACGAGGAGACTTACGAGGATCTGGCACTCAATTTAAATCGTATCAAATACAAAGATCATGGTCGGGAAAGTAATTGCAATATTACTTGGTCTGCAAGGTGGATTTACAAAGCACTGTTGTTTTTTGAGCCTTTGGGACTCAAGAACTGAGGAAAACATTTTTCATTAAAGAAGAGCCCCCCCAGAGTGTCATTTAAGCCTAGTACCAACAGTGTCAAGTACGAGTCTCTCATCGATCCAGGCAAGGTGCTGCTTCCACCGCTGCACATTAAGTTGGGCCTCATGAATAATTTCGTAAAAGGAATGGACAAAGAAGGTGAAGCATTTAAGTATCATAGACGACGTTTTCCAAAACAAAATGACGGTAAATTCAAGGAAAGAGTTTTAACAGGATCTCATATTTTCAAACTAATCCATGATGACTTGTTTGAACAAAGTTTAAACGATAAAGACTTCAATGCATGGCGTGCTTTTGTTTAAGTTGTAAAAGGTTTTCTGGGCAAAAATAAAGATGCAAATTACGAGGTACTTATGCAGGAACTTTTGGTCGCATATGAAGCAATGGGATGTAGGATGTAAGCGACGAAATGGGAGAACGGTTTCACCAAGATATAAGAACAATGGAAGCTCGATATTAAGGACGCTGCAATGATGGGGAAAATTACTGGTCGTTGAAGGGAAAGGATCCAACGTTTCATAAAAGGAAAAAGAAAAGCAGGCGCTTTTGTAAACAAAACATATAAATTATTCAGAGTATGTAATGCTCAACAGTGTTTAAATGATAATACAATAACTTAATATATAGTTTTTGAATTGTCGAGATTTAATATATTGATTTACAGAATTTTTTTAAATGGTTGTCTTTCACACGGCTGTCAAAACGAACTTGATTCTCTTTTTGCGCTCAAACAGCTCAATCCCCGGTACCTTTAAGATAGCTAGCTATGCCCATTATGGTAAATTTGGTACTTATGCTTTACACAAAAATACGAGCTAATGTAGTAACACGACTATCATATCCATATTCAGCGACCTAAAATTAGTCACATCAGTAATTTTTGTTTCCGTAACTTTTGAAAAGTTTAAAAACGTCTGCCAGCATATTGAGATGAAATTTATTTCCAGTAACTTTGACCCAGTGGAAAATATTTTTTGCTAATTGTTTGGGGCTCATCCCCTAAAACTTGTTTTGCTATTATTTAAATCACATGTACTTGTAAAAAATGTAAACAAATCGCTGCTAACATAAATGTTAACGACGTGAGATACAAGTAAAAAATACATTTTTGTAATTTTTGGTAAAACAAAAGAACAGAGTAATATGTAATTTATGTCATATGATAGAGAACATTTATCACAATCCCTAGCAAAAGTTTAAAGAAAAAGTTTGAAGTTGTTTATGATAAAATCTTGTCTTTGTAATTTTCTTAAAATTACAAATATTCCACAAAAACCATTAAAATTTTGAAAACACCGTGCATGACAATGAGAAAAATCACAATGGACAACAAATTTTATATAAAGAAAGAAGTCATCATCTTCATGTAAAGTAGAAGAAGAAAGTTTGAAGAAAATGTTTGAAAATCGCGGCGACTCGAGTGGATCTAGATTGACCGGGGCATATCTATTTAGGAAAAATCGCATGCATGGTTTTAGGCGCTGTCACAGAATGACAGACGGTCGGACGTTAAAATAAACAACACTTTTTCGGTATCAGGGGCCCCAAAACGTATTTCCGTTGAAATCTCGAAATCGATTTTCCGCAGCATTACACAACTTTCCCTATACTACGCTTATTACTCCGCATATACGTACGTATACTGGAAAGTAAGAGGTAGTGAGCGGAAGTGGCTAAGTCGATCGTGGGAAGGGGGAGAGTAGAGCGCGGCGTCGGAAGGACTGCACGCGGGCTGCAAAACCATCTATTCGTTTTCACATTCAACTCAAATAAATGACTCAGTTTAGAATAGATTTAATACTTAAATAATATTAAACGAAAAACTTCTTTTCAAGATACAAGACTGTTTCCAAAAGTTCAAATTTCCGATTTCGACTTTTTCCCTCCAACTTTCGAAAATACAGACTGCGTCGAAAATGGGACCACTGCCATATTCTTAAACGTTCTTTGCTGCATAGAGAAAAAAAAAAAATGACGAAAAAATAAATTGGAGCCCTTGCAGGGAAAAAATGAACATGACCTTATTTGAATATGTTTTAATGATCACATTTCATTAAGAAAAACTTTTTATAACTGTATTTGGATGAAGACGCCGAAAAAAATTAAAATTTTGCAATTTTCGAAAGAAGGGAAGATTGCAACAAAAATGAAACTGGCACCATTACGCTACCTTTAGTGTCCTTTACGCTACCCCGAGATTAAAATTTAATCAACACAATTTGGGGGTGTTTTTGAGAAATTTGTTTAAATGAATTAAAAATTGCTTATTTGACACAAAATTACGGAAAAAGTACCCAACTTTTCCAAAAATTGTATACGAACTTTTATCAACATTTTTTGAAAGAAGATATTTCAATACGGAAAAATCCCTATCATCACTATTTTAGTTGTAAGAACACGGAATAACTACAGAGCCAAATAACTGGTGCAGGCATGCGTATTGAAATAAAAAGATCTGGAACCAATCATAATACGACGCTGCGGTCGGCAACAACTACATAAGATAACCTGATTCTGAGGCAGTTGTTGGGTTGGCTACTAATGCTACAATGGCAGGTTATCATGATTTCAGTGAGTTTGAATGTAGTGTTATAGTCAGCACAAGAGAGATGGGGCATATCATTTCCGAGGTCGCGATGTAATTTGGATTTATCCATAAGACCATTTCACGAGTTTCACAGTGAATATCGGGAATCCAGTAAAGCATCAAACTTTCGGGAGCACTGCGGCCACACAAAGATCGTGCGAGAACGGGACCGCCGACGACTGAGGAGAATCATCACAAGTGACAGAAGTGCAACCCTTCTGCAAATTGCTACAGATTTCAATGCTGTGTCATCAAGTGTCAGCGAGCGAACCATTCAACGAGACATGTGAATATCACTCACCCACCCACTGACCCACATCAATTGCCTCATATTCTGGAGACTTCCAATCAAGCCTTAGCAGAAAGCATTGCAAGAGTAAGTTCTGAATTCTGCATTCTTGATGCAAAGGTGTTTGTTTTTGAGCTGGGTGGAAGAAGTGCGATAAGATTTAGATAGTTTTGTTAGATTTTGATTGATTAACACTCAGATGGGCTTTACGAAACATGAACAACACGTATTTGTGATTATTTCTGCTTTGCAAATACCCTCTCTCCTTGATTTAGAGAAGGAAATACCAGTGTCAGGATTTTCTAGAAGGGAAAGCTACTTACATGCTGGTAAACTTCTAACACACTGCAGTCTCGTGCTACCTTCTCGTCTACAGAGAAGTCCGCAGCAAAGCGCAGTTTGCCACCTTGCCCTAGAGATCTAAAAGCTAGAGCTAATGTCAGGATCTCTGCCCAAGTGCTCTGAAGCAGTCGCATTTGATCATTTAAAGTGAGCTCCGTAAAACCTTCACAGGATACTACACCATAGTGAAAACCAGAAGCTACATTGCCACAAACGAGGCAGAGGCCACGAGGAGACTTACGAGGATCTGGCACTCAATTTAAATCGTATCAAATACAAAGATCATGGTCGGGAAAGTAATTGCAATATTACTTGGTCTGCAAGGTGGATTTACAAAGCACTGTTGTTTTTTGAGCCTTTGGGACTCAAGAACTGAGGAAAACATTTTTCATTAAAGAAGAGCCCCCCCAGAGTGTCATTTAAGCCTAGTACCAACAGTGTCAAGTACGAGTCTCTCATCGATCCAGGCAAGGTGCTGCTTCCACCGCTGCACATTAAGTTGGGCCTCATGAATAATTTCGTAAAAGGAATGGACAAAGAAGGTGAAGCATTTAAGTATCATAGACGACGTTTTCCAAAACAAAATGACGGTAAATTCAAGGAAAGAGTTTTAACAGGATCTCATATTTTCAAACTAATCCATGATGACTTGTTTGAACAAAGTTTAAACGATAAAGACTTCAATGCATGGCGTGCTTTTGTTTAAGTTGTAAAAGGTTTTCTGGGCAAAAATAAAGATGCAAATTACGAGGTACTTATGCAGGAACTTTTGGTCGCATATGAAGCAATGGGATGTAGGATGTAAGCGACGAAATGGGAGAACGGTTTCACCAAGATATAAGAACAATGGAAGCTCGATATTAAGGACGCTGCAATGATGGGGAAAATTACTGGTCGTTGAAGGGAAAGGATCCAACGTTTCATAAAAGGAAAAAGAAAAGCAGGCGCTTTTGTAAACAAAACATATAAATTATTCAGAGTATGTAATGCTCAACAGTGTTTAAATGATAATACAATAACTTAATATATAGTTTTTGAATTGTCGAGATTTAATATATTGATTTACAGAATTTTTTTAAATGGTTGTCTTTCACACGGCTGTCAAAACGAACTTGATTCTCTTTTTGCGCTCAAACAGCTCAATCCCCGGTACCTTTAAGATAGCTAGCTATGCCCATTATGGTAAATTTGGTACTTATGCTTTACACAAAAATACGAGCTAATGTAGTAACACGACTATCATATCCATATTCAGCGACCTAAAATTAGTCACATCAGTAATTTTTGTTTCCGTAACTTTTGAAAAGTTTAAAAACGTCTGCCAGCATATTGAGATGAAATTTATTTCCAGTAACTTTGACCCAGTGGAAAATATTTTTTGCTAATTGTTTGGGGCTCATCCCCTAAAACTTGTTTTGCTATTATTTAAATCACATGTACTTGTAAAAAATGTAAACAAATCGCTGCTAACATAAATGTTAACGACGTGAGATACAAGTAAAAAATACATTTTTGTAATTTTTGGTAAAACAAAAGAACAGAGTAATATGTAATTTATGTCATATGATAGAGAACATTTATCACAATCCCTAGCAAAAGTTTAAAGAAAAAGTTTGAAGTTGTTTATGATAAAATCTTGTCTTTGTAATTTTCTTAAAATTACAAATATTCCACAAAAACCATTAAAATTTTGAAAACACCGTGCATGACAATGAGAAAAATCACAATGGACAACAAATTTTATATAAAGAAAGAAGTCATCATCTTCATGTAAAGTAGAAGAAGAAAGTTTGAAGAAAATGTTTGAAAATCGCGGCGACTCGAGTGGATCTAGATTGACCGGGGCATATCTATTTAGGAAAAATCGCATGCATGGTTTTAGGCGCTGTCACAGAATGACAGACGGTCGGACGTTAAAATAAACAACACTTTTTCGGTATCAGGGGCCCCAAAACGTATTTCCGTTGAAATCTCGAAATCGATTTTCCGCAGCATTACACAACTTTCCCTATACTACGCTTATTACTCCGCATATACGTACGTATACTGGAAAGTAAGAGGTAGTGAGCGGAAGTGGCTAAGTCGATCGTGGGAAGGGGGAGAGTAGAGCGCGGCGTCGGAAGGACTGCACGCGGGCTGCAAAACCATCTATTCGTTTTCACATTCAACTCAAATAAATGACTCAGTTTAGAATAGATTTAATACTTAAATAATATTAAACGAAAAACTTCTTTTCAAGATACAAGACTGTTTCCAAAAGTTCAAATTTCCGATTTCGACTTTTTCCCTCCAACTTTCGAAAATACAGACTGCGTCGAAAATGGGACCACTGCCATATTCTTAAACGTTCTTTGCTGCATAGAGAAAAAAAAAAAATGACGAAAAAATAAATTGGAGCCCTTGCAGGGAAAAAATGAACATGACCTTATTTGAATATGTTTTAATGATCACATTTCATTAAGAAAAACTTTTTATAACTGTATTTGGATGAAGACGCCGAAAAAAATTAAAATTTTGCAATTTTCGAAAGAAGGGAAGATTGCAACAAAAATGAAACTGGCACCATTACGCTACCTTTAGTGTCCTTTACGCTACCCCGAGATTAAAATTTAATCAACACAATTTGGGGGTGTTTTTGAGAAATTTGTTTAAATGAATTAAAAATTGCTTATTTGACACAAAATTACGGAAAAAGTACCCAACTTTTCCAAAAATTGTATACGAACTTTTATCAACATTTTTTGAAAGAAGATATTTCAATACGGAAAAATCCCTATCATCACTATTTTAGTTGTAAGAACACGGAATAACTACAGAGCCAAATAACTGGTGCAGGCATGCGTATTGAAATAAAAAGATCTGGAACCAATCATAATACGACGCTGCGGTCGGCAACAACTACATAAGATAACCTGATTCTGAGGCAGTTGTTGGGTTGGCTACTAATGCTACAATGGCAGGTTATCATGATTTCAGTGAGTTTGAATGTAGTGTTATAGTCAGCACAAGAGAGATGGGGCATATCATTTCCGAGGTCGCGATGTAATTTGGATTTATCCATAAGACCATTTCACGAGTTTCACAGTGAATATCGGGAATCCAGTAAAGCATCAAACTTTCGGGAGCACTGCGGCCACACAAAGATCGTGCGAGAACGGGACCGCCGACGACTGAGGAGAATCATCACAAGTGACAGAAGTGCAACCCTTCTGCAAATTGCTACAGATTTCAATGCTGTGTCATCAAGTGTCAGCGAGCGAACCATTCAACGAGACATGTGAATATCACTCACCCACCCACTGACCCACATCAATTGCCTCATATTCTGGAGACTTCCAATCAAGCCTTAGCAGAAAGCATTGCAAGAGTAAGTTCTGAATTCTGCATTCTTGATGCAAAGGTGTTTGTTTTTGAGCTGGGTGGAAGAAGTGCGATAAGATTTAGATAGTTTTGTTAGATTTTGATTGATTAACACTCAGATGGGCTTTACGAAACATGAACAACACGTATTTGTGATTATTTCTGCTTTGCAAATACCCTCTCTCCTTGATTTAGAGAAGGAAATACCAGTGTCAGGATTTTCTAGAAGGGAAAGCTACTTACATGCTGGTAAACTTCTAACACACTGCAGTCTCGTGCTACCTTCTCGTCTACAGAGAAGTCCGCAGCAAAGCGCAGTTTGCCACCTTGCCCTAGAGATCTAAAAGCTAGAGCTAATGTCAGGATCTCTGCCCAAGTGCTCTGAAGCAGTCGCATTTGATCATTTAAAGTGAGCTCCGTAAAACCTTCACAGGATACTACACCATAGTGAAAACCAGAAGCTACATTGCCACAAACGAGGCAGAGGCCACGAGGAGACTTACGAGGATCTGGCACTCAATTTAAATCGTATCAAATACAAAGATCATGGTCGGGAAAGTAATTGCAATATTACTTGGTCTGCAAGGTGGATTTACAAAGCACTGTTGTTTTTTGAGCCTTTGGGACTCAAGAACTGAGGAAAACATTTTTCATTAAAGAAGAGCCCCCCCAGAGTGTCATTTAAGCCTAGTACCAACAGTGTCAAGTACGAGTCTCTCATCGATCCAGGCAAGGTGCTGCTTCCACCGCTGCACATTAAGTTGGGCCTCATGAATAATTTCGTAAAAGGAATGGACAAAGAAGGTGAAGCATTTAAGTATCATAGACGACGTTTTCCAAAACAAAATGACGGTAAATTCAAGGAAAGAGTTTTAACAGGATCTCATATTTTCAAACTAATCCATGATGACTTGTTTGAACAAAGTTTAAACGATAAAGACTTCAATGCATGGCGTGCTTTTGTTTAAGTTGTAAAAGGTTTTCTGGGCAAAAATAAAGATGCAAATTACGAGGTACTTATGCAGGAACTTTTGGTCGCATATGAAGCAATGGGATGTAGGATGTAAGCGACGAAATGGGAGAACGGTTTCACCAAGATATAAGAACAATGGAAGCTCGATATTAAGGACGCTGCAATGATGGGGAAAATTACTGGTCGTTGAAGGGAAAGGATCCAACGTTTCATAAAAGGAAAAAGAAAAGCAGGCGCTTTTGTAAACAAAACATATAAATTATTCAGAGTATGTAATGCTCAACAGTGTTTAAATGATAATACAATAACTTAATATATAGTTTTTGAATTGTCGAGATTTAATATATTGATTTACAGAATTTTTTTAAATGGTTGTCTTTCACACGGCTGTCAAAACGAACTTGATTCTCTTTTTGCGCTCAAACAGCTCAATCCCCGGTACCTTTAAGATAGCTAGCTATGCCCATTATGGTAAATTTGGTACTTATGCTTTACACAAAAATACGAGCTAATGTAGTAACACGACTATCATATCCATATTCAGCGACCTAAAATTAGTCACATCAGTAATTTTTGTTTCCGTAACTTTTGAAAAGTTTAAAAACGTCTGCCAGCATATTGAGATGAAATTTATTTCCAGTAACTTTGACCCAGTGGAAAATATTTTTTGCTAATTGTTTGGGGCTCATCCCCTAAAACTTGTTTTGCTATTATTTAAATCACATGTACTTGTAAAAAATGTAAACAAATCGCTGCTAACATAAATGTTAACGACGTGAGATACAAGTAAAAAATACATTTTTGTAATTTTTGGTAAAACAAAAGAACAGAGTAATATGTAATTTATGTCATATGATAGAGAACATTTATCACAATCCCTAGCAAAAGTTTAAAGAAAAAGTTTGAAGTTGTTTATGATAAAATCTTGTCTTTGTAATTTTCTTAAAATTACAAATATTCCACAAAAACCATTAAAATTTTGAAAACACCGTGCATGACAATGAGAAAAATCACAATGGACAACAAATTTTATATAAAGAAAGAAGTCATCATCATGTAAAGTAGAAGAAGAAAGTTTGAAGAAAATGTTTGAAAATCGCGGCGACTCGAGTGGATCTAGATTGACCGGGGCATATCTATTTAGGAAAAATCGCATGCATGGTTTTAGGCGCTGTCACAGAATGACAGACGGTCGGACGTTAAAATAAACAACACTTTTTCGGTATCAGGGGCCCCAAAACGTATTTCCGTTGAAATCTCGAAATCGATTTTCCGCAGCATTACACAACTTTCCCTATACTACGCTTATTACTCCGCATATACGTACGTATACTGGAAAGTAAGAGGTAGTGAGCGGAAGTGGCTAAGTCGATCGTGGGAAGGGGGAGAGTAGAGCGCGGCGTCGGAAGGACTGCACGCGGGCTGCAAAACCATCTATTCGTTTTCACATTCAACTCAAATAAATGACTCAGTTTAGAATAGATTTAATACTTAAATAATATTAAACGAAAAACTTCTTTTCAAGATACAAGACTGTTTCCAAAAGTTCAAATTTCCGATTTCGACTTTTTCCCTCCAACTTTCGAAAATACAGACTGCGTCGAAAATGGGACCACTGCCATATTCTTAAACGTTCTTTGCTGCATAGAGAAAAAAAAAAAAATGACGAAAAAATAAATTGGAGCCCTTGCAGGGAAAAAATGAACATGACCTTATTTGAATATGTTTTAATGATCACATTTCATTAAGAAAAACTTTTTATAACTGTATTTGGATGAAGACGCCGAAAAAAATTAAAATTTTGCAATTTTCGAAAGAAGGGAAGATTGCAACAAAAATGAAACTGGCACCATTACGCTACCTTTAGTGTCCTTTACGCTACCCCGAGATTAAAATTTAATCAACACAATTTGGGGGTGTTTTTGAGAAATTTGTTTAAATGAATTAAAAATTGCTTATTTGACACAAAATTACGGAAAAAGTACCCAACTTTTCCAAAAATTGTATACGAACTTTTATCAACATTTTTTGAAAGAAGATATTTCAATACGGAAAAATCCCTATCATCACTATTTTAGTTGTAAGAACACGGAATAACTACAGAGCCAAATAACTGGTGCAGGCATGCGTATTGAAATAAAAAGATCTGGAACCAATCATAATACGACGCTGCGGTCGGCAACAACTACATAAGATAACCCGATTCTGAGGCAGTTGTTGGGTTGGCTACTAATGCTACAATGGCAGGTTATCATGATTTCAGTGAGTTTGAATGTAGTGTTATAGTCAGCACAAGAGAGATGGGGCATATCATTTCCGAGGTCGCGATGTAATTTGGATTTATCCATAAGACCATTTCACGAGTTTCACAGTGAATATCGGGAATCCAGTAAAGCATCAAACTTTCGGGAGCACTGCGGCCACACAAAGATCGTGCGAGAACGGGACCGCCGACGACTGAGGAGAATCATCACAAGTGACAGAAGTGCAACCCTTCTGCAAATTGCTACAGATTTCAATGCTGTGTCATCAAGTGTCAGCGAGCGAACCATTCAACGAGACATGTGAATATCACTCACCCACCCACTGACCCACATCAATTGCCTCATATTCTGGAGACTTCCAATCAAGCCTTAGCAGAAAGCATTGCAAGAGTAAGTTCTGAATTCTGCATTCTTGATGCAAAGGTGTTTGTTTTTGAGCTGGGTGGAAGAAGTGCGATAAGATTTAGATAGTTTTGTTAGATTTTGATTGATTAACACTCAGATGGGCTTTACGAAACATGAACAACACGTATTTGTGATTATTTCTGCTTTGCAAATACCCTCTCTCCTTGATTTAGAGAAGGAAATACCAGTGTCAGGATTTTCTAGAAGGGAAAGCTACTTACATGCTGGTAAACTTCTAACACACTGCAGTCTCGTGCTACCTTCTCGTCTACAGAGAAGTCCGCAGCAAAGCGCAGTTTGCCACCTTGCCCTAGAGATCTAAAAGCTAGAGCTAATGTCAGGATCTCTGCCCAAGTGCTCTGAAGCAGTCGCATTTGATCATTTAAAGTGAGCTCCGTAAAACCTTCACAGGATACTACACCATAGTGAAAACCAGAAGCTACATTGCCACAAACGAGGCAGAGGCCACGAGGAGACTTACGAGGATCTGGCACTCAATTTAAATCGTATCAAATACAAAGATCATGGTCGGGAAAGTAATTGCAATATTACTTGGTCTGCAAGGTGGATTTACAAAGCACTGTTGTTTTTTGAGCCTTTGGGACTCAAGAACTGAGGAAAACATTTTTCATTAAAGAAGAGCCCCCCCAGAGTGTCATTTAAGCCTAGTACCAACAGTGTCAAGTACGAGTCTCTCATCGATCCAGGCAAGGTGCTGCTTCCACCGCTGCACATTAAGTTGGGCCTCATGAATAATTTCGTAAAAGGAATGGACAAAGAAGGTGAAGCATTTAAGTATCATAGACGACGTTTTCCAAAACAAAATGACGGTAAATTCAAGGAAAGAGTTTTAACAGGATCTCATATTTTCAAACTAATCCATGATGACTTGTTTGAACAAAGTTTAAACGATAAAGACTTCAATGCATGGCGTGCTTTTGTTTAAGTTGTAAAAGGTTTTCTGGGCAAAAATAAAGATGCAAATTACGAGGTACTTATGCAGGAACTTTTGGTCGCATATGAAGCAATGGGATGTAGGATGTAAGCGACGAAATGGGAGAACGGTTTCACCAAGATATAAGAACAATGGAAGCTCGATATTAAGGACGCTGCAATGATGGGGAAAATTACTGGTCGTTGAAGGGAAAGGATCCAACGTTTCATAAAAGGAAAAAGAAAAGCAGGCGCTTTTGTAAACAAAACATATAAATTATTCAGAGTATGTAATGCTCAACAGTGTTTAAATGATAATACAATAACTTAATATATAGTTTTTGAATTGTCGAGATTTAATATATTGATTTACAGAATTTTTTTAAATGGTTGTCTTTCACACGGCTGTCAAAACGAACTTGATTCTCTTTTTGCGCTCAAACAGCTCAATCCCCGGTACCTTTAAGATAGCTAGCTATGCCCATTATGGTAAATTTGGTACTTATGCTTTACACAAAAATACGAGCTAATGTAGTAACACGACTATCATATCCATATTCAGCGACCTAAAATTAGTCACATCAGTAATTTTTGTTTCCGTAACTTTTGAAAAGTTTAAAAACGTCTGCCAGCATATTGAGATGAAATTTATTTCCAGTAACTTTGACCCAGTGGAAAATATTTTTTGCTAATTGTTTGGGGCTCATCCCCTAAAACTTGTTTTGCTATTATTTAAATCACATGTACTTGTAAAAAATGTAAACAAATCGCTGCTAATATACATGTTAACGACGTGAGATACAAGTAAAAAATACATTTTTGTAATTTTTGGTAAAACAAAAGAACAGAGTAATATGTAATTTATGTCATATGATAGAGTACATTTATCACAATCCCTAGCAAAAGTTTAAAGAAAAAGTTTGAAGTTGTTTATGATAAAATCTTGTCTTTGTAATTTTCTTAAAATTACAAATATTCCACAAAAACCATTAAAATTTTGAAAACACCGTGCATGACAATGAGAAAAATCACAATGGACAACAAATTTTATATAAAGAAAGAAGTCATCATCTTCATGTAAAGTAGAAGAAGAAAGTTTGAAGAAAATGTTTGAAAATCGCGGCGACTCGAGTGGATCTAGATTGACCGGGGCATATCTATTTAGGAAAAATCGCATGCATGGCTTTAGGCGCTGTCACAGAATGACAGACGGTCGGACGTTAAAATAAACAACACTTTTTCGGTATCAGGGGCCCCAAAACGTATTTCCGTTGAAATCTCGAAATCGATTTTCCGCAGCATTACACAACTTTCCCTATACTACGCTTATTACTCCGCATATACGTACGTATACTGGAAAGTAAGAGGTAGTGAGCGGAAGTAGCTAAGTCGATCGTGGGAAGGGGGAGAGTAGAGCGCGGCGTCGGAAGGACTGCACGCGGGCTGCAAAACCATCTATTCGTTTTCACATTCAACTCAAATAAATGACTCAGTTTAGAATAGATTTAATACTTAAATAATATTAAACGAAAAACTTCTTTTCAAGATACAAGACTGTTTCCAAAAGTTCAAATTTCCGATTTCGACTTTTTCCCTCCAACTTTCGAAAATACAGACTGCGTCGAAAATGGGACCACTGCCATATTCTTAAACGTTCTTTGCTGCATGGAGAAAAAAAAATGACGAAAAAATAAATTGGAGCCCTTGCAGGGAAAAAATGAACATGACCTTATTTGAAAATGTTTTAATGATCACATTTCATTAAGAAAAACTTTTTATAACTGTATTTGGATGAAGACGCCGAAAAAAATTAAAATTTTGCAATTTTCGAAAGAAGGGAAGATTGCAACAAAAATGAAACTGGCACCATTACGCTACCTTTAGTGTCCTTTACGCTACCCCGAGATTAAAATTTAATCAACACAATTTGGGGGTGTTTTTGAGAAATTTGTTTAAATGAATTAAAAATTGCTTATTTGACACAAAATTACGGAAAAAGTACCCAACTTTTCCAAAAATTGTATACGAACTTTTATCAACATTTTTTGAAAGAACATATTTCAATACGGAAAAATCCCTATCATCACTATTTTAGTTGTAAGAACACGGAATAACTACAGAGCCAAATAACTGGTGCAGGCATGCGTATTGAAATAAAAAGATCTGGAACCAATCATAATACGACGCTGCGGTCGGCAACAACTACATAAGATAACCTGATTCTGAGGCAGTTGTTGGGTTGGCTACTAATGCTACAATGGCAGGTTATCATGATTTCAGTGAGTTTGAATGTAGTGTTATAGTCAGCACAAGAGAGATGGGGCATATCATTTCCGAGGTCGCGATGTAATTTGGATTTATCCATAAGACCATTTCACGAGTTTCACAGTGAATATCGGGAATCCAGTAAAGCATCAAACTTTCGGGAGCACTGCGGCCACACAAAGATCGTGCGAGAACGGGACCGCCGACGACTGAGGAGAATCATCACAAGTGACAGAAGTGCAACCCTTCTGCAAATTGCTACAGATTTCAATGCTGTGTCATCAAGTGTCAGTGAGCGAACCATTCAACGAGACATTATCGATATGGGGTTTCGAAGCCGAAGGGCCACTCGTGCCCTTGATAACTGCACGTCACAAAGCTTTGCGGCTCGCCTGGGTCCGCCAACACCAACACTGTACTGTTGACACGTTGCCTAGTCTGACGAGTCTCGTTTCACATTGTTTCGAGCGGATGAACGTGTACGGGAATGGCGACAACCTCATGAATCCACGGACCCTGCATGACAGTTCAAGCTGGTGGAGGCTCTGTGATGGTATGGGTGTGTGCAGCTGGAGTGATATAGGATCTCTGATACGTCTAGATAAGTCTCTGACAGGTGACATATACATAAGCATCTTGTCTGATCATCTGCACCCACTCATGTCCATTGTGCATCCCGACGGACTTGAGCAATTGCAGCAGGACAACGCAACAGCCCACACGTTCAAAATTGCTACAGAGTGGTTCCAGAGATTGCTACAGAGGTTATAGACAGCTTTGCAGGATTCATGGTGTCATGGTGTGTGTGTATGTATGTATATGTATCTCTCTCTCTCTCTCTCTCTCTCTCTCTCTATATATATATATATATATATATATATATATATATAGAAACACTGAGTGTTTCTACATGCAAATTGTATTTAACATTAAGCATAATCACTACAACTCATTCTGAACTGCGCGGCGTAAGCGGCAGGAGTAACGACCGACGGCGGGAGGGGACTGGCCGCCGCCGCCGTCGCCGCCGCCGCCGCGAGCACATCGTGGGAACGAATTCGGCCGTTACAAGCGAGCGTTCAGCAGTGTTGCCATGTTAGGGGTTTTCCCCCTAAATGTGGGTTTTTTTTGGCTTTGGTGGTTTTTTGGGGGGGGAAATTTATTGAGAGGTTTTTGTTGTTTTTTTTTTAAAGTATATCTTTTGTTTTATTTTTAAACAATACACATTCTTGAATTAATCAACCGATTAATAACAACATTTACGAGTATGTAAGAAGGGTATTATCATTTTCTTTCCTTTATTCAAATATACGCGGTCATCTGCATCATAACCCTAGATGAGTAGAGGGCGACACGTACAAGCAGAAACAAATGAACAACGCTTTAGTCCGGCGGTTTACCCGGTAAACCGAAACATTTCGCGTTCAAATGCAGAATGCTTGATTTTGGAGTGTAATTGTTTATTCGACCACTTTTGAATTCGGACTGCAACGATGCCCAAGGATTCGAAGAAGAAAAAGTACTCCCAGAAATACAAAAAAGAATGGGAGGCTGAGAAAGCGTTCAAAGGTAAACAAATATTGTGATCTAATGATTGAATACAGGTTCTAAATCTGTGGTTTTGAGGAAAAACCAGTTAACTGCTATTTTGCAACTATTCTACAAAACTATGATTTACTGAAAATCTTTCCATATTTTGTAAAAATAACTTAACTATTTATAGCTATTAGTTAATTGTGGTGAAGGTTTATGTATAATATTACTGTGCATCGTGAAATTGAATCAAAATGTACTATAAAATGTGATGAAAAATCATGATTTTTAAAAGTGCACTTAAGGCGGAATGTTAAGCATTAGTTACTAGATTATGATTTTTCTAAATAACTTTTTTGAAAAATGTTATTTAAAAAAAACTTTCTACAGTTGTCTAAGTTCAGAATGGAAGAATATTATTTTCCAACAATTTTCAAATTTTGTAATGAATTGTTAGTAATTTTTTGGAATGAAATTCCGAGGCGACAAAAAATTTTATTCCAAAAAATTATAAACAATTGACAATAAATATTAAATTTTGTTAAAAACAACAATCTCCCAATATAAACTTAGATCACTGTAGAACGCTTTTTTAAAAATTACATTTTTAAACAAAGTTATTTACAATGTCCCTAACTCCGTGACGCTAGACCTGACATTTCACCTTAACAGGTTCTTTCCTCAAAACCGCAGAAATATAGTTCCAAATAAACCAATTATTTATAGTAACCTACTGAAAAAATTTTATGTGAAATTTTTTATAAAACACGCCAAATGTTTCAATTTGGCGTGTAAGAAATTATGTAAAATCTTGTATGCAATTTCATATAAAATCTCATGTAACATCCTCTCATTTAAGATTTTATGTAAAATCGCATGTATTATTTTATATGAAATTTGTAAAATTTTATATGATATTTTACATAATTTCTTAGACGTCAAATTGAGACATGCAATGTTATATGATTTTTATATAAAATATTACATCAAATTTTGTTTTCGGTAGGGTATTGGTATAACAAAGAAAATTCTGTATATTGTAGCGAAACCAATCTCCTAATACTAAATTTTATAAGGCTGAAGGCAGTTGGAAGAAGAAGCAGACGACGCTGCACGTGCGGCCTCGCTTAACGCGGCAGCTATTTACGCCTCGGCCCATTACGAAGTCGCCGTTAGAGCTGGTGTTAGAAAATTAATTGTAATGCATTCGAACGCAGCCGCGTCTGGGCTCTCTTTGGGACGCCTGTCGAGATAGAACAATAGAACACTGTATTGTAGCGATACAGAATTCCTCAAATAAAATGAACCAGGCCAAAGGAATTTGTTCTGAAAGAATAGACAGACGGCGTCAGACGCCCACCCACCGCTTTAATGACCGTCCCTTGCGCCTCCGGCACATTACGAAGTTGCTGTTAGGGCTGGTGTTAGAAAAATTAATTGAAATGCACTCGGACGCAGCCGAGTCGAGAAACTCTTTGGGGCGCCTGTCGAGATGGAACAACAGAACACTGTATGCTCACGGTACAGAATTCCTCAGACAAGTTAGATAAAAATTAACCAGACTAAAGGAATTTTACTGGGAGAATAACAGACGGAGTCAGGCGCGCAGCCCACCGTCTAGTGGCAATTTACGCCGGCCCATTAAGAAGGTCGTTACAAGGGCCGGCGTCAAAACATTGATGAGGGCAGGCGCGCGGATGCCAGAACATCTACGAAATCCCCAAATCGATAATTCCTTCACCGGAGAGCCCTCGTGCGGGAACGCCCGATGTATTTGAGAAGGAACAAGAACATACTGTATGCTCGCAGTGGCGCAGATGGCGGAAAGTTCCATGGCTTCTCGCGTGGCGATTGGCTGAAAAAAGTTCACTGCGCCGCTACTTTTAGCCAATAGCTACACGACTATTACAAGGGACTCGGGCATACGAGAATATTAGGGTGGGGGGCAAAGTTAACCTTATACAATTTCGACGGAGAGAAAAGCAGAAGGGATTTGAATGCTAGGCAGAGCAGTCGGGGTAGAAGCTTCTTCCGGGGGGCTATTCTTCGGTCAGAGGAAAATTCGCCTCTGCCGGACTTATAAAATTTTCAATAGTCAGAAGGGCCAGAGCAGGAGAAGACGCAGGGTAGTCAAGGGAGAAGCTGCGCCGGTGGGAAGCTATTAGTCAGCAGACAGAGAAACTTCTCTGGAGTTTGAATTAATCGTGAAGGATTTCTTAATTTTTTGAAATCGGACTTGAGAACGACGGTCATAAGAATCGGAAGAGACGCTTGGCTGATTACTCCGTTCCTGAGACCGGGAGAAATTCCCGGCGTTCGCCTCCAAGACATCGCTGCCAGACGCCGTTCCCTCGATGACGTCACGGGACACCGCTCAGCTGCCGGCGAGGGGAGGCATTGGCCTCTGACGCACGCCTCTTCAAGGTCGCCCCGCCCGCCCCTGCTCTCCGCGCCGGGGTCCGTTCCGGCCGCACAACAGAATCTATTCACAGGCAATACCGCTCTGGGGCTACCGCCCGTTTTTTTTTGTAATCTTTTTTTTTAGTAATGCGGTGTCACGCTATGACACACTGAATTTTCACCAATTGTAATTGTTAGTTGTAATTCTTCCTAGTTTTTAAGCTTAACTCCTATTATTAACTTTCCATCTTCGTTTAACTTCATCTAATTTTCCCACTATTCTTTTATTTGGTTTAAGAGTGTAACTTCCCTGGGGCATCTTAATTTTTGTTGCCCAGGAATAAAGTAATTTTTTTACCAGTGATCACAGTGTTTGTTTCGTACTGCCATTGTATCTGTCAGACAATTCCTTCCATCACCGACTGAGCCAACGTCAGGGCCGCTATTCGGTTCCACAGGTAACCGGTAGTATTACAATTGGCGCTATTCAACGTGGGGCCCGACGACCTAATAACCGGTGGGAAGTGTTATAATTGGTTTTTTCCACCGTGGGTCTCGACGGCCTACCAATTGAGGTTTTTCACGCCCAACTTTGAAGTTAAATTCAACCAAAATTTTGTTTATAAATGGATGGAAGGACATTGTTACGAAATAAACAATTTGTGGACTGGTAACGATTTACTTTATTGTTGTATTTTGCTTGTGAGTGTTGTTGTGTTGTGCATCGTGTGTTGTGATCGTGCGCGTGATTCATTCAAAACCCCCAAAATGCTGGACGAATCGGGTATCGATGTGGCAGGAGACAATAGTTCAGGGGAACAATCACCGCCCGAGACCAACGTTAATGACTTTTTGCAAAAACTCATGAAACAAGTGTTAGAAAATAAGGAATCCTTCACGAAATTAATTTCAGAAAACAACAAAAAAATTTCAGAGGTTAAGCAAACCCTATTAGAACAAATTTCGGAGATTAACGAGAAACATTCGCAGAGATTTGACCGGCTGGACGGCTGCTTGGCTGACCATGCTGAAAAATTTGAAAGGTTGGAGGCAAAATTTAATTGCGAGATTGGGACATTGCAGAACCAACTCGAGGGTAGATGCGGGGAAATCGAAAATAGCGTAGGAAACCTAGGTAAAGAATTACAAAGTTCGAAGACTGAAATAAACTCGCGTCTAGGGAATATTCAAACAGAAATTAAACAGAAGCTCCAGGCATGTGACAATAAAATAGAAGCATGCTGCGAATCAGTCACAGGAAAGATTGTCGAGGTTAGGACAGAGATAAACGGTAAATTTACCAAAATTGAATCCAAATTTGACACGGAAGTTAGCCAAATTCATGAGAAATTTGGGAAATTAGGCGATATTGATGGGGAAAACATTAGAGAGAGGGAAGAAAAACTGAAGAAAGAAATTGACCAAAATTTAAAACGGTTAGTCAAAGAGGGAATAGAGAAGGAGAAGGGAAATAATTCGACAGTAAATTCATTAGGCGGGTCAAGTTTAAGATTCTCGTGGGCTCCTCCGCAAAATCTGTGCTTCTGGGGTAAACAGGATGAAAATCCAAAGGTTTTCCTCGACCGGGCAGAAAATTATATGGATTTGACGAAGGCGGTACCGCCTGATTTAAAACCCAAATTTATGCAAGAACTGTTACGCGGAAATGCAGCACATTGGCTTACTGCACTTTCACCATTTCCGCAAACGTACGAGGAATTCCGTACAAAGTTTCTAGCGCGTTTTTGGAATGAACAACGGCGATACGAGGCAGAGAGAAAAATTTTGGAAACAAGGTGGGATAAAAGATCAAATCAGTCATACCTCGACTACGCCATGGAAAAAATTTCCGCGATTAAATTATGTGACTCAGCTATCAATGAAAAGAAAATTATCTGGCTCCTAACTGCGCACTTTCCCACTTACGTGCAAAATTTGATTAGCAGTGTAGGTTGTGAAGATCTTGACCGCTTCCAAGAGCTGCTCGCCCAATTTGACAGGACACGGGTAATTCATTACGACGAAAATTATGACCGGAATCAGGGGAATGGTCAGAACCGGCAACCATGGCGTCGGGATGATCGAAATCGTGGGAACGACGCTAATGAACGGCGCCCGCACCCGCGTGCAAACGAAAATCGGAACGGGAGTGCAAATGACGGAAACAACCAACGCGACTCCGCTAGGCCGGGGCCGTTAAACTGAAACCGTTCGGACCTTCAGGGTATCGGGGTTCCGAACGAATTGTGTCAGAGGTACCGTTCATTAATGTACTATCCATCAATTATGCATTTTATGACCTGAACGACGACGCGAACGCGCCCGTCGTAGAACGCGCACGAAAGTGTCCAGTGGTCGAGTTCCTTATAGGAAATTTCAATGTGCACGCCTTAATCGATACCGGTAGCGAGGTTAGCGCGATTTCTAAGAAATTATTTTCAAAATTACTAAGTGGACAGATTCCAGTACCGACTTTGCCGACGGGTAAATGTTACGTCGTAGGAATTGGGAAAAAGAAAAGCAAGCCAATTTCTATGCAAGCCCTAATATCAATTAACTTTGAGGGAGTTTCATTTGATGTGCCGTGTTTAATCATTGAGGATTTAAGCTACGATGTAATCCTTGGGGTAGATTTTTTAAGAGAAAATAACGGGATAGTGGATTTTTCCAGAAATATAGTGGGTTTCGGTGAGGGCAGGGAAATTGATATTAGAGATGGCGAGGACAGGATAAACATTGGCATTTCATGCGGGTCCTGGGAATTGGGAGATGATGTGCGTGAAATTATTAACGGTTATTCACTAGAAAATGAATTGTTGACCGACTACGAGCGCCATCAACTGAATGAAGTGCTATTAAAATTTAGAAATGTTTTTGATCGTCCTACGCATCCTATAAAAGATTTTAACTTTCGGA
The DNA here is from genome assembly GCA_038098605.1 of Gryllus longicercus. Lineage (NCBI taxonomy): Eukaryota > Metazoa > Arthropoda > Insecta > Orthoptera > Gryllidae > Gryllus > Gryllus longicercus. The sequence goes on along the minus strand of JAZDUA010000542.1, from coordinate 760,668 downwards.
TTCGTGTTACCGACGACTCACCTTTCAAAGTGAAAAATTATCCCATTCCGCAGTCTTTGAGGGGGGAAGTAGATGAAACAATCAAAAATATGATTGGTGAGGGCATTATCGAAAGAGCTGTCACAGCTTATTTAAACCCGATTGTGGTAGTCAAGAAAAAGGACGGCAAAGTGAGGATTTGTTTAGACGCACGACGAATTAATGAAGTAACGATCCCAGAAAACGAGGCACCTCAAAACCTCGACGAAATCTTGTGGAAATTTAACAAAACTAAGATTTTTTCGGCCTTAGATTTTTCGAGTTCTTACTGGCAGATCGCAATTCACCCAGATGACAGGAAATTCACGGGATTTCTGTATAACGGCCTGACCTACATTTGGAAAAGGATGCCTTTTGGTCTGAGGAATAGTGGAGCGGCATTTATCCGTTGCCTCGACGAGAAATTAGGAGACAAAATTAAGCAGTTCGTCACACCGTACATCGACGACATCGTGATTTCCTCACAAAACTTCCAGGAACACCTTTGTCACCTGGAACAACTACTGGAATGCCTGTCCAAAAATGATATGAGATTAAATTTGAACAAATCGCAGTTCTGTACTTCGGAAATTTCTTTTTTAGGATACCGTGTCAACACGGATGGCGTGAAAATTGATCCAGATAAGGTTCAGGCTATTGATCAGATATCACGACCACGAAGTACAAAACAATTAAAGGGATTTTTAGGCATGTGCGTGTATCAATCGAGATTTATTCCAGGGTATGCGATTCTCACCGCACCGTTAATTAATTTATTAAGGAAAGGAACTAAGTGGCACTGGACTGACGAACACGAACAGGCGTTCAACAAAATTAAAGCTGCATTTCGTAATGCGATTATGGTGAACCACCCGGATTTTTCGAAACCTTTCTACCTCCAAACTGATAGCTCAAATGTGGGGATCGGGTGCGTACTCACGCAAACCGGTGAATTTGACACCGAATATAAAATTGTCGCGGTCGCTAGTCGTGTGCTCAGGTCTAACGAACTTAAATACTCTGTTACTGAAAAGGAGGCACTTTCCATAATTTGGGCTCTCCAAAAGATGCTGGGATATTTGGCTGGTAGAAAATTTTACATTGTAACGGACCACAAAGCCCTGATTTTCTTGAAACGATGCCACTGCACTAACGCCAGGTTACTACGGTGGGTGCTTTGGCTGCAGCAGTTTGATTTTGACATCAGGCATATTCCAGGAATCAATAACCCTATCGCAGACTTTCTTAGCAGGCTGCCCTACTCTTCTAATCACATGATTCAAAATGATACGGTGTATCACATGAACGTGGTCAACCTAAATGTGACCCCTATTCCGGAAATGCGGCCCGGAAACCTCCAGAAATTACAGGAGCAGGATGCCATCATTGGCAAAGCAAAATTAGTTATTCAAAATTCTTTAGACCAGTCTGATCCACTCTTCGAAAAATTGACTCAAAATCCCGGGTTAGTGAAACTTTCGAGTAACCTCGTGATGTTTCGGACAAAGCAGGAACCCTGTGAATATCGGATTTGGATCCCGAACGATATCACAGACAAACTGATTATTCATGTGCACCAAAAGCACGGGCATTTCGGCGGGAACAAAATTCTCAAAATTTTAATGACATTTGCGTACTGGAAAGGAATGGCTAGGCATGTCAGAGCCACAGTTTCTAAGTGTGTGACATGTCAGCTAACAAAATTCCCCAACAGGCATTACGAAGGACCAATGCATCACATAATTCCTTCAGCCCCAAATGAACTCGCCTGCCTTGATTTATACGGGCCATTGCCTACGGCAAGGTACGGCTACAAGCACGTTTTGGTCATAAGCGATTCCTTTTCTAAATTCACTCAAATTTATCCGATCACTAGGCCCACCGCGCAAAATTGTTTAAATCGTCTTACCAGGGAATTCTTTCGAACTGCCGGAACGTATAAGAAAATTCTCAGTGATCATGCTTCTCAATTTACTGGAGCACTCTGGAAACAGACACTTGAGAATGAAGGGGTCTCAGCCATTTTCTCTTCTATTAGGCACCCACAATCCAATCCAAGTGAGCGGATTATGAGGGAAATTTCCCGTTTGTTTCGTGTCTACGTGACACAGAACCATAAAGAATGGCCCCTACTAATAAAATACATCAATGAGTGGATCAATACTGTCGAACATGATTCAATCGGCATGTCACCTTATGAGGCGCATTTTGGAAGGAAACCGGAGCATGCTTTTCCCTTGCTAGCTCGGTTATCCGGACAGCAAGTTCCAAATTACGAAAATCGATGTAGGATCATTTTGGATAATCTCACCAAGAACGCCAGGAGGAGGGAAGCCGCGGTTAAAAATCCTTATCAGTTCAAAGTAGGCGACAAAGTACTCGTCAGAACCCCACGAGTAAGCGATCAGCCCGCGGGCCTATTTCATAAATTTTTCCCTCTTTTCAATGGTCCATTTATAATTGAAGCCATCCCGCATCCAAATGTCTGCCTTCTCAAAGATGTGAACGGCTTGCCAGCCGGAAAATTTAACTTTTACAATTTGCGGCCGTTTAAAGAGTAAGGTGCTGATTACAAAAAACTATCAAACTCTGAACACGATTCACGGGTACCCCGAGCTCACCGAACATTTATCATTTGCTTTATAAATTTAGTTAGGTGTAATTAGAAATAGTATTTTATTCTTAATTTCCAAGGCTAGATTAGATTTTATTAGAACTACGGGTAAAAGCATTCACTTATGGTATCGCTATTTTTTTTTACTTTAAGGAGGAAAAAAAATTCTCGCTTTTCAGAATTTAATTTCTCGAACTCCAATTTTTTTTATTCGGAGGGGAAGGCTAATGTAGCGAAACCAATCTCCTAATACTAAATTTTATAAGGCTGAAGGCAGTTGGAAGAAGAAGCAGACGACGCTGCACGTGCGGCCTCGCTTAACGCGGCAGCTATTTACGCCTCGGCCCATTACGAAGTCGCCGTTAGAGCTTGTGTTAGAAAATTAATTGTAATGCATTCGAACGCAGCCGCGTCTGGGCTCTCTTTGGGACGCCTGTCGAGATAGAACAATAGAACACTGTATTGTAGCGATACAGAATTCCTCAAATAAAATGAACCAGGCCAAAGGAATTTGTTCTGAAAGAATAGACAGACGGCGTCAGACGCCCACCCACCGCTTTAATGACCGTCCCTTGCGCCTCCGGCACATTACGAAGTTGCTGTTAGGGCTGGTGTTAGAAAAATTAATTGAAATGCACTCGGACGCAGCCGAGTCGAGAAACTCTTTGGGGCGCCTGTCGAGATGGAACAACAGAACACTGTATGCTCACGGTACAGAATTCCTCAGACAAGTTAGATAAAAATTAACCAGACTAAAGGAATTTTACTGGGAGAATAACAGACGGAGTCAGGCGCGCAGCCCACCGTCTAGTGGCAATTTACGCCGGCCCATTAAGAAGGTCGTTACAAGGGCCGGCGTCAAAACATTGATGAGGGCAGGCGCGCGGATGCCAGAACATCTACGAAATCCCCAAATCGATAATTCCTTCACCGGAGAGCCCTCGTGCGGGAACGCCCGATGTATTTGAGAAGGAACAAGAACATACTGTATGCTCGCAGTGGCGCAGATGGCGGAAAGTTCCATGGCTTCTCGCGTGGCGATTGGCTGAAAAAAGTTCACTGCGCCGCTACTTTTAGCCAATAGCTACACGACTATTACAAGGGACTCGGGCATACGAGAATATTAGGGTGGGGGGCAAAGTTAACCTTATACAATTTCGACGGAGAGAAAAGCAGAAGGGATTTGAATGCTAGGCAGAGCAGTCGGGGTAGAAGCTTCTTCCGGGGGGCTATTCTTCGGTCAGAGGAAAATTCGCCTCTGCCGGACTTATAAAATTTTCAATAGTCAGAAGGGCCAGAGCAGGAGAAGACGCAGGGTAGTCAAGGGAGAAGCTGCGCCGGTGGGAAGCTATTAGTCAGCAGACAGAGAAACTTCTCTGGAGTTTGAATTAATCGTGAAGGATTTCTTATTTTTTTGAAATCGGACTTGAGAACGACGGTCATAAGAATCGGAAGAGACGCTTGGCTGATTACTCCGTTCCTGAGACCGGGAGAAATTCCCGGCGTTCGCCTCCAAGACATCGCTGCCAGACGCCGTTCCCTCGATGACGTCACGGGACACCGCTCAGCTGCCGGCGAGGGGAGGCATTGGCCTCTGACGCACGCCTCTTCAAGGTCGCCCCGCCCGCCCCTGCTCTCCGCGCCGGGGTCCGTTCCGGCCGCACAACAGAATCTATTCACAGGCAATACCGCTCTGGGGCTACCGCCCGTTTTTTTTTTGTAATCTTTTTTTTTAGTAATGCGGTGTCACGCTATGACACACTGAATTTTCACCAATTGTAATTGTTAGTTGTAATTCTTCCTAGTTTTTAAGCTTAACTCCTATTATTAACTTTCCATCTTCGTTTAACTTCATCTAATTTTCCCACTATTCTTTTATTTGGTTTAAGAGTGTAACTTCCCTGGGGCATCTTAATTTTTGTTGCCCAGGAATAAAGTAATTTTTTTACCAGTGATCACAGTGTTTGTTTCGTACTGCCATTGTATCTGTCAGACAATTCCTTCCATCACCGACTGAGCCAACGTCAGGGCCGCTATTCGGTTCCACAGGTAACCGGTAGTATTACAATATCTAAACATTTTTTGTTGTAGAATGGTTGACATCTGTGCCTGGACAAAACAGTCTGGCATTCTGCAAGTGCTGCAAGTCAGAGTTGAAGGCGCATAAGAAGGATCTCGAGAGCCATGCCAACACCCAAAAGCATTTGAAGAAAATGGCTGAGTTGGGATCCGTTGCGCAAACCCCACAAATTACGCAATTCGTCAGGCAGACCATCGACGATAGGCGCAAAATTGCTGAGCTGAAGGTAGCGGCCTTCATTGCGGAACACTGTTCCGTTGCTACGGTGGACCACTTGGGGGAGCTCATCAAGTCGCTGGACGGCAAGTCGGAGACCTTAAAAGAGTTGAAGCTGCACCGAACCAAGTGTATGTCGTTGATTGTAAATGTAATTTCGCCGTGCCTGCTGCAAGATTTGATGGATGACGTTGGCGATTCATATTACTCACTGATAATTGACGATACCACCACGATTGACACGAAGAAAGTCATGGGCATTATGATTCGCTACTGTAGCAAGAAAAAGCGTAAAGTTGTGACCACATTTTATAGACTCGTGGACCTCGAAGCTGGCGACGCACAGACAATCTACGATGCGTTCAAACAAGTTTTGGAGGAGGACGGTTTAAAGTTACATAAGCTTATTGGCATTGGGGTTGACGGCGCCAGTGTCATGGTGGGGTCGCGGAACTCTTTTGCGACTAGACTCACTAAGGATATCCCGAATGCAGTGATCGTCAAGTGCTTATGCCACTCCTTACATCTTGCAGCAGAGCACGCATTCAAAGTCTTACCCTCCAACCTCGAATTTATGATTCGCGAGACACACGGCTGGTTTTCCAACAGCACGAAGCGTCAAGTTGCCTATAAAGAGATTTATAATCTGATCGCGGGTGGGGTTCCGAAAAAGACGGTCAAATTATCTGGCACTAGATGGCTTGCGCGCATCGATGCCATCCAGACGATTTTAAATCAGTGGGATGCCTTGGAATTGCATTTCGGGCTTGCAGACGAGAAAGACAGATGTTACACCGCGAGACAGTTGCATTCAATGTACAAAGACACGCTGAATAAGATGTATCTGACGTACGTTTGCTACATTTTCAAGAAAGTGACATCTGTCAATAAGCTGTTTCAGTCGGATCAAGTTGATCCGCTGAAACTTTTTGAAGACTTACATGAGCTCATGTTCTTTTTGATGCAGCAAATCGTTGTACCGCAGCAACTGGCTCGATTGAGGAGATCTGCCATACATGCGTTCGAGTTCAAGTCTTTCCTAATGCCCTCGTCTTGCGTTAATTTTGGATACGACTTTAATGCGCTCTCAGTTAATAAGAACCCTGATATAATACACGATGTGAAGGAAAGGTGCGTCAAATTTGTGGTCAGCTTGTGCGACGAGATCCAAAAGAGACTTCCCAATAATTTGGAGATATTGGAGTCGGTGAAGAAGTTTTCGCCTGATTCCACTAAGAAATTCATTAAAGCGGACATCAACGACATTGTCCTTCAGTTCTCGTCGATTTGCGATATTGATGAGACTATTGCCGAGTGGAACTTGTTGTCAAACATAGATCAGTTGCGCAGTGATTCTACGGAACAATTGTGGCTCGAAATCAGCGAAATACAAAATTCTTGCGGAAACTCGAGGTTTAAACATATTTCAGATTTTGTATTTGCGTTGTTGAGCATTCCGTTCTCTAATGCTGCGGTGGAACGGTGCTTTTCAGTTTTAAATGTGATAAAAGATAAACTTCGAAACAGAATGGCGATAACGACAGCCGATTGTATTTTGCGCGTGCGGTACGGTATGGCTGGTGGTTGCCAACAGTTTGCACCAAGCCCATCCATGCTGAAAAAGTTTAATACGGAGAATATGTATGAATCCAAAATTGATGAAAGCATTGTCGACGCCATGGCGTACATAAATATGTAAACCAACTGGTATATTTTGTCGACGTGATGTGATTTATTGATATGAATAATTCTTAGATTCATAAGAAGAATGTTATTTCATTTTTAAGACTGAGATTACGCAGATGTGTTTAATACACGTGATGTGATTTGTTGATGCGAAAAATTCTAAGATTCATAAGAAGAATGTTGTTTCATTCTTAAGACTGAGATTACGCAGATGTGTTTAATATATGAAAGTTTTATGTAAATGTTTGAATTTTACTTAATTCAAAATTTCCCCCAATAACGAACTAATAAATAGCATTGAAAAAACGTATCTTAACATATTAAGACTCGTATTTTATAATATATATATATATATATATATATATATATATATATATATATATATATATATTATTATTAGATTATTTAAGAGTTTAGGGGTTTATTTCAAATTTTAGGGGGATTTGCGACGCCATCTGGGGGTTATTGGACGAAGCCACCTGGCAACACTGGCGTTCAGTCAGAGAGTAGATGAGTTGAAGGGAAGTCGGTTGGTTGCGAGCGGGGTAAGACATTGCCGCGGCGCATGAAGTGAATAGTGCAAGATTATAGTAAAGTTGATAAGAAGCCGATAAACTGGAACTTGGGAGAGGTTGGTTTGTAGAAAACTGTTGATCGAGTACGTGCCATCAAGTATACGGTGAAAAGAATGATAAAATTGTGCGTAGTGTAATCGATGCCGGTGCGAGTAGTGACCACGTGCGCCGCAGTTACACTAGGGAAGTGATTAGTAATCACGAAACGGTGCGGAAACATAATTCGAGCACTCCGCTGGAACGATATGGACATCACCGTGATGCTGTGTGTGCGTGAGTGAACTGTACGCGGAAACACCAAGGGCTGGAGCCGAGGAACTCTCATCGCCGCCATCGCAGGCCGACGAGGCACGTGCTTGCAACATCAACCGCCCAGGGGGGCGCCGGGCTACGGTGAAGGCAATCTTATGGTAATAAAGGTAATCTTCCTCTATGTATTCTTAAACATTCCCCCCTCCACATTTATCCATGTTCCTTATTTGTGTTTAACTGATTATCCCTAAAATTTGTGTATTGACTTTTTCATTTCAATCTCAAATGACTCTATTTGAAAGATATTTTGGAATCACAAAAATATACATAAAATGGTAATGATGCTGAAACAGCTCCTGGATTACAATTCATAGTGAAGAATTATAAAGAATAAGACCATGAACTCATTCCAGGTAATTGACATTTAGGTGTATTGAGATGTATTAAGTTTGGCCCAACTGATGACACCAACCAATTCCCGGTCATAGAGGTCACTCAACGTGCTCACCACCCGCAGCTCCAGGTCAACAAGGCTTGTGTCAGGAGAGGCACGCAATAAGTCTGGCTCACATGAAGTCAGAGCCTTCAGCATCTTGTTCTCTGTGTCAAATGATGACAATGGTGGTGTAATCAAGAAATAAAATGCAACACATTCATACACATTTATAAATTTAACTTAAAGTGGAAGACCAATTTCTCGAAAAAACAGGGAAATTTAAATACACAAATTATAGAGAGAAAATGCAGAGAAAAAGCTGGGCACGTCAAAAAAATATTCACATTATTTGGTAGAGAAAAATAATGGTGTATTTATGTGATATGGTGAATAAGAGTAAGACATTTGGTCCTACATACAAGACTTTCTTTCAAAGTGCCATACGTAGTTATGAGCACATTGTATGTCCTTTTTTAAATAAAAGTGCAGCAATAATTACTTCTTGTGAAGAGGTAATAATAAAAAAGTGATTAATCTGCATGATTTGTCATCGATTGATCTCAATTCTTGCACTAATTTGCCAGAATTTTATTGTGAATATTGAATGTTTTGAAGAGTTATTTCATTCAAAGAAAAAACAACATGTGTATAATTTGCATGTAAATACATGGACTATATTTTATTGTTAGAGAGTCAAGCAATTTAAAAATTCAAACAACAAAAACATTTCTTTCTCGATACTACATTTACAAAAAAGTAAAAAATATCACATGTATTTTTGTTTTTATTATCAAGTATTTGCAAAGTCATTTTTTATCCAACTTTTCATGGTATGTAAAAAACAAGAAATTTAAGAAATACCATTTGTATATAGTGACGGTAAGAAGAGTGGAGAGGGGGGTGTATACTTTAGTTTTACTTGGTTCCAAACATACTCAACATGAAACTGCTTCAACAAGTTTGGATGAATTTTTTTACATTTTATTTGGATAATACTGTTTAATTGAATGCTAATTCATGTGTCACAGATTCAACAGATGTCTAGAAAAATGCATTTCTATCAACTCAATTTAAGCTTGAAAACATACCATCCAATGACAGTACTGGTCTGGGCATGAATGCTTGCACTTGATAAGGCAGATCCGGGTTGCGTCTGTACTTCTGCCGCCCACCTCGCACTCTATCCAGTCGGACTCCCTTTAACATGCCCATCCTCAAACACTTCTGGAAACGGCATGCTCGGCATGCTTTGTGTCGGCGCTTATTAATTTCACAATCATTTGCGGCTGGGCATGTATATTCTATATTACCTGTAGATGAAAATTCATGAACATTCATGAAATTCAGACGGAATCAGTTACTTGTCGGAATCGGACGTTTATTTTGAATCGTTGCGGATTGACGATGACTAATAATATTGTGATTTAACACAAGTTAATTTGTCGTGATTTTGTTCTCTGTGAGTGATAAATTTGAAAAATTATTTTTGAGAATAGCATTTTTCTAATTTCAACTAATTCTATTAACATCATCTTGCTTGATATGGATTTTGAATGCTCCAAATGTTTGAAAGAAATCACCATAAGGAATAAGTCTGGCGAAGCGGATTTTATTGAGTGCGACGAGTGTTCATGCAAGTTTCACCCTAACTGCACCACACTAACAGCGTCAGAAATAAAAATCTTTTCGCTTAAAACAACTAAGCGTCAACTGAAGTATTTCTGTGGTGTATGCAAGACCAACCGCCCAAATATGAATAAAACCATAGAAAGCATGATGAAAATGATAGATGAATTGAAAACTTCTAATAAAATGCTTATGGAAGAGATGAAAGAACTGAAAAATTCTGTTCTTGGAACAAAAGATGAAAAAGCGACATTTGATATGGAAGCTATATGTGCTGAGGTAATTGATCGAGAAAAGCGATCGAAAAATATTATCATTTATAATGTTACGGAAAACATCAACATGGGTTCAAGCCAAAGGTTAACACAAGATAAACAACAGGTGATTCAAATTCTAAATCAGATTACAGAAATAAATCCAAATGAATTGATTATATCAAGAATTGGAAATGTTCAGAAAAATAAAAATGAAACTAGCACATCACGAAATGGTGGACCACCACGTGAAAGACCTATTAAAGTGACGTTTCCAAATTCTGAACAAGCTTTATTTATATTGAGAAATAAAAAAAATAAAATCTCCAATGACATACGTATAGGATCTGACAAGACTAGAATTCAACGTGAATATTTTAAACAGCTATTAACCAAACTAAACGCTGAAGAAGAGAAAGGAAATTCAAATCTGATCATTAAATATATTGATGGTATACCCAAGTTGATTGATAAACCTGTGAAGAAGAGTTGCAATAACCAGGAAAACTAAACAGAAGGCAATTGACCAAATACATCTCGCTATATTATCAAAATGTTCGTGGATTACGAACGAAGATATCACTACTCAACAAATCGGCACCTATGTTTGGGAGTTTTGAAGTGCTGGTCATGACTGAAACTTGGCTAAATGAAGATATCTTGGATGCTGAGTTGAATTTTTCTAACCATAACATCTATAGACAGGATCGAGGAATAGCTACGAGTACTCATCAGCGAGGTGGTGGTGTAGCGATACTGATCCATCGAGAACTAGAGTAAACGTATACCAGTGGATAATTTAATTATTGAGCGTGCTTTTGTAAATATTAATATAGGTAAAATTGATATAATAGTCGGAGGAGTTTATTTTCCACCAAATTCTTCATATAACTTATATTTAAATTTTACTAATTATTTAGAAACCCTTTATGAATATAATCCTACAGCTAAATTTATAATTGTTGGAGACTTTAATCTTCCTCACACACACTGGAAAACTACAGAAATGGGAACTGAATGTAAATCTGTAAATGCTTCATATAGTGAAATTGATTGCAGTTCTTTGATTGTGAATACAATGAATTATTTAAATCTTGTGCAATTGAATAGTGTGAGAAATAATCATGACAGAATATTGGATCTCATATTTGCAGAAAATACTGTTCACAGATGTCCAGAGCTAGTGAATCGATCGTATTTTGTGATTATTATCACCCACCCCTTGAATGTTTACTAAAAATTGACGAAAGCATTGAAAAACTGAGTTATGATGAATTTCGATATGATTTTAGTTTAGCTGACTATCATGCAATAAATTGTGGACTTTTATCGATAAACTGGTTTTCTTCCATATCCCACTCTCCATTGGAAGAAGCTACAGCATATTTTTACAAATTTCTTTATGAATTAATTAATAAACATGTACCCATAAGACATATTGCAACATCTACTTTTCCAACATGGTACTCGGCTAAACTGAAAAAGTTAATAAGCGATAAATTAGTTGCTCATAATATTTATAAAGTAACTTTATCTGATTCAGATTACATTAATTTTGCAAATTTGCGTAAAAATTGTAAAAAAGAATTGAAAAATGATTATGAAAAATTTATAACTAAAACAGAAAAATGTATAGGCAATAACATAAAATATTTTTGGAAATTCACAAATTCAAAGAGAGGAATAAATGGCCTACCGAATAGTGTACATTTGAATGACAAAACAGCTACAACTGGAAACGAAATTGTGAATCTATTCGCAGATCATTTCCAGTTTTATCAACCCAAAACTTTTATCTGAACTCTACCGTTAATTTGAGTTCATTACAAATAAGTCAAAATGAAATTTTTAATGCTATAAAAAGCCTAGATGTGAACAAGGGAATGGGTCCAGATGGTATACCTCCAAGTTTAATAAAATCATGTATGACAAATATTACACCAATTCTTCATATTTTATTTATGAGATCAATCAAAGAGGGTATTTTTCCCTCTCTTTGGAAAAATAGTTACATAACACCAATTCATAAATCTGATGATCGATCTAATGTAAACTCCTAACGTCGCTCGTTTTCAAACTTTTTGTACTCACGCAATACAGCTTAATATTATAAAGTAGTTGCATAATATACTATTCCTTTGTGTATGTTGTATGTAGCAGTAGCGTAAAGTTCGGACCCGCAATGCGGGCGGGCCCATTAGAGGGGATATTTTTATTATTTAAGTTACAAACACAACTTGTGTTAGCTTTAAACTTTTATTAAGAGTGTCCGGATAAATGTTTTGTGGGCGGGCCCGCACTCATCACGTTACGCTACTGGTATGTACCCAGACACTAGTCAAAACCAGTAAAGTGGTAAGGGCTCGTAGGGCTCGGCGCAGAAAGTCGGAATGAGACTATATCTGCTACTACTAAATGTGGAATTAAGTTTAAAATCTACTTGGTATAAGAATACGGCCGTCACAAATGGAGAAAATAAGCATGGAGCATTGCTTTCTTGGCCGATCCCCGCGTGTGCGGGAGACTTCGTTGGGGTTCCTGATTTCTGAAGTCCTGGGCGGTGCAATTTGCGCTAGCCTAAGTATCTGATTAAAACTCTTAAAACCGTACCAGGCCGGTTCGGATGTCCTATCAAATCGAGAGATTGTCAGACCGACATACGGGGAGACAAACAGAACCACAGAAAGACAGACTGACCGACCGGAAGACACAGAAACACCGATCGACTGGAACACAGACAGACCGACAGACCAACCGACGGGAGAAAGACAAATGAACGGGTTGACAGATCGAATGCAGGGCCAACAGACCGAACGACGGGGCCAACAGGCCGAATGAGGGGCCGGCAGAATGAACGTCGGCCTTGCAGACATAACGGCGGCACGACAGATCGAGCAACGGGCCGACAGACTGAACGACATTCCGACACAGAACGACAGCCCGAACAAAGGTTCGACCGACAGAACGACCGGCAGACAGATGGGTGGGCGATCGACATACGAGCGGGCACGCAGTCCCACAGGCGGGCAGGTGGAGCGATCGACAGAACGAAGGGCAGACGGACCTCTGTCGGACGAACAGACCGACTCCCTGACTTGCCGACGGAGAAACAGACGGGCGGGTTGACTGACTGACCGACCGACTGAGAGACGGTGGTACAACAGACAGACTTACTGACTCATGACTGAAGGACAAACTGACTTACTGTCTGAAGGCGAACGGACCGATTTAGTGAGACATGACGGCACACGTACAGACTGACCGTCTGCCATCAGTCTGTCCGTTTGTTGACAGTCAGACAGACTGACTGAAAGAATATCCGTCGGGCGGACGAAATGCATGCCTTTCGGACAGGCGGACAAACTGATTGACTGACGGACGGACTGAATGATATTGCGATTGCGAAACAAAGAACAAATGGAATTTATAACCCCATTTGCAAAAACTAACCAATATAATTTGGCACCACTATGGAGAATGTGCAAATTGGTAAATGAAATAAATATTGGCATGTACGCCGATAAAAATTGTATTAATCAAATGAAAAACCTGTTGTTAAATGATTTCTAAATTGCTTATGTGATACAAAGATATAAGTCTACTTTTTATAAATTGTATTTAACATTATTATTATTATTATTATTATTATTATTATTATTATTATTATTGTAATATAAAGTCTTTAACACTGTAAAAATAAGTACTATTGGGCGATTGCCTGTTTATAAATAAATAAATAAATAAATAAAATAGGCGAATATTCGAATGCCTCACATGATGAAATTACAGTAGCATCTTTAATATCAAATTCAACAAAATACTTAAATCTTTTTCAATCAAATAAGATACTAAGCGTCATGGATATAACATTGGATCTGATATTTTGTCACGATGAAAATTGTATAGTTAGAGAACCTGATTGTACTTTCGTACCATGTGATTCTTACCATCCCGCCTTAGATATAATATTTTCATTAAATGATAAATTTTCAAGTCTTAATCTTATTGACATGAAATACATATTTGATGATGCAGATTATGTAAAAATCAATGATGAAATTTTGTCATTTAACTGCCTTCACTATTTTGAACAAAATACACTAGATTCTGCTTTGTCCTATTTTTATGATAAAGTGTATGAAATCACCAAAATTAATGTTCCGAAACAAATCATTTATTCGGATTCATATCCTTCATGGTATTCAAAAGAACTGAAAAAATTATTGAAAGAAAAGTCTGTAGCGCATTCGAACTATAAATTATCAGGATGTGACTTTCACTATTTGAGATTTTCGGAATTGCGTATGAAATGTAAAACTAAATCAGCTGGTGACTGTGAATCTTATATTCTTAAAATTGAATGAACACTGGGTTATGATATAAAAGCATTTTGGAAGTTTACAAACTTGGTTAGAGGAATTAGTGGATTACCGAATGTTACGTTTCTTAATAATTCTCTCGCCGAAAATGGTCAAGACATTGTTAACATGTTTGCAACTTATTTTGAATCTCTATACGTCGAACCTGATACTCCAGTGTTGAAATAGATGATACGTACACATATTCAGACATTAATATATCCCGATTAGATATAACTCAGATGGAAGTTTTTAAAGCCATTGAACAGTTGGATGGTAAATTAGGACCTGGACCTGATGGAATACCTTCGTCATTTTTTGAAAAATTGCAAAACTAATATTACTCCGTTATTACATTATTTATTTAAAAAATCTCTTAATGAAGGTTCATTTCCTTGTGTTTGGAAAAGAAGATTCATTACTCCCATTCACAAATCAAGCGAAAGATCTAAAATGGTAAACTATAGACCAATCTCCAAGTTGAGTACTATCTCTAAGCTGTTTGAATCAATTGTTACTAATAAATTATCTGCATCTCTTAATAATGTACTTATTGATGAACAACATGGGTTTAGACAAAAAGATCAACAACCACGAATTTACTAACATTTCAACACTATACTTGCAAGAAATTTGAAACTAATGCACAGATCAATGTAATCTATACAGATTTCACAAAAGCTTTCGATACTGTTAACCACAATATTTTACTACAAAAATTGTTAAATCTTGGAATTCATGGACCGTTACTAAAATGGTTAGAAAATTATTTCATTGATCGAATTCAGAATGTAAAATATAAATCATTTATTTCGAAAGACATGAAAGTTATATCAGGTTTTCCTCGAGGTTCACATTTGGGTCCGCTATTGTTTATATTATTTATCAATGACATAAAACTAAAACTTCCTTCGTGCACATTTTGGATTTATGCTGATGATTTGAAACTATATTCCGAAATAAAATCATTGCAAGACTGTATTACATTACAATCAAATTTAAATTTATTATATTTATGGTGCAATGATAATAAACTTCATCTAAATATATCAAAATGTAAAACCATGACTTATACTAGGTTAAGAAATAATATCCATTTTCAATACTCTATCAATGGCCACTAATTAGAAAAGGTTTTACTAATGAAGGATTTGAGAGTGATTTTTGACTCAAAATTAAAGTTTTCAAATCATGTTGATCAAATTATATCAAAAGCATCTCGGATGCTCGGATTTATTAGAAGAGTGACTACAAATTTCATAAACCCAATTTCATTTAAAACTTTATACTTAACGTTAGTTAGACCTATTCTATTGTATTGTTCCTCCATGCGGTCACCAATATAGAAGAATAACTCAAGAAAATTAGAGAGAATACAACATAAATTTTTAAATTTCGTGACTTGGAAACTAAATATACCCCTACCTAAAATCATGATATTTATCAAATTGCTAGCATACTGAACATCAGCTCGTTAAAATCTCAAAGGGAAGTTAATGATTTAAAATTCTTAAACAAATTAATCGCGAATGAAATTGATTGTATCCACCTACACTCAAAACTATTTTTGAAAGTTCCAGAAATGAGGCTTCGTAACATAAGTGATATCTTTTATGTTCCATTTGTGAAAACAAATCAATTTCGTTATGCACCTTTATGGAGAATGTGCAATCTAGCAAATAAATTTAGTATAGATTTTTACTCTAATCAAAACTGTGTTATACAAATTAAAAATGTATTATTAAATGACTATTCCAGAATATTTAATGTGAAAGCGATATTGTATGTGATCAAATTCTTAGAATTAAGTAATTATGTAATAAATGATATGTATTCACAGGGCGATTGCCTGTTTCAAACCAATGAATTAATAAACTTAAAAATCTATAGAGAAATTAATACCGTTAATGATTACAAACTACAGAAGTGCTTGAAAAGTCTTATAAATTGGAGTAAATCAAATCAATTAAACTTTAATATAAATAAGTGCAAAGTGATGAAATTCACATAACACAGAAATATAGTTGACCATGAGTATTCTATTGATGGAGTGATACTTGAATCTGTCAATGAAATAAAAGATCTTGGAGTTATTTTCGAACCAAAAATGAGATTTGGTAGACATATAGATAATATTGTAGATAAAGCTAATCACATGTTAGGATTTATTATGAGAACTGCAACCGACTTTAGAAACCCTTCTACAATTAGAACTTTGTGTTTAACATTAGTGCGACCAATACTTATGTACTCTTCACAAAACTGGTCTCCTTGTTATGACGTATACAAAAAGAGAATTGAATCAGTACAACATAATTCTTTTAATTTAGCGGCTTGGTTTCTTGAATTACCATCACAGAGATTAAACAACGATTACAGCAAAATTTTACTATATCTTCAAATAAGTTCTCTTGAATCTCATAGAAATTGTAATGACATCTTATTTCTATTCAAATTATTAAATCATGATCTTGACAGTAGCAAACTACCTATCTTTGATCAATTGGAAAATACCATTACGTAACCCCAGATTTAATCAAAATGATACATTTTTAACACCGTTTGCAAGAATGAATTAGGGTTATTATTCTCCTATATGGCATATGTGCAGAAACTATAATAACTGATTTCGACATAAATTGTATCTCTGTTAGTCAAATTGTTAATTATACAAAGTAATGTGTTAATTCATTAATTATACAATTTGTTAATTATACAAAACCTGTAATATTGGGCAATTGCTTGTTTAGATGCAAATAAATAAATTGAAAATAAATAAATAAATTGCATTCGTTATAAACATAAAATTCAGAACGGAAATTCATACGTTTAAATATATGACTTGTAAGAGGCATCTCAAAGGCAAAATAAGTGGCTTATCAAGCCCCCCTCCCTCTAGTTATTTGCAAATAAAGCAACTAACCCTTAATTAATTGGAGAAACTTTTGGATAGCAGATCTAGATTACAAAATTTCAGGAACATTGCAGTGCTATTCACAAGTTAATCCTCGATTAACTTACACTAATATTGAATAAAAACCTCCATTCTTTGAAATTTATTAAAAAATTGGAATTTATAACTCCAATAACATCCATTCATGTGCTTGATTATTTTCTTTCCTCCTCCCTCCCCTTGTTCAAATGAACTGTATAATCACTATTTCAGTTTTCTGATCACATTAAAACAGAGAAAATGCTCACATTTTCTTGCAAATGGTGGGGAACAGAGAAAAGTTAAATGATGCGTATTCAGGTGATAAAAACAATATATCAATAACAATCAAAACTAAATTAGTGATTTTTTCCATGCATTATGTTATTTCCTCAAACATAAAAATACGTTTTAAAATATTTCTGTTGTCTACACTACTTCATTAATAAATAAAATTTCAAAATCATCAAGTATTAAAAGAAAAAAAATTTCATGAAATTCCGAACATTATGAATGAAAAAAAAGTTACAATATTGTATTTAACTACCGTCAAACCAGCAAATTTTTCACTATTATCCACTTTATATCACTCACTATTATTACCATAAACATTCAATCAAGTCCTTCACTGAATCATCTTAACTTTGTCCTTATGCTATACGAAACCCCCTTTATCCATAGTTCAATAAATCTATACTAGCAGTTATGAATTATATCTGAAATAATAATTGTGCCCCGGAAAACTGAACACAAAAACAAACCTTGTGGCTTTTGAATGTGTTGAACTGACAGTGACGTGAAGAACAAGGTTTTTAACTTTACTCTTCAGAACACATACTATAATTAACTTAAAAATGCAGCAAATATTTATTATATTCATGTCACAAATCTTGCCAACCCCAAGTACTTACAAACATTGTGAAACATTGCATTTCGTTCAACTCCTATTTAGAGAAGACGAAAAAAACAACAACAACTGAATGTCAGTCCAAACAGTTCATCAAAGCTCTTATCTTCCAATCAAAACAAGGTTCTATCATCATATAAAATAGTTCTCAAACTATTCCCTAAATAAGGACATATCTGTGAGCAATTTTCAAGGGCAAAAAATAAAATCTCAATTTTTGCACTAGAATATTAATAAAACAATACTATTTACACAAAACCCTCACATTCAGAAGCTCAATGTTGTGCCTAGACAATACAATACTTTTTTACAATAATTCATATTCAGTGACCTCAAAAGAATTTATTTTCTCTGATTCAAACAAGTACTGTGTATTCAGCAACAAATCACCTAAATCATTACTCAGCAACACACAGACGTTTACAAGTTATTATCAAACAGATATTGCACAAGAAAAGACTTAGGATTCATCTCTTCTGCTCTTCTCTTTCACATACAGAACTTCCACCTGAACTGATTAAGACACTACAAATACTTTTTCCTCTACAGTACTAGCTGCTGAACCAGCACCTGAAGCAGATGCTGGTGCAGATGAAAGTGCATTTCAGCTCACCTAACAGGTACACTCCAGGTCCATTAGGATGACAAGCTTTCGAGGATGATCACATGTTGCACCCAGTACACTGCCTTCCCCATTCTACCTCATGGCACCAAGTACGGTTTCACACACCTGAAGAAAAAATTGACATTATTACATTATTATCCAAATGATAATATGCCATTGATGGTAGCAGAAGAAATATTGCAGAATTCTGTACCAATAAGTGAGTTTTATGGAACTAGTAGCTTGAAAAAGTAAAAGACCCAAATCAATTTTGCTACATTAAAAATCCCTATAAACAATTCTTTTTTTATTATAGATGGCACTGCAGACCAATACGGGCCTTGGCCTAACATCTGAATAATCGCAGTGATTCCAGTCTCTCCCACTTCACAAATTACAGTAACTACAAAGTTACATCTAATTGACAACTCTGATTTACATAACTGGAATTAGTATTAACGACAATGCTACAGAGAAATAGTTTCGTAGTTCATAAAAAGTAAGTTATGTATATCTGATTGAGAAACAACAGTGAATATCACAAAACAATTAATTTAAGATACAATCTATATATTTGGCACATAAATAATAAACTTGAATTAAATTGAGATATAACATAAAATTACAACTTATAATTAGTGCAAGTCTATTTCTATATTTCAAAGCCTCATCATTCCAATCATCAAGGTTTTTGTTGTTAAAAATATGATAAAACATAGTATTTTCCCATTTTAATGATAGAATGGTCATATTTTATTGTTTGGTCATGCATAAATAATATGATAATATTTATCGATTGTAATGAAAGGTCTTGACATGTTTTGTTATTTAGAAAATTTATTTACATTCATTCATAAATCGGCAATGTAAATCGTCGTGGTTCTATTTTGATATCAACTACATAAATATTAGTTTTGAAACAATATTCTGATTTATATCTGTGTTAAACTGTCACCTTATTCTAATCATTATTCTACATACCACTATTGAAGGTTCACAATGCAGTTTAACAAGATCACAACAAACAAAAACAAAAAATATAACATAGAAATAACTATTATAAATACAAAACAAGGTTGAAGAAATTTTTGGACAACAGCATTTTTGTGCTTAATAATTCTCTAACATATGTACACTGAATATTAGAGAATTTGTCAGTTCCAAGATTTTTTCACAATACTAAACGCATTAAAAACCAGGAGTGTTGAACATTTTTTAAATACTTAGAACATTTCGCACTGTTCTTGACATCAAAAAGTTTACTCTAATCACAATTAAATGTGGCCTTTATAAGCAGTAGAATTCTTTCTCATCAAAAACTATTTTTATGAATAGATTCTCTTTTGATTTTCTTAGTACTCAAGTCCTTAATCTAAAAAAATTCACTCATGGTAAACATGACACCCATGATAATTTTATATGTGTAGAAAATACTCTCGTAGTTTCGGGGTTACAGCTCAACGATTCCCTTTTGCATGCGTCATGTGATTAGTTACCAATACAAATTTATTTTAAACAATTAGTTTTCTCTTTATCTCTGCCCATCGTAAAGTATCTATAGCCGAGAACCGGTTTCTTCAGGTTTGACATTAGTTTACTTTTCACAAGCAAAACAAGAAATATTTTGTTAATAATATTAATAATAATAATAATATTAATAATAATAATAACATTAACAATAATAACATTAACAATAATAACATTAACAATAATAATAATAATAATAATAATAATAATAATAATAATAATAATAGAGACTTCCTAAACAAAACCGAGGTTTTTTTCAGAACGAGGTTTTTTTCTCTTATCTTAAAACTAACAATTAATTAAAAACCTTTGCTCATAAATATTTCTAAATAATTTCAAATGAAATAAGAAACCAGATATTATTATACTTTTTATCAATATTTTCCTTTTACAGTCTCTTATTTGCTATCTGAATTCCACTGATATCTCACTTATTTCAAAAGAAATCATTTCCATTCCGCATCGACAGTTGAGTCCACGGACTTCTTACACTACCTTTACACCTGTGCTGCTGCATCGTTTACAACATAAAGTCATAAGAAGGCTTATTAAAAACTGGTTAGTCACAGAAGAAATAGACAGTACAGAGAAACCTGCTCAAATTGCCACCCTAATTATGCAATTACCTCTTAACGACCATTTTTTCATGGCACCAACTGATTTTGTGTAACATGTGAATATTCTTTCTTTTCATTGATTGCCTAGTTAACCCTTGGACTCTGTTTCTTCATTACTTATGTGGATTCTGTTTGGGGTCAGGTTTGATGTTTTAATAGTTTAAAAGTTTTTCAATCAGTTATTATATTAAATGAGAAAATGCTACTTATTTTCTATATCATACTAAAAAAAACAGACAATATTCCCAGAAAAACATTCTAGCATATCCTCATAACTATACATATGTGTGTGTCATGCTAACATGGGAATGTTTGATACAGGGCTACTAATTCACAATGGACTAATATGACAGACTGTCATTAAGAAACCACAACATAATATTTCAAAACAGAAATGGACATGTTTGGAGTCAGAAATGCTCCCAAACTGATTCCATGTTACACATCTAATTATAAGAAAAATTTTTAAATTGGAATCTGTTGTGCATAAGCATTCAATTACTTCAAACAAAGGAAACTTAAAAAACAGAAAAGTATACAACACATGAAATATAAAACATTAAAAGCACTTGTAAAATAAATAATTCTTTTTGAAAAAGATGGAAAACTGGACATAAATGGCATATCTAAAAGAAGAAGTCCGTGTGAATAATTTTCAGTGTTCCTAAATATCATTTGTGCCTGGAGATCACAAATGACCCCAAACAGAGTGTAAAGGTTAAGCAGCCAACAGCCAGGCATATTTTGTACTTTGACATCGATTAATCAGTAACCTCATCAGATTTTGATCTCTAGTATAACAAGATGAGGAAAAGTGATGGAAATTATTGTTGATTTATCTTCCTGCCTCTCTTCCAGATACTTAGCTCACCAAAAGATTATTTTTTTAGGCAACAATAGGTTTTAATAAATGTCTCTTAATGAAACAATGTGTACCTCATCCATTTGGCAGCATTCTTGTGCTTTGGTAATCCATGCTTCCCTTCTGAAGGTCTCTGATAAGGATATTCACTAACCCCTTTGAAAGAAGAACCTGAACATTTAACAACACTATTGTAAAGTTTCTTCAGTGTGAATTACATCTATAATTTTGCAAGACTAATTTCCTAGCACAATTCAATTCCATGAGAATGGAAAATGAGTTTCTAGACTAAGAAAATGAGAGACAAATCAAGAGTGTTTTGATATTAGCTGAGAGAAGGTAAACGATCCTAAACACCTTGTTTAAATTGTATTTCATCCTTTTAAGAAAACACTAATTCATATCCATTAACATAAGATTTGATTTATGTTTACCGTAACTTCGTAACTTTGATTAGGCAGCCACCTCTAATAACAGTTAATTTTTGCTGGAATCATTGGTGACCACTAGACAGATTTTACTGTGCTCAGAATGAATTATTTTAAAAGACTTTATCATCACATGAAAGATCATTGATGGCAAAATATTGACTGGCAATATTTAGACAAGCATTCAACATCAATAACTTTACCTGAATTTATGGCAGTGGCTGTCACAACACAATTCAGTGATGTATGCCCCAGTTTCTGCCACGAGGGATTGAATTCAGCAGTTAAATCTTTACTGTCGTCGATGTTGACAGCTTCCTTCACAGCATCTATCATGGATTTTGACGCCAGAAATTCAAGCCCTTGAAGCAAAATTTTTTGGTAAGGACTAAATTTGGTTGGTGGAGTTGGGTGGTTCATTACAGCACAAAAAGTTTGAGGAGCCTTTAGTCCTTTGCCTATGCTTCTCACAGCATAAGTCAACCTCATATTGGCTTCATATTTTTTATAATTAACTTGGAAGTAGCACCATTTTTTTACTTCACAATGCATTGGTTCAAAATTAGAAGCTACGCCTCTCAACAATTCCGATGCAATTTATACTCTCAAAATTTGCACTCCACTAAACTTTGCAAAATGTCTGACAATACACTAATATCCACAAAAAATATCCGCCAGAAAGAGATTAATTTACACTGAAAATGTCGTCAGTTTCTTCACCAAACATCCGCTTTCGAAGCACTGGGTGGAGTTGACAGACAAGTCATGTATCATTGGGGCTTGGAAAACCATTAGTATCAATGATTTTCCGCTCGTGATACTTTCCTTTGCCGAAGAGCTTCATTTTTGCCATTATAGCACACGAAAACGAGAACTGCACAAAAAAAGTTACTTCTATAACCCACGTGCACAATACAAAATCAAACCACGTTTTGAACACATTCGAAGCTATCGTTGTCAACTGTTCCAGCATCGAAGCCGTTTGGAGTTATCAGTTTCGCCAACGTAAGAACGAACCACACCAAAGAGATACTGAAAGCGCCGTTGTAAGGAAACACGCCATATTGTTACTCCATGACGGAGTAGCGATTGCGGCGAGTAGCGCCGCGTGGCCCCCGACCGCCACTTTTAAAGGCATTAAAGATCCGAAAACGTAAAAATATTATACTGGCATAATCAAATTAGAAACAAAATTCTATTTTTTCAACTTAAACTCATACAGGTGTCCTAAAATTGATCTTTTTTGTGGGCAGAAAATAGTTTAAAAAATGTCTGGTTATATCAGTCAGCTAAAATATATTTCAGTATATTCTAGCTCGTTGGGTTCTAGACATTACTTCTCAATCACACTCAAACTTGACAGAAATAAAATTTATTACTTTAACTAGCAAACAATAATCACTGCATTTCCAAAAGAACAGTTTATATGTGTGTGCACACATGCATGTGTGCATGACTGAGAATATTTGTGCATATATGTTGTCTATATAAACAAACTGTGAAGCAATAAATATGTAGTATCGTAATAGTAAAATAGCAATGAAAAAATACATAAGGAAATAATAATAATAAAAATAATAAATATTATTAAAGAGCAAACGGGCTTTTAAATCTGTAGAACTGCCTTCCATCTTCGATTAATCCATTCAAAAATCTCCACGATTGGTTTGTACATAGATGTACTGAATGTTATGATACTTCGTAATCTACAATACTTTCTATGCTGTACTACTTTTTTCAAAGGTTTATTATATAATATTGTACTTGCGCAGAATCAAGTTCACACAATTACACACAGTTGCCTAGATTACTATTCATAAAAAAAATGAAGCTAATAATTAATTTCATTCATTCAGGTTTACCTGCATGTCCTTTTATAGAAGAAAATAAATAAATAGAAATAAAAAAGAATTCTTACTTCACGGAATCTTTGGAAATATTCAAAACTTTGACTCTTTTGCAGCTTGCATCGATATTATAATACTGCAATAAAATTTCACATCTTATGAAATTCAGCCAATAAAATTTAGTATATTATCAAAAAGGAAAAATGGCAGGTTCACACTCCGTGTTTTAATTTTACTCACAACATAAAGACCATCGTAAAGCAGAACGAACAAGTAAGCATACAAATGCATAAAAAAGAATATTTCCACGATACTGGGCTTGAATAGACATAATTTGAATTAGACAATGGTAAATTTATAATATTTTTATACATTCTGATCAGCAACAACATTAACATACTCTGGAGTTTCAAAGAAATTTTAATCTCAAATATACCTAAAATTTAATAGTAAAATCGATGGTCCATGGTTGAAATATGCTCATTACTAACTCAAAGATTGCTTGAATTATCTTTTACAAAGTAATATTTCTCCTTAATATTAAGAAATACGATCTAATATTTATACTTAGATACACATATATTGCAACACTAAGTTTGTTTCAAAAAGTGTTTCAAAGAGATCTTAATTAAATGTAAACATTTGTTTAATAGTACATTTTTCTTCTTTATTTTGAATTGCTCTGGTCATTCGTGAGATTTTAAAGAAATTAGAACACAAATGTGAAATAAAAGGTACATATTATTCTTATGCAACTACAAGCTTGCACCATTCTGACCAGAAGTTCTTTTGCAGCTAAAAAGTTCACTTGATGCAGGAAATTGAAACCAAATGCAGAAGTAATGATCATTGTGAAGTAAAATGTTATTTCACTGGTTAATTGGAATTGTGAAGATTGTAAAGGACGTATTGCGTGTGGCAGCTGGGTGCCACGTCAACAAACTTTCCAGAAGGGAAAAAACGTGAGATGGAGTAACTGAACATCAAGGTGGCTGAGAGAACCTACCTTTGCAGGACTTGGAAATGACTTGAACTTGAATATATTCGCTTTGAAAACAAAATAGGCTTCTGAGAAATTAGTCCAACTTGTTCCAATTAGCAGTCTACAATCATAAATTAGATTCCACTTTTCGTTCACAAGTTTTCCAATTTTCAACTCCATATTCCATTTTTGTGGGTTTCTCTAAAATACACAACAAAAATTGTGTGACGATTTAAATGACTTTCGTAAGTTGTACTGTATACTAGACTTTGGCCCAAAAAGGTTTTAAAGCAAGCATAAAAGTTATAATGAAATAATTAAAATACTTAGCTAAGTTCAAATTAATATTCCCCTAATTGTATACTACAAAGATCAATGAGTGACTGACATGAATACATGCAATACAATACAAGACTGTCATAAAATTTTTTGAAGGACAAATGTTGGATCCAAGAATATAAACTGCTTGTAACATTAATGAACACATTTACAAAGGTTTATTCCTCCCACAAATAGTACACAATACTCAAATACCATGCACAAAAATATCTTCCTAAGTTCACATCATTTCGAATTTGTTCCAAGAAGCCTTTCATAATAATGAAATTTCAGTATGCTCAAACCCATTGTTATCATAAAATTCTGCAAGTTTAGTGGTGTAAAGAAGAGCACTGTCCATAAGCCAACTAGCTTATTTTAAGGGAGTCCTCAAGAAAAATTCTGAATTTTTGACAATTTCTGAATAAATTATATATTATATCATTGTGAAATGTACTCAACATATTTTTTGATATTATTTTCCATCATCTGTGTATGTCAAAACAGCAGTCTCTTGGGTTCCAACTCTCTATTTACTTTATATCTTTTCAATGAATTCATCTAGAAGACTGCTTTTCACTAAATGACAGACAAAACTTGATTCTTTAATATTGTTTGCTCTGCAAAACTTTATCTTCTATGACATTCATGTACCAAGCTTGTTTTATTTCCTTGTTACCATTGCAAGGTGAATGATGTCTGAAAAGTGACAGTGATTTACATCATGGGTAAAGATGTTCTACCAATAAATAATAGTTTCCAACGTTAAAAAGGGTTAATGCAAACATTTTCAAAAGGAGAACAGGATGTATTCAAGTTAAAACTTTTTAAAGAATACTACTTTCAGGGCAGAATTAAAATAGTTCTCATTGTTTCAACTAAAGAGTTAATATTAATAGTAAATATGAGTAAACACACTCTTACACACCAGTGCACACACAAGCCAAATAAATGCACTCTCAGAATGAAGAATACACACTCTCACAAACCATCACAAATAATCATTTATATGGAGATAAATAGACTGCACAGAAGAAGTCAATCCATTGATATAAATCAATCCATGAAATAAGAATCTTGATTTGGGGTATTATGAGGCGCTCTGTTTTATAGGATAGCAATAAGATTCCATCTATGGATTCTTATTAATGAACTTTTATATCTTATGATGGGGTCACAACGTTGCAAATGAAGATATGTGATTGGTAACCTGTTAATATAACAATTGAAATGTATGTCCGGTATTTCCAAACTATGTTTTATCAGCCCCTTTTAAGAGAATGTTTGATACATGGGTACCCTTTTGTTTTCTCTGTAAGATACAGCATCTAAAATAACGACATGAAAAATTGTACATAAATGATTTTAAAATAATTTCATACCCTAGTATTCTTGCAAATATCTTGATTTTTCAATTGTCAAATGCAAATACTCATTTGATTAGCTGAGTTTTTCACCTTCATTGAAAGGTTGTTGTTACAAAATGTTGAATTTTTTTTTTCCCCCCCCAAGAACTGGCCATAACATTTCTCCAGTATTGTGAAGAGTAATCTTCATTACAGAGCATCGTTAATAACAAAAGAATTATAACTTATTGAGCTTTCTAAACATCCTAATTCCTTAATTCCCAAGAATGAACGATGGAAACAAAAAACAGAAAAGGGTGAATTTGAAAATTATTATATGTTATGTAGTTTCATGTCATAATAGTTAATTAAGTTCATTAATATTTTTTTTGTAATCAATGGGGCTTTATTATCCCTATCAGGCAACGGCTATTGACCCTAATCGAACGCACAATCACCATTTACCCTTTCAAAATTTCATTGACGCCCAGGGTGCCTATTGTGACCCTCTTCGGAACCCTTTGTCTAAAATATTTAGATGTAAAAAAATAAGAAAAAAATAAGAATCTTGATTTTCTTGCACCATGAATTAATTCACAATTCTCTTTACATACACCTGTACTATTATTTCTCCATTTACACGTAGCGCCAGGAGAGTGAATTATTACTTTGATAGCAATGTTCGTCGCTCGTTTACCAAAGTAAATAAGTTTCCAATTACTCGAGACTGAAACTGAGTTTTCAAATGTTAACCTCCATTTGTTGGAACTCATAATTATCAAACGGTTTTAATTGTCCTTTGATGAAAACAAATTAAATTAATTTTTTTCATGCATTATGTTATTTCCTCAAACATAAAAATACGTTTTAAAATATTTCTGTTGTCTACACTACTTCATAAATAAATAAAATTTCAAAATCATCAAGTATTAAAAGAAAAAAAATTTCATGAAATTCCGAACATTATGAATGAAAAAAAAGTTACAATATTGTATTTAACTACCGTCATAACAGCAAAATTTTCACTATTATCCACTTTATATCACTCACTATTATTACCATAAACATTCAATCAAGTCCTTCACTGAATCATCTTAACTTTGTCCTTATGCTATACGAAACCCCCTTTATCCATAGTTCAATAAATCTATACTAGCAGTTATGAATTATATCTGAAATAATAATTGTGCCCCGGAAAACTGAACACAAAAACAAACCTTGTGGCTTTTGAATGTGTTGAACTGACAGTGACGTGAAGAACAAGGTTTTTAACTTTACTCTTCAGAACACATACTATAATTAACTTAAAAATGCAGCAAATATTTATTATATTCATGTCACAAATCTTGCCAACCCCAAGTACTTACAAACATTGTGAAACATTGCATTTCGTTCAACTCCTATTTAGAGAAGACGAAAAAAACAACAACAACTGAATGTCAGTCCAAACAGTTCATCAAAGCTCTTATCTTCCAATCAAAACAAGGTTCTATCATCATATAAAATAGTTCTCAAACTATTCCCTAAATAAGGACATATCTGTGAGCAATTTTCAAGGGCAAAAAATAAAATCTCAATTTTTGCACTAGAATATTAGTAAAACAATACTATTTACACAAAACCCTCACATTCAGAAGCTCAATGTTGTGCCTAGACAATACAATACTTTTTTACAATAATTCATATTCAGTGACCTCAAAAGAATTTATTTTCTCTGATTCAAACAAGTACTGTGTATTCAGCAACAAATCACCTAAATCATTACTCAGCAACACACAGACGTTTACAAGTTATTATCAAACAGATATTGCACAAGAAAAGACTTAGGATTCATCTCTTCTGCTCTTCTCTTTCACATACAGAACTTCCACCTGAACTGATTAAGACACTACAAATACTTTTTCCTCTACAGTACTAGCTGCTGAACCAGCACCTGAAGCAGATGCTGGTGCAGACGAAAGTGCATTTCAACTCACCCAACAGGTGCACACCAGGTCCATTAGGATGACAAGCTTTCGAGGTTGATCACATGTTGCACCCAGTACACTGCCTTCCCCATTCTACCTCATGGCACCAAGTACGGTTTCACACACCTGAAGAAAAAATTGACATTATTACATTATTATCCAAATGATAATATGCCATTGATGGTAGCAGAAGAAATATTGCAGAATTCTGTACCAATAAGTGAGTTTTATGGAACTAGTAGCTTGAAAAAGTAAAAGACCCAAATCAATTTTGCTACATTAAAAATCCCTATAAACAATTCTTTTTTTATTATCGATGGCACTGCAGACCAATACGGGCCTTGGCCTAACATCTGAATAATCGCAGTGATTCCAGTCTCTCCCACTTCACAAATTACAGTAACTACAAAGTTACATCTAATTGACAACTCTGATTTACATAACTGGAATTAGTATTAACGACAATGCTACAGAGAAATAGTTTCGTAGTTCATAAAAAGTAAGTTATGTATATCTGATTGAGAAACAACAGTGAATATCACAAAACAATTAATTTAAGATACAATCTATATATTTGGCACATAAATAATAAACTTGTATTAAATTGAGATATAACATAAAATTACAACTTATAATTAGTGCAAGTCTATTTCTATATTTCAAAGCCTCATCATTCCAATCATCAAGGTTTTTGTTGTTAAAAATATGATAAAACATAGTATTTTCCCATTTTAATGATAGAATGGTCATATTTTATTGTTTGGTCATGCATAAATAATATGATAATATTTATCGATTGTAATGAAAGGTCTTGACATGTTTTGTTATTTAGAAAATTTATTTACATTCATTCATAAATCGGCAATGTAAATCGTCGTGGTTCTATTTTGATATCAACTACATAAATATTAGTTTTGAAACAATATTCTGATTTATATCTGTGTTAAACTGTCACCTTATTCTAATCATTATTCTACATACCACTATTGAAGGTTCACAATGCAGTTTAACAAGATCACAACAAACAAAAACAAAAAATATAACATAGAAATAACTATTATAAATACAAAACAAGGTTGAAGAAATTTTTGGACAACAGCATTTTTGTGCTTAATAATTCTCTAACAGGAGAGAGCGAGAGCGAGAGCGCGAGAGCGAGCGCGAGAGCGAGCGCGAGAGAAAGAGAGAGAGAGAGAAAGAGAGAGAGAGAGAAAGAGAGAGAGAGAGAAAGAGAGAGAGAGAGAGAAAGAGAGAGAGAGAGAGAAAGAGAGAAAAAGAGAGAGAGAGAAAAAGAGAGAGAGAGAGAGAGAGAGAGAGAGAAAGAAAGAGAGCGCGGTCTAATTGCCGTGGAGCTTAAAGCCTTATTGAGCAAAACACTGAACTTATTGCGTATATCTCATGAAGCCATTTCTGCAAAACTAGTGAACCTTCTAAAAGACTTGAAAACCTGAGCGATGCAGAAAGAAATAAAACTTTGATTTATTGAATGAACTGTTTGACATGACCACGGTGAAAGGCGAATGGATGAGCAAAGAAGATGTGAACCTCTACGAATTGAGAGCAAGAGCCAGGTTGGTTGTTCCACTGGCAAGTGTGCCAATGTAAAGACCACCCACCCATCCAAGAGAAGGAAGACAATGGAAGAGACTGTGTCAACATCAACACTTACAAGCTCAGCTCCACCTCATTGGTTGAAAAGTTACATGGACTCAGTGCTTGGAAGGATGAGAAAGCAGCATCAACGAGCACAAGGAAGCATAACACAAAGGCATTGCAAGACGTTTTGTTACAAGATAAAAGCTAAAGATATTGTCTGGTATCAATACTTTTTAATCAGCTAGATTAAGCTGGATCAGATAGAGTTGATTAAAAAGTATTGATACCAGACAATATCTTTAGTAATTTATCATAATAAAAAGGTATTATTATTATTTTCTTATGGCATTCACTTGTGAGATCGCATTTACATCGACAAAAATTACAACATGAAATACACATTTAAATATGAATAAAACAATATAAACAAAGAACAATGAAACAACAAATACTGCACTTTTGTAACAAAAGTTCAAGTCTAGAATCTAAAATTTGTCTGCACTTTTGGAACGTCACTACACAGGTTTACAGCCGGACATCGAGCTGCTCCAACCAGAGCACCGCTTCGGGAGTTGCTCTTAGAAAGTCTTCCCTGGTACCACCAAAGGCACGGCTGGGACAATCGAAAGTAATGTGTTCAGTAGTTTGTAGAGAGGCACCGCAGTCACAGGCAGGATTGGTACTGAAACCCCACTTGGTAAGGTTAGCTCCGCATCGTCCATGCCCCGTGCGGACTCTGTTGAGAGTAACCCAGAGCTTCCTCGGCAGTTGGAAACCGGGAGGCGGTGAATTGGGGTCCAGTAGGGGGTGCCATGCAATAAAAAGGTATCTACATCACCAGCAATCCAATTAAAGATAAAAGCTATCGTCCTAAGGAGCCGCAAATGTATGATGAAATATCAACCCCGTGTCAGACAGTAATCCACAAGACTCTCCACACGAGAGCTGCTCAGGTGAAGAAGCAGTTGTGAGCACACTTCATCTGGAGAAGTGGAGCATACACTTTGTGACAAATGCATTGATGACCAAATACCTTGTCGTGGTCCTCAGAAATGAAGAAAAAGAAATTAAGTTGTCTGTGCTGAATTTGAAAGATGGGAAAGCTCAAACAATCGCAGAAGGACTCCAGGGTATGTGAGAAGAGATTAACCTTTGGGGATCAGTTGTCATGATTGTTGCTGACACGAGAAGAGTGAATGCCAGCAAGAAGACAGGCATGTTGTTTGGCTGCAGAAAATGTTTGTAAAGAAACGTCACCCCAAAACCAAGTTCATCAGTTGCCAGCACTGTATGCTGGATTGCTTTCTTTGTGTTGCCATGGACAACGAGCTCCATGGGTTGACTAAATCACCGAAGATCAAATACTTCTTTGTGTAGGATTTAACACGTTGTCTACCATGCAGGGCCATGTGGTCTCGTACGGACTTTCAAGTTTTTTTTAGTGTGAGACCCTATGGTCTCGTGCGTTGGCTTGATCTTTTTAAGATAATACACGCTATTGGTCTCATTGTAGTGTTAATAGCTGCAAAATGTTCCTGCGAATCCATATAAACTCATATTTTTGTAAATAAATTTAATTCTTTATAATATTATAATCATATTAGTACAAATTTCAATGTTCTAGCGTGCATAGAGGAGCATCAATTACTGTTGGCATGGAGACTTAGTACGAGAAAAATCTGTACGTTTCCTAGGCCCAGTATAGCAAGAATGGGCTTGGCAGTGAACGTGTTAGAGAGCAATTATGATAATTTGAATGCAGCCTTCAACAACAATAAAACTGAGATTAAGGAAACAGGCGGCTGGAGAGATGATATGAAATATTTCTACCCCCCTCCCTCATGTCTTCTGTCATCAGCCACATCAGTGACAGGAACGAAATCCCCTTCATGAAGTTGTAAAATATTCCAAACATTAGCAAAGCATGCTGAAGCTCCCGTGCCATTCTAGTCCTTCTTGCGTTTATTCTGCTGCCTGAAATCCAGAACAGGCTGCATAAAATTTGTTCACTCATTTCCTCCTCCTGGGCTCACCATTGGTTCAGCAGTCAAATATTCCGCACTTGATGAATTATCTGGAGTTCTGAAGGACAACTCAACAGGCCTCAAATGCTTGAAAAGCCACTGGAATCAATCTCCTATCAACATTACCTGAAGTAACCAGAGCTGTGGGCTTGCAATCACAGTTATGCAAGACTTGCACAACTCCGGCTGCAGCAAAGACAATTTCCCACTAAGATTCATCCTGTCCAATGACGTTATCGCAAATAATTAACTTATTTGTAACTTTGATGACCCTACATAATGTTGTATAAGTCTGCTGTATACATAACGTAACTCTAAAGCTTGTGTTCAATCTTGTATCTACTTACAGTTCATTCAGTCATGTGACCGGTTTTTTTGACAGCCACTGATGCCATACCACATGGATCATGCCTGGAGGCGTGGCCCAGTGATTTAACATGCAGAAATGATTCGATTTCATTTCACGAACGTTGGCTAACGTGTAGTGGCGCCGTGGCGCATACATAATGTATTGTCATTCCGACAAAGGAGAAAGTTCAATGAAAAATATTTTATTATAGTGATAAAATGTTGTTGAAGAATTCTGAAACTATATTTAAGATAACTATTTTTAATAGTTAAAAATTTACGTGTACTGTGTTCAGTTTAAAATTTGAAGAGTTCACTGCAGAAAAGAGGTTCTGCTAACGGGACTTCTCTTTTGTTGACGGGCACAGGGCGGGCTTTTTGTTCGAGTTTCAAGGACCCTTAGCCCCTGGACCCAAGGACCCCTGCGTGTTTATGACTGTTTTGTGTGTGATTTTTTTGCCTGCTACCCCCAGAGAGGGGAGCTGGCCGAGCCCTCGTCGAAGATTTTGTGAGATCGTCGACACAGGAGACTGCAGACGTGAACGATTTCACTCCACATATTTCGGAGAATTTCCATTATTTATTTAATATTTATATTATATTTAATTCATTGAAATATTAGATTTAACATTAATATACTAATAAGTTAAATTAACAATTTAATAGCATTAATAATAGCTATTTATATAATATTTAATTTGTAATTACTTGCATTTTAATTACTTTATTTCTTGTAGTAGATATTTATTCTTGTAATAATATTTAATGTAGTTTATGATAAATATTAATAGTTTTTAAGCAACTTTAGCAATGAGTCCACCGCAGAAGGGAGAAGTGACGCAGCATCAGCGCCAAGAAGACATCTTTTTTATTGCAAGATTTGTAGAAGAGCTGATGATGCAAGGCAACATAGAAACTTCTTCAGTTATTGATAAAACTGCGTATGCATTGAGGCTAAAAACTCATATTGTTCAAAAGTAAGTAAAATTATAATAATAAATTAATTAATAAAATAAATATGTCAGGTGAAATTGTTTTGGATAATGTTGAATTTATATTTACAGATATTGGAAGCAAGACCCTGATACTGCTCAGACTCCAAAAAGGAAGTGCCGAGGAATAGAAGGGAATAAAACATGTGTAGTGGATGATTTTGGACAGGGTTTGATTAGGCGCATTATTTATTCAATGTATGAGAATGGTAAGTAATTTATTTATATTTGCATGTAAGTGAGTTCTTCTGTTTTGTATATTACAACAATTTTCACAGGACAAAGTGTTACTCTGGACTCAATTTTAACTGCAGTTAAACATGATAGTGATATAGGGTTTACAGGGGGGAGAACTACTTTGTCTTATCTGCTTCGTGCCATGGGGTTTGAATGGAAAAAGACGGATAATCGTAGGTCACTAATGGAAAGAAATGATATAGTTATTGCAAGATCTGATTTTTTGATGGAATATATGAAACTGAAGGCTGAAGGTTATGAATTTGTGTTTTTGGATGAGACTTGGTTTTATTCAAAAGGCAAGCGAAAAATCTACTAAATTTTGTAGTGTTGAAAATTGTGAAATTCTAGATATAAGTGAATGTAGAAGGCATGATTTGCATGTAATGAAATGCATCTTTTGAGAAATAGCAGTGTGTGTAATGACTTATGTGTATGAAGAATATTGTTTGTCCAGTTTGAAGCACCTACATAGTGGTTTAATATGATTTTATTTTGGAACATCTTTACTAATTGTTTTTAACGATCTATCCTTTAGGCTATGCCTCTCGCTCATGGCAAGATAAAAATAAGGAGAGTTGCTCAAGCAAAAATTTAGATGAAGGTAAAAGGTATATAGTCTTGCATGCAGGAGGTACAAATGGCTTCACCGAAGATGCAGAGCTGTTGTTTCCATCAAAGACAAAAGAAGTAGATGAATATCATGGTACCATGACAGCAGAGATGTTCCAAAAGTGGATGAAAGAAATGTTATTACCTCGGTTGGCAGAACCATCAGTTATTGTAATGGACAATGCACCTGTTCATTCTGTACTGGTGAGCGACATTGCATCAATTGTTCTTTTAGAAATGTTAAAAATATTCATTGAAATAATATATTTATTCCTTTATAAAAATAACTGATTATAAAATGATTATTAAAAGTACACAGTGGTGAAAGTGAATGTTTCAACTTTTATTTCCATTACTAAAAAGGGAGGAATAGAATATTGATTACATTCAATGATGTTCAGTGATTTTAGTTATATCAGTAATACAATTTTTCTTAGAGAACATCAAATTTGCCAGTAAAATGTTTTATATGTATTTGTAGAGAGAATGAAAAGAAATGCATGTTATCTGTCAATATAACTGAAACATTTAAACTTCCTTTTGTTATTTCCAATTTTTTAGAAAGTGAAACGGCCTTCATCAAAATGGAGGAAGGGTGACCTGCAGCAGTTTCTAACTGAGCACAATATACCCTTTAGACCCGAGCATACCTTTAAGAGCCTTCTTTTGAAAACTTCTGAAATAGTTGTTCAGAAAAGGTACTCTTAAGCATAAGCATACATTTTGTTGAATGAATCGTAGAATAAGGCAGATTTATTTTTTGCAAGATTTTGACACAATGTGATTGCCAATGTTTTCATTATTTGAAAAATCATATCAGTTGATGTGGGTGCAGATATGTTGTAGATGAAATGATTCAAGAAGCTGGACATAGTGTTTTGCGCCTCCCCCCCTACCATTGTCACTACAATCCTATCGAGTTGGTATGGAGCCAGTGCAAAAGATATTATAACAGACATCGCGGAACCACTTTTGACCACCAAGCAGTGACAAGAAAATGGAGGCAAGCATTAAACCAGGTTTCAGTGGAGAAGTAAGTGAATATTAAAATGAAAAACAATATATTGTCTAGAGTGTTGTTTTTTTTTTTTGCAAAAAATTTGTTAACATAAAGTACTCATTCATTCTGTGCATTACTTTAGTTGGAAGAATTATGTGGCACACACAGAGAAAATTATAGAAGAAGATTGGAGAGTTGAGGTTAGGCACGATGCTTCAGAGATTTCTGTCATAGTAAATATTCAGGAGGACTCTGATGATGATGATGATGATGATGTTCCTCTTGCTGTTCCCATTCCTGGGCCCTCTGGTGTCTCTACTTAATAGAGATATGGTCAGTATCTTTACATGTTTAATGCTGTATGTTTCATCGGTTTGAAACAAGATTTGACACAACTTTTGTTCTTCTCAGGTGCAGAATTGGAAGTTTTTGTTATTCCATCAAGGGCAAGTAAGTGGTTACATTCCAGGTGAAATAGTGAATCTTAATTTTTTTAGGCTGATTTTGGCTTACTGAAATATATTATTATTATTATTATTATTATTATTATTATTATTATTATTATTATTACTTCTACTACTAATACTACTACTATTTGTACTTTACAGATGTCTCAGCATCTTCCATGTACTAACTATAATGGTACAAACTTTAATAATTATTATATCCGAATTTAATTTTCATCAAATGTTTATGAAATGAGATGTATGTACATTTTTATATTTCAGATTTTTAACATCAAAGAAACAAATTCTCTTTCAACATCCTGATAAACACTACAAGATGAATTTCATATGGTGACTTTCTTCCAATAGTGAATATTTATGGGGCTCAGAAAGTAACAATGTACAGCATTAGAACTGAGAACACTGTTAAAACTCAAAAATTATGTTTATGTGCGTGTTTGAAGAGGGGGGAAGGGGTGTGTTCATATTTTTATCTATTATGCCTTGTAACTATGTGTGTATTTGTATTACTTGAACTGAATGTATTCTCAATTCTCTCTGAAAATAAATATCATATAGTTGATGTAGTTAGAAAGCATGTGGGATTGTAATGGTTTGTTGGTGATGGGAGTTGTAGCGAAACATGTGTTAGTCTTGTGATTAAAGGTGTAGAGTGGGGGTGTTGAGACATATGTTTAGTAGTTCTAACTGTAGATTTCATGTACGCAATCTGAGAAATTTAACTTTTTTCTACAGAATATGTAGGAGTATTTTTTATTATGTATCGCATGATAAGTAGTCTTTATCTTCTATTATTATTATTATTATTATTATTATTATTATTATTATTATTATTATTACTATTACTACATGTTTTATTCACTTGTATAGGTTTGGCCTTAAGCCGCCATCCTGATAAGGTTTTATCTGGGTTTCCCTTAGTCGCTTAAGGCAGATGCCGGGATGGTCCTTTGCTTGCTTCCCAGAAGTAATGTAGCTTTTCCCCTCCCTTATGGGTAGGTTTTTTTTGTTTAGGTATACTTCTCAAAAGATATAACTAGACACTTCATTATGTCTGCACGTGTTACCTTCCTTTGTTAATTCTTTTTAGTAATTATTGTACAATTTTAATTTTTTTATTCAAAAGAAGTTTTTCAGTTATATGAAGTTAATTTTTTATGTATATGAAAGAGGTATGTAAAATGATGTGTAAATCAAGTTTGTGTAGTAAAGTTTTAATTGTGAATGAATGCGTTGAAAATATATTCTAATAACATTCATTCATAATCATCAAAAATGAACTTCAAGTAATAGGAAAATTAATCCTTTTAATAAAAAGGAATTAGAAGTGCAGATTTAATGAAAAGAAAAATTTTATCTTTTGAGAAGTATGTTAGTTTCTCGTATTGTAAGACATCTTAATGCAATACTTGATTAAAATTATCAAAATAGGCTGTTAGATCTGCTTTGATAACCAATAAAGTGTTGTCATATAAGATGATACAATATGTACATCGTTCATTGTTTTATCCCCTTTGTTAAAATTCAAATGTATAATATTTATTTCAAAAGTTTTTACTCCTCACCCTGGTAAATGTGGTAGGCTGAGGCTGGAGATGTTAGTAGGTTGTGAATTTTTTCTAAAATGACTCAGGAAACTCATTTTGATTTTGGATAGTTTGACTTTAAATTATCTAAGTGGATAAAATTGATTGAACTTCAAATGGATTCATGGAAATGTATCATTCAAATAAATAATGCAAATAAAGGGATTTGTTTTTTCACTTATACGTTTCGTTTTTTTATGTAACCTTCATACTCATCTTCTAATTGACTTTTATTTATAGATAATAAAGTTATTGAAGGTATGAGATGTTTCAATTTTTATTTCTTAGGCTAAAATTTGCAAAGTGATCATTAAAACCATTCATCTTTCATAAATTTTAATATATTATTTAATATCCTTTTAATGACAGGTGAGTGCAATAATTCATAGCCCTTCTTAACCCATTTTTTTATCTTACTTTTAAGAACCGACTTGATTTCCATATTTAAGAAATTTACCTGAAGTTACTGATCAATTGAATTAACTGAGAATTCTGCCACACAGTACTCTGAGAATATCTACTTGTATTGTTTTTCCCACAGAAATCTTTGAATGTAGTGTGAAAATTTTCCAAGATTGTATAATCAGGAGAACCCAGAATTAAGAAAAGAGCAAATTAATGGTAGTTTTATATTAATTATACATGTCTAACATGTCAATTAAGCCTTATTTTACCAGTCAATCGCAGAACAAATTATAGCATTTAAGTATTATTACAAAAATTCACAATTAACTAACCATATCTGTAAGTCACTGATCAATAATTGATACACTGGCTGTCAGTCATAAGATGAGCAACGTGAAAATGAAATCGTAATTACAAACACCAGATATCATAACTGCAAAACATTATACAACACACATTAATTTGAATCTTCTGAACACGCAAGATCGAAAAGTACCGGCAGAATTCCAGTAGTTTTTTATAAGGCCTACGTGGGAGCTTTGCAGTATATTCCATTTCATTCTTGTATCTAATGACTTAATTCAATCAATCACACATGTTCTCAAGAGTATTTCGAAATGTTTTGAATCACTTAGTATAATTTTTCATCATTAATGATACGGAATTAAATGAATCTCTCGTGAAAACTGTTTCTAACATCCACGCGATCAAAATTACATTGAACAACAAAATTCAGTCAACCGCGACCAGCTGTGAATGCAACTCAGCTGACTGGCGGAAGAATATTCAGCGGAGAGCGATGCGGTCTTAGGCGACGCTCATCTGTTATACAAGCTGTCAGATTAATCGTTTACTGCCCTGAATGGTCTGTACAGTGACTTTACAATAAAGCAAAAAAAACTTAATAAATTAATTTTTAAAATCATTTTGTGCACGAGGTTTCTTTTATCAAACTGTCAAAGTAAGATTTTTTTTATCTTTAACGAAAGCTCATCAAATTACGACACAAGAAAATGAGGTTGTAAAAAAGTCATCACCTAATAAACATATGTACATTAATTAAGTGAATTGCAAAAGCAATAAAAATTCAATATACATTTATCTAAATATAAAAATAAAAACATAGGCATCAAACCAAAAGAGTTTACATTGCAAGTTTGAAACCGAAAGTATTTTTTTTATTAAATGTATACCATTACTAAATGAAACAGTTTCAGTTTTCAAAAGAGCATCATTAGTGCCAGTTGTTTTACTGGTTAATATTTAAGAATTGTAAATACCAATTTCTGAGTCTCTTTGACTTGAAGATTACTACTACATTACACTATTTCTTTGAAAATTAAAAAGTATGCCTAGGAATTCTTTAGAAACTGAACAAATTTTAACCACACGTAAGTAATATTTAGTTCAAGGGAATAAATTTTGTAATAATTTGAAACTTTTCCAAATCTGAAGTTTTTTATCAAAAAATGAAACTAAAACCTAAATATTTCCACGATGCCAAAACTGGATGCCTACCGATATGATTTCATCATTACATGATATTGTGAACACACCTCTGCTTCAGAAAGATAGACCCACACACTAGTCAAATCTAGTAATGGCCATGCAAAAATGCTAAGCTTTGTCAGTCATCAGTCCCACTCCAGGATCTAAGAGCAGGACGTAACATAAGTGAGAAGGACAAATTGCATGCAATCTGCCTTCACATTAATTATTTCATACCAGATATGAAAGTTACAATACACTGAGACACACTAATAAATTTCTCATTCTTACACTTATCTTCAGTTAAAGAATTCAATGGGACACTTTGCAGTCTTGTTGGTGCTATGATTCTCTCTCAATTTTATTCCATTACCAGAATATATATGTTTCTATATTTGGTCTCCACCAAGTTTGGCAGTACAGAGATTTGTTGCAACACAAGATTGCAAAGTGCTTTTAAATTATTAATTTTTATTATAAATAACTACTGGTTCTGGAAAAAACAACAACAAAAAAGCCTTTAAATATTACCTGTCTGTGTTCTGATAAAAATTTTTTCAAATAGATTATGCTTGCCATCAAGTCAACATGAGTGAAACATAGTACATGGAAAACGTTTTCCAAGATGGAAATTTTGGAAAAATGTTTCATAGCTTGCAGCATATTTTGATTAAGTCCATCTCTGGCAAGCATAGAACAATGATTCACACAGGCTTCTGCTATTTCTGTCATAACATCAAAAAACGTCAATCATGAATCTGTTTTCTATAGAACACAAGGCCAGATAATTTCAGGAATAGGAATACCATGAAAAATAAATTTAGATTCACGAGTATCGGTGTAGTTAACAAGCCATGATTTAAATTTTAATCACAGTTCCAATGCAAACATCTGCCATTTTTCTGTGCAGCAAAGAGCTAATAATTTTTCCCCCCTGGAATTGAACTCTGACCAGCATACCAAACTTCAAATTACATCAAACCAACTTTAAATTTTAAAAGTGAATCAAAAAGATCTAATTCTAAATAGAGGCAAAGACATGTCAATGTATGTGAGCACTCTCGAGTTTTGCATTTTAAATTAATTATATTTTTGGCAATTCATAAATTCAAAACATTTCATTTTATTTTATTTAGTAAAAACCCAACTAAATAAATGTTTCTGTAAAATGAACTTAAATTGGTTTAATTTAATAATTAAAAATTAGTAAAGTAAACCTATCAGTAGTAAATAGCAGCCAATCAGCATTTTCAGAAAGTATAGTAGTACATAGAAGTCCGTCAGTATTTTCATTCTAACTTAATGAACTGTTACTCTTCATTATTACACTGAAACATGTGTTAACATGCAACACTACTGTAAACTTGCTAATGACGAAATACAAATAAATCCCTACCTGACAACCTAGATACTGTAAATGCACTGCACGAATCAACAAAAACTGCTTGTCCCTCCAAACCACAAAATGCTCGAGGGATTTGGACATCAACGCACAGCTGAAGGCTGAAAAACCATTGCAACTTAGGTAACCGTATTTAAAGAAGTATTCATACACTTACTGAGAGCTAATTTATGTTCTAATGGAAATGACCATAACCAATTCAAAAATTTTTAAAGTAAACTCACCACATCTGAGTTTTTCCTGATCCTGGAGCACCACTAAATTCAGTAATTCTTTGTAAAGGAACTCCACCATCCATATATTCATCCAATGATCGACAAAAGGTTTCTATTCTCCCAAGATCACATTCGTCCTGAAGAATTCCAATGCTTATAAATCAAGAATTTGTAAATTTACTTTTCAATTATCTGATTATTTCTATTAATAATATCTGAATTATATGCTTTTTATTTACGATTTGTAAAATTCACGTGACACAATAATTTAATTCAGTAACAATTGATAAATTCATTAAATACTGAATATTGTACTAGGGATACTAAACCCAAGGTAATTTTCTCAGTCTAAGAAAAGTTTAGATAGTACTTCACCAGCCCACTTTCCTCTCTATCAGTCATATCAGTTAATTTATTCACATTGCAGGAACACCCATCTCAGGAAATCGCTTTGTGCTGACACTGTGTATACAAGTTAGTTTCAGACCCAGAAAGTAATTCAAAATTGAAA
This sequence comes from Gryllus longicercus, assembly GCA_038098605.1. NCBI lineage: Eukaryota > Metazoa > Arthropoda > Insecta > Orthoptera > Gryllidae > Gryllus > Gryllus longicercus. Next base: position 719,333 of record JAZDUA010000542.1, on the reverse strand, counting down.
ATTATCTGGCCTATCAATTGTACCTTTAAAGAAAACTTGTATAATTAAACTACAGCTTATAAACAAAACTTTAAAAGGGAAAGAAATTTTACTTCATTGAAGTTGTGCAACGTCTCTACAGGAGGGATGAAAAAGACAAAGTGGATCAGTAGCATAATGAAATGAATGCGGGCCCATCTGCAATACTTTTATCTGGGCCCTCTTTATAAAGATGTATTGTAAAACAAAGTAGGGTAGGTACCTTAAATAATAAAAATATCCCTAAAAATAGGCCCCCATTTACCTGGGCCTCCCGCATTACGCCACTGAAATGGATTGACAACTGAACACAGCTTTTAGTTTTACTTGTAATCTATTTTATTTTTCATAACATTTTGTCAAATGATCTTTGACCTCTTCAAATAAACTGTTACAACATAGAGAAATTGATACAATTTTGCTACTGTGGATAGTTGACAATATTACTGAAGACTGGATTCCCATGTTACTGCATCTTTTCTTTGCTAACTTGAAATTGAATGAAACCTTGACAGAAATTTGAAACCAAGAGGATGTTATTTTAGTATCCATTTTATTTTGCAAAAAATTGCACGTTTGGGGGGTTACTGAACGATATTGCACATTTTAGGTAATGCTGCCTGAAAATTGCACATTTTGGAATTTTACTGGACAAATTTGCAAGATTCATAGTTTTATTGAATAAAATATAATTTTTATATTATCAACTTGTTTTAACTTTTTTAAAGGTTTTATTTAAGAATAAAGTTTTTATGACATAACATAGCAGTGCATTCGGATGGTCTGTGAAACCCAAGTGCCGTTTAATACATATAAAGTCTGCATTGTGTTGCCCTATGCACTGAGCATCTATATTTTTCATGATGTTAACGATGTTTGATGTTCATGGGGTTAAACAGTACGGAATTAATATTTTATATTATACACAAATAGTAATTATAGTTTACTAAATTTGTCAGGTTTTCAAAATTGATGTCCAAAACGTAAATTCTCCAAATCATCACTTGATGAAAATTAATTTTTTAAAAGTAACTCATTGTCGTTTGTTGTCCACTCAAGTAAAATTGTATCAATTTCCGTTTTGTATTAATTTTTCTGACGAGGTCAAATATGTTTTAACAGAACATCAGAGAAAGAAAACACACAACAATTACATCTGAATGCTGTGTTCACTACTCGGTATATTTCATCTTTCCTGTTTATTATATTCAAAACAATCAGACGCCACATGAACTCTCTCTTGTAATTCATTCTTCCACTTTTATAAACAAAGTACAAGAACAACTGTCATACAACCATAAAATGAGAAATTTTGAATGTATAAAAAAATTAAGGTTCTTGAAGTTAGTTATTATTTCAATTCCTCATCAAAAGGTATTGAGACATAAAAATCAATTATCACCTGCAAATGAGAGAAGGCATTCTTTGTAGCTGGAGTGGCAAGTAATTCTTTCCAATATGTACACGGCTCGTCACTCCATTGCCGCAACACATTTTCTGCAATGGGATCCAAAACTGCTAACAAATCGGTTTTAAATTGGGATCGTAGTTACTAACACTAGCCAAAATTAATGAGTACGCACTTGGTTTGCCTTTTCTATCAAAACAAACATCGTCGCAATACATAAATCCCAATTCTCTAAGCTTTGAAGAAAGCAATCCTGGCAACGGCAGTGTGCAAAGAGGGCGAAACATTCTTTACTTCATACCAAATTCGTAACTTCTATTTGGCACCTTTACGCAGTATTTCGCGACTTTCTCTGTCCTGCCGCTAGATGTCGCATAATCGAGACCAGAGAGTATCGGGACCATATCAAGCAGTGCGATGTGTCCAGCGGCTTCTAGCGACCGAGAAAGAAACGAAGTACCGTGAGGTATTCAATTGTGAAGACAGTCCCTAACGCGCCACATTACAAAAATCTAAGTATAGTAGTATATCCTTTTGTAGATCTATCACAACCCCGATCATTTAGGCATATAATAATAATGTTGGTTAGAAGGTTCACCCGAATGGGCAATAAATGCGTTATAGTGGCTATTGAAATAATATACGTAACACAATTCAGCCTACTTTATTCCACATGTTCTCTTACCTGACTCTCTTACCTTTCCGCCTACTAACAAGTCCTTCTACTCTCCAGAGCATATTGTCCCCTTTTTTTGTAGAATTTTTTTAATAAAAATTTTTGATTTTTTTACAAAATAGAGTTAATATTTACTCTAATAACATTATTAACACATGTATACAATTACTAAAAAATAATACAATATCATAATCAATGAATAAAAATAAATAAACACTTTATAAAGAGCTAAATCATCAAATCTTAAAGGCATCTTCACATTCCTTCTAGGTCTTGCATCAAGTGTTGATTGAAACTTGAATCAATTGATATTGTATTTTCCATTGGTTCTTGGTTCTTTAAAGTTTTACTCATTGTCAGAGTTGTTCGCAAATACTTTCATATCGAGTGGTGGTGAAAGATCATTGGGGATGACATCTTTCACTCGAGATTGGTTTGTTTGTCCTGGGAATGGTTTCACATTTACGACGTTGCGTCTGTATTTTTCCTTCCCCCTCAACAATATAATCCATATCTTTAAGTCTATCCTGATCTACCCCTCGTGTCCACGTCAAGTCTTTATCGGGGTGTACGTGCACTGCTACCGCCTGACCAATTTCCAACTCAGGTGATTTTTTTTGTTTTATTGTAATAATAATATTTGTTACTCTTCTTGGCCATTTCGATTTTCCTCTGCACGTATTCCACTACCTCAGGCTTGATATATTTTGTAGTTATAGGAAAAACATGTTCTGGTTCTTCTTACAAAAATCCTCTGTGAAGGACTAAAGCCTATTTTATTTGGCGTATTTCTCCAAAGTAGCAAAATATACCAGAGTTCTTCTCCACTCTCCTAAGCCTTTTTAATTAATCTTTTGAATCTTAACTGTAGCTTCTGCTTTACCATTTCCTCTCTGGTGATATGGTGCTGATGTCACAAACTCAAAATCCCAAGCTTTGCTAAAACTGTATATATTTATTTTCAGTTTGTCCCATTATCACTGCAAACTCGTTTTGGTATGCTATGGCGACTGAAATTCGATTTACAAATTTTAACTTAAGTATCTTCTGATAGATTCTGTAGCTTATCTAGCTCAAAAAATCTGAATAGTGATTCACAGTAACCAAAAATATTATTTTCCGGCTTTGTATTTGGCAAAGAAAACGTCCATCAATACAAGCTGAAATAGATATTCTGACGCCTCGTGAGATTGGACATAATCTACAAGTTTCTGCATTGTTAAATCATTTTTCGAGCATGACCTAATTTTCTTAACTCCCTCAGGTGATATCTGCAACAATTTCTTCAAATCTGTCTTCCCAAATGCTTTAAAAATCGGTGAATCCCTTTTTAGCTAAAAAATATTCTTATTATTCAGTTTTTTTACGTAATCGTTTCCAACACATGCCCTTGATAAAGCATCCCCAAGCACATTCTCTTTTCCTTTCACAAATTGTACTTCTAAGTGGTATCTTCGTAATGTCATCAACATTAGTTGATGTCTTTTAGGAGTTTTCAATAAGGGTTTTTTGAAAATTAAAATCAAGGACGTGTGGTCTGTTTTTATTATAATTTGTTTATTACCAGCCATAGTTGATCAAATCTTGTGCACCCAAAAACTATAGCCAAAGGCTCCTTTTCAATCTGAGCACAATTTTTTTCTGTTTTTGTGAGTGCCCTAGAAGCCCTATAACCACTTTATCCTTCTGTTAAGCAGCAACTCCCAAACTTGTAAAGCTAGCATCACATTCTAGAGCCACTTGTTGGTCAACATCAAAATATTGCCGAAACTCTATATTTGCTACCTAATTCTTTATCTTCTGGAAAGCCTTTTCTTCCTCGCTGGTTCAAGACCAGTATACATCGTCCTTCGTAAGTCTTCTCAAGATCGTAGTTTTCTCACTCATATTCTCCATATATCGACTTAAGTATGTCACCAAACCTGAAAAACGAAGGAACTCTGTCTTATTCTTTGGGGAAGGCATTTTTATAATCGAATTTGTTTTATATGGGTGAGATCGTAAAACTTCAATTGTCAAAATGTGACGAAAATATTAACAGGTGTTTGGCATAGCTTCGTTTTATCTTTGTTGATCTTGCAATTTGATGTTTTTAACTGTATTAAGAGATTCTCCAAATTATTAAAATCATGTTTTTTAAGGAACACGACGACGGATTTTTTTTTAATTTGGAAAATGTCCCAGGAGCTTTATGTAAAATACCCTTCACAATTAAAATATGTTTCAAATTCAAAGGGTCGTTACATCAAGTAGATCGATTGTGGAATATCAGGTTTGGAGAACATCAGTTTAATCGCTAGCGTTGTTTAAAGGCTGACGTACAGACAGACGTTTTGCCGTCAAGAGACTTTTCAATATCAAAGACCCATAAAAATGGATTATGGCTACATCACGCTTTAAGAGGATGTTTTTCCTAAATTTAGAAACTGGAGTTATCCATTTCTTCGTTGCGGGGGCCATATAATGAGAGTTTTTCTGTTGAAAATTCGTAGTTTTCGCACAGTATTACATAACTTTCTCCCTACTTCGTAGCGAGAAAGTAAAAATGTATTTCAATAGAGTCTCTACGTAGTCTACAGCAAAAAATACAATCTCAAACAACCATGTTGAAATAGATTTTTCTCTTTTTATGAGTAGTTAGTTTTCACGTTGAGATTTCTTATTTTCTGTCTAAAAGAATATTGTAATACAAGTACCTTGTGGCTCAGTGGGCTATCCACGGAGTGATTAACATTTATTTGTATTGTCGTAATACATTAATTAAGGCAAACAAATTAAGTTTAACAATTATTATTAGCCCCCCCTCCTGTCATTCCCAGTGCAATGAAATTCTCTGATTTTTGTGTTTGGCATATTTTCTAGAAAGTGGCCATCCTGGCAATAGAAAATGTAATTGATTCATTGATGATTCTAGGTAAGTCAACTGCTAAGGTCATTAGTCTCATAAGAATAATACATGTGTTTCCCTTGGGAGGTGACAAATCTTCCACCACTGAATGGTGAAATCCAGCATTGACCTACACGCCAGCTTGCCCCAACCAGGTATTCCTCACCAGGGGCACTGCCCCAACTGGGACAAGCTTTAAGCTCTCAACATGTGGGTAGTAAAGGGCATACATGTAAGTGTGTGCAAGTATGGGGAGAGAATAGGACAAAGAAGAGGAAGAAAAGATGGTTCGTGGTTCATGGACAGTTTATTAGTGTACTGCTCTGGCATTCGCCTGGTGTTGATCGAAGAGACCATGGAAAACAACCGATCAAGATTAAAATATTATTCTCCAGACACACTCATCTTAGAATTATTCTCCAGACAGCAACTGAATTCGACCTAGCTACAATAAATCATAGATTAACCGGACTTTGTTTTTCTTATATAAATTGAGTTTGGTTTTTGGCTCGTGGAATGGTGCAAACTTTGGCCTCAACCATGTTTGGAAGAAACTTTTATAGAAAATAATGATCAAACTGTTTCAGATGAAAACTTCAGCTAAACTTTACCAGCTGAAGAATTTGTGGATGTGTAGAAAAAATCTGTCTGAAAAGAAAGCAATATTGAGGATGTTACTGCTTGGCTTTCCTAGGATGCAACTGAAGAGCTATACTGAGTGCTGACATAATTAATGTAATAAAAAATATTTTCAAAATTTGCGACTGGGGTATAAAATATGTTAACCCTTTTCGACCCTAATGATCAACTAGGAACTCTTCCTTCACACACACAGCACCTGTAAACACTCAGCCATCTGCCAATTAATTAAAGTTTCCTTCCCATTGGAACATTTAATGTTTATTAATGGATTTCTAATAATAATTATTCGTTGTAAAATAAAATGCATGGTCATATAAATTACAACATATAAAAATCATATAAATATAAATATTACAAAATTATGCACTAATAAATCAGAATAAGTGATGCTCCATTAGTAAAAGTATAATTGTAGGTGTACAAATTTACACAATACGCAAACTTATTCCTAAGCAGATTTGGTTATAAATAATCAAAAAAAAAAAAATATATATATATATATATATATATATATATATATATATATATATATATATATATATATATATATATATATATATATATATATATATATATATATATATATATATATATATATATATATATATATATATATATATATACATAAACATAAACAAAATCTGCTCAAGAATAAGTTTGCATATTATTGATTGCCACTAAATCTCCAGGGCACAAAAACCTTTAAATTCTCGCTTATACCAATCTTTCATCTTTCTCTTTACTCTTAACCACGGATATTCTCCAACCAGTAGGAATTTCATTAAAAGAAATCAAAGTACTATGGGTAAAAATAGGGAACTTCTTCAGGATATGCAGCTTTGAAATGTGGGCAGGAAAGGGTTGAAGAACTGATACAGAAATAGACAAGGAGGATGTTTGCCAAATTAAATATCCAGTTTAGCTAGAAGGCATTTGGGTGACATTAGAGTGTTTATGTGTTTCTGACATGCAAATTTGGCATAGAAAGACTTTTTTCAAACAAACTTCTAGTGCTTAATGTGTCTCAAACATTCGAAATATCAAAGGAGCTTATTAGACAAAATATGCTTCAAATTGTCTTAAGAGCTTATTTTCCAAGTTTTATTGTTTCCTCCCACGACATATTTACAGAACAGTTGGTTCCTTGCCACCGTTTGTTTAAAAAACATTAGCTAATGAAATGCTGATAGATTCATGATAGA